>LUGG01000010.1:0-509523 GCA_001683735.1 Grifola frondosa
TAATAACGATTAATTCGTTCCTCATCAATCGTAATCGGGTGCGATCATCTCATGTATGTCAGCACGAGGGAAATTGTTCATAAATGGCTATTAAGAGAGTATTAGTAAGTTGATGCATGCAAGAGAATACAGAGAGTAACAGAAAAAAATAATAATAATAGAGGTGGGGCAGTGGGGGCAGAACGGGGGAAAGGGGGATGAAGGACGTCTGCATGGTGAATGCAAGCTCGTCATCATCCTCCACTCTGTTGACATGTTGGGATCCGGTTCGGGCTCGCACACGATGGGAAGTGATGGGAGGCAGGAATTGTGGCGGCCGGGTGGGGTGGACAGTGCGAACTTGTCAAAGAACCCGGTTCTGTGAATGACAATGGTGGCAAGAGCAACATTGGGAATAAAATGTTAGTTTGAGAAATGACAAGATAATGGAGAGACGTACGTGGACAGCATCAGGTACAAGCCATATGCAACAGCAAACGACAAAATTTCAGCCAATTCCCAACTATCAGAGTCATTGAAGGAAGCAAACGATTGACTGAGAGCATCATGATAGTACCATCATTCAAGAGGGCGATGATCAAAACCATGAATGGAGGGGTTAGCATGTGTGAGGAATAGCCAAGCATGATGTCGCCCGCCTGGAGGATCCTGCCGAGGTGGGCATGATCTGCTCCATGCCTGAGCTCTCGTGGTCCATCACATCATCGTCACCTGCATGGTGCACCCGAAATGCGCTCAAAATGCGCCCGAGTGCGACCTGCACATCCACCAGTACCCACTTCCCATGCATAATGCCAGACAGTCCGATGTCGAGCACAGTGAACTCGACGAGATCCGGGATGCTCGCAAGCCCATCGAATGGTGACTGCCAAGTTCGCAGAGGTGATAGTGATGAGAGAGTGTCGAATTGCTAAAAAGGGTCTATGCGATATTGAGTTCCGCATGCTGAAAGTATGAGAGGGCGTCTGTGGCGGAAGGACAACTCCAAGTTCCAAGGTCCTCCGAAAAAGGAGATACAAGCATATGTCCATTTTCGGATAGATTTCTGGTGCACAATGACAAAAGAGAAAACAAATGTGAGAAGGTAAGATTGAACTTACCACAATATCTCCTACTAGTCCGTATTCATCCCAAAGTACCCCCAGCTCGAAGTTAGAGACCAGTGCTTCAGTATGATCATGTGAGTGGCACCCAGCTTCTGAACCGTCAAGGTCGGTCTTATCTGCGGTGCATCTGTGCATCACATTGAAGTCAGTAAGGAATCAAATACAGCTTAGAAGTAGACACATATTTGGCACACCAGCCTTGCACGATGCAAGCAAGAAGCGCTTGCTCAGGATAATCTGCAATATATGGATCAAGGCCATATATTACCCATCTGAAATGTCCGTCACCACAACGTGCAACTTCGGGGATGGTCATTCCAGGCTTGAGTGATCATAATATTCGCAATAAAGAGGAATGGAACAATTGTCGACGAAATTTTCTGAAGTGAACATCGTTTGCATATTTTCGATCAGCTGCATATTTGTGAGTAAGTATACGGATACTACATATTTATCTAAACATACTTTTCGGTATTGCAAGGAATCCGATCAATGCGACTGCGTTGCGATGCGCGCGGCGTACATTGTTGTGAACATTTCCAATTGACAAATACAGGGGATAATATTCAGTCTGACCAGTAGCGACAGACACTGTGGTCTTGTCACTACCGAGAATCACGGGTATGAAAGCAGAGCCGTGCATTGCGGGATCCTCAGAATTTTGACCTAAAAAATGAAAGCTGAGCAACCTGTCGTTAGAAATGAACTCGTACCAACAGCTTGCTTCCATGCCCAGTCACCGGACATGAAATCCTTTAACCGGCGCTCACCTCCATAGAATTCCTGCACAGGCGCGTAGTCAATCTCATCCTTAAAATCAGGATTAGCGAGCATGTTCCGCACAACCGTGTGAGGGTTGCGAAACCAGACTTCATATGATGCGGTTATCCATGAAGGTACGTCGTGATCAGGGAGATCACCAGAGTATTTTAAGTCAAATGACTCCCACTTCATGTTGCCAAGGACTGTGGAGTCAATCATTCAATACAGTTCTTCATGATTAGCGAATTGTCGATGACCGCCGTGCTTCAGAAGAGAGGCCCACCATAGGCTTAGCAGCCAGTTGATGGTTTTGGCTGGTGTTTGATCGACCATGTACAGAAGCCGTGCCGTCTCATAGTCGATCCGACTTTCATATGGCATCCAATCGTCAGACCGTGGAGCTGGTGGAGGCATCGGAGGCATTCCCGGTGGTAAGTCAATCCCATTTTCATCACAAGGTCAGCCTGTTAACGATTAGTCTTGAACACAAGGCAAAGAACCTAACCACACGAAGCTTACCGTCAAGGATGTCATGATAAACTCTGATCAAATCTTCTGGATCCATGTCTGCATACTCATGCATGTCTGGCAGGTGTTGCGGGATCTCCTCCTCCGGGTATTCAGGATAACTCGGGCCTTCTTCTTCATCACCATTATCTTCCGCTAAGACATTGAGTAATGAGGGTTCAATGTCATCTCCTGCCACTTCCTGATCATATCCATGAGCATGTTCGTGTGCTTCTATTTCGAATGCCGGGTGTTCTTCTTGATCCTCATCTACTTCTATATCCATGTCTTCTCCAAAATGCTGATATGACCCCTCATCTACCTCAAGAATGTCATTTTGCTCTAAATTCTAGGTTAGAAGGTAGAGAAGTACATTTGAAGGCATAAAACTCACTTGAGGTAGATGATTTGTTGCGGCAGCGTCCCAATGGTCTGCATGATGGTAAGTTCTCATGTGCTTGGTTTGGCCAGATGCATTCTTGAACCATTTGTTGCAGGTTGTAACGAGGCAGCAAAGATGTAGCGGGTCACTTGCGAGTTGTCTTGGACGTGTCGACTTAGAGGATGGGATTCTTGGCATGTTAGAGAGTCTGAATGGTTGAGTGAAATAAAATTTATTGAATGCAGTGCGTATGATCTGTAATAAGCTTGGGATCCATCCAATTGCATTAACAGCATCAGGTCCTGCCGTGAATTCTTGAAGACACCACATGACTTTAGCGTTAGATTTCGTGACAGCGTATCATCACGTCAACGTACGAAAATTTTCATCTTGCTCACCTTTCACATCCTCGCTTTCATGGCTAATACTCGAGCTTCCAATGGGGATAAAAGCATCCTGGCCTTCCGGATATGAAAAGGATGTGTCGCAGTACTGAAGAAGTGCAAAGGGCCAAGGAGGCTGAGAAGCAAGCGAAGCGAAAAGCTAATGCAGCCGCTAAAAAAGCGGCAAAAGACCTTGCAGCCCTAGAGGATGCTATGGCCACTGAGGATGCAGATCAGGAGGCAAACTGGGTCACCAAGCCAGTGTGTCCTTTGGTACGAATGGGTGCTGTGGCCGACCTGTCCAAGGTAGTGGGGAAGAAGCGACCGTGATCGCCCACTCCAGATGGTGTTCCTAACGAGGACATCGAGATGGGTGATGATGATGCTGACACTGAGGATGCCGAGGACCTGCCGTATGTTGATGATGATGAGGGAGCTGAAAAAGTCAAAGATGCCAAGGATGCTGAGGATGAGGACGTCGAGGTTGAGCCTGTTCCGAATGATCATGTTTTTAGTGGCTTCGACACTGAACTGATGGAGCTTGCCAGTGATTATGAGTCGAGCCCTGTACCTCCACCAAAGAAGATGAAGGTCACTCACCGGGACCAGATCAAGGCAGCTCACGGGGTTTCTGACATGTCCAAAGGCACTTCCAAAATGCCGACAGCTGCTCCTTCAACGAAGAAAGCTGCGAATGCCGCCAAATCGAACAGCGTGCTGGATGCTGCGAAGACCATTGGAAAATCGAATAGCACACAGAATGCTATGAAGCCCACTGCCAAATCGAACGCCACGCAGAATTCGACTAAGGCTATTGCCAAATCGAACACTGTGCAGAATTTAGTGGATACTGTTGCCAAATCGAACGGAAAACAAAAGTGAGCTATTTGCATGTGAAACATATATTCTACACTTATCTATTCTCGCAGACAGGCCCAAAAGATGACCGGAATGATGTCATCGGCTGTTGCAATGCTTTCCGGTCCAGGCATCGTGAAGGATTGGAAGCCAACAGATAGGGGTAGTACCACAAGCTGGCAGGGACAATCCTCCGGTCAGTCTACTAGCACGCGAAGCGGTGCTACCTCGAACTCATTGAGGTCCATTGTGTCTGCAATGCTCACAACACAACTATCCACTCCGGCTCGGCCTAAACCACGCCCGGCATACAAAGGAGCTGCTAGTAAGGATCAGCTGAACGTGCCCAAGCCCACAGGTGTGAAGGTCATTGAAGGTGGTGGTATCACAAGCAAAGATGAAGGCACTGAGCAAGACGTGGCAAGGTCAAGCCCTATCAAGATTGGGAAGCGTCTAACCAGCAGTGTAAGTTTGTTACAATAGTAAGCAACTGACAACATTAATGATATCAATCACCAAATGTTACTGTTTAGTTCGTAACTGTTAAGTAGTAACTGTTAAATGATTGTTAGATGACACAAATATTACCATATTTGGTGAATTTGTGCATGCTACTTAGTCACGTGACATGCCCTGCTCATGTTACACTCAGTGCTGACAATGACTTGAGTTCAGAAACAAAATGAGTGCTGTGTCAAGAATGAGACATCAGTCTGTCATCAATGAGATAATGTTAGCAAGACTGGACACTGTTCTCCATGTGTTACCGCAACTCCATCCAGGTTTAGTAAAAGTGACGTTTCCACGTGGGTTAGCCCATCACGTCACCCCTCATCTTTTGTATTAAGGATGTGCTGCGCCGACACTTCACCTTGACCAGATTAGGATTGAGCTCCATACCCGGTCTATTCGACAAGGATTCTGGCCCAATTGGTGCTATTGGTATTGCGGCGGCGGCGGCAAGTAGTCTCCTTCTCGTGTACACAGGCTGTGGTGATCTCAGTAGCACATTTATAGGTCGAGCCACTGCCCAAGAATGGAAGCATTTGGCCAAGTCAGACAACCAAAGATCCGGCCAAAAGATGAACGTCGAGACCCAGTTCTCCGAGCAGAAATATGGTATAAAGTCAACCCAGTATGCCCATTCAGCTTCGAGGATGCGGCACGACAAGCTCCAGAAGGTTATTGACTGCATCACCACTCCCATTGTCATTGCAGATGAGAACGACGATGAAGAACGTGCAATGCTCATCGATTACTCAGATTAAGGTAAGTGTATGTTTTTCTCGTTAATCTTCTGCTTACCTTTGTCAGATTCTTCATCAATGACTCACCAGATACCACAGTGGCGAGCGCGTACATGTGCCGTAAGCCATTGCTTCATATATAGTGCTCCTGTTTCTCGTCTGTTGTCTTCTTATGCTGCCCTACTTCACTATGCTGCTCCTGTTCTTCTTCTAAAAAATCCCCACTCCGTTCAGCTACTGTTATCTTGACATGCCTGTCCCGCTTACAGCCTTTAATTACCTTCCTGATTTTCTTGTTGACTTTTCTACCTTTCTGCATACACAAGATCCTGTCATTCTAGCCAGTTTTGATGCTCTGGACACTCTTACTAGTGCACACTTTGTTGTTACCCTGTATTGTTGAATCTACTGCTGTGGCTTCATTTCTGGATTTCTGAGAGATATGAGTGGCTTATCTGACAACTTTTTCACTTTTGAGTTGATTTCACATGCTTGTGCACTGTTCGCCTTTGAATTATGAAGGAATATTTTCTCTGATGTCGAAATTGGGATTTTCTGCTTAAATTGTCTGATTTTTACTTTTTCACTGACTGGCTCTTATAATTGATATGGCAGAAACAGGCAGAAATAAGGTAAATCAGGGATTGGACCTACTTATTGGGCTTATTCATCTGAAGTTGTCTTATTTCAGGCAGGATAAGTCGAAAAAGTCTCATTCGACTTTTGCTGATGAGCCCAGTTTTCCACATTGATGATGACAACATTTGGAGTGTAAACATTGTAAGAGGCCATTTCTGCACCTCCCCAATTAGTGAGGATTCTTGTATGAAAAGATAACTTCAAGAAAAAATTGAAAAAATTCACACATGGCCATGCAAGCCAAAACACTGTAGAGTTTATTACATCATGGGGAAAGTAAGACATAATTCTGCTAACTTCCCACAGATCTCTACGAATCTCTCATCCAGGCTTGTAAATTCCACTCTGCCAATTTGCTTCAAAGCCCCTTTCAACTCTCTCCACTGAGCATTTGATAAATCATGCCTGTGAGTATCCAGCTTTGAATACCAATCCTGCAGCTGACTCCACCAGTTCCACAGATTGTCCTTGACATCAGAGGGCACCCTTGCAGCGAGCCTCTGATCCTCATGCTTGTCATCCTCATTGAGCTTCTCAAAGACTGGGTCCAAGTAGATCTTGGTTGCTTTGAGCATAGGTTCGAGCTCCTTGATGCGAGTGAGGATCTTGGTCCTGTGGAATCTGAGTGTTGGAAATGGGAGCAGGGGGCTGGTGCTCTGGTCAAGGTGAGGAAAGATGCTCAATGAGAGGAGGAGGGGGTTCTGTGATGCAGTCTTCAACACTTCTCGAATAAGAGCTTAGATTGGAGAGCCTTTTCAGCACTCTCCAATGCAGAGATGCAAACCAACTTGCATCACTCTTCTCGAGAGTGTGAGTGTGCCTGACAAGCTTCTTGAAGACTGGCTTGTAAGCTACACGACGTTTACCAACTTTGGCATACTTCGTGCGAATGGCTTTGGATGGAGTGATGCGCTCTTGCAGCGAAAGATATTCGTTGCGCGCATTGACAGTGTACTGAGGAATGGCTTTTGGCATGGCTGTTTGGCAAAAGGCATGAGTACAACATTCCTTTTCAGCGGACATCGTACAAAAGAAGAAAAGAACACAATGACCTGTCGCAGTCATACTTTGTGTCGACGTCTGCCTGCTCTCTATCAACAGGTCAGATGGTGATGGGATCTCCAATGTGGTTCCTGCCATGTGGCAAATGGTTTCAAGGGCATATTACACACCCTTTATGCTCGCCCAGTACTGGCCTGCCATCTTAGCCCAAAGGCTCGTGGCTATCACCAGTCTGTTGCTATACACCATGTAGTGCAGCAGCAAGCACCCCTTATGCCTGGGGACCAGCAAGAAGATCAGCATGTGGCCACAAAGTGGACCACCCTTGCATGAAAACAAGGTGCTTCTCAACAAAGACAACTGTCCTTTTCAGCAACAGTGTCAAAAGTGCATCATCCTTTTCAGCAATGATGGCTATAACCCCCAGAACCCTCATCACCAACGCCGCACAAACTGCAAACAAAGGTCCAGCCTGTGGCCCTTTGCAGCAGCCACAGGCCAAGAAGCAAGACTCAACAAACTATCACAAACCTACACTCACCTAGTCAAAAGGTGGGGAGAGAGTAACACTCAAAGTGAGAGGGGAATGTGTGATAAGGGGATCAGCAAATAGTCAGTGACCAATAGTGTATCTTCTGTTACAGCCCTATCTATCTACATCTATGATTAGGAAATAAGAAGGAAATGATAAGATAACCAGATAAGATGTTGATAAGATGACATTAAGATAATGATAAGATGACCATAGATTATCTATGTGGCACAGATAAGATAAAGACTTATGATTAAAAGTGCATTTAGAGAATGTGATGCATAAGTGTGACTGAATAAGTACCAAATATGGGACTTAGGGAAAATCTGTGATAGTTTTATTACCTCAGATTTATTGAAAGTAGCTTCAACAATACATTTTATTTCTTGGGCCCTCAGCAAGTGCTGAGAGCAATTCATCTCATTTTCACTTTTTATTTTGAAACTACAAATTAGTGGTTCTCTGGGCTGAGTGTGATGCATTTCAACAATAAAAAAGATAGCAATTGAAAGTATTTTTATGTCAGATGACATTCTCGCATATTGATTAATAGAAAAATACAGGAAAATTAAAGCTAGAAGCACTCAACGGGGGGCAAGCATATCAAGTTGAAATGTTAAGAGAGAAACTTTGAGAAGAAAGTTTTATTTTTACTTCTTTTATAAGTTCATTTGTTCAGGTTTTTGAAGTATGATTGTTTTCTTTCTTCTTCTTTCTTCTTCTTTCATTTCATTTTTTTATTCTCAAAAGAGTTTAAGCAATACATGATACAAAGAAAATATGAGTAAGAAGTGGGAAAAACACTGGACATGCTATAATTATAGCAAAGTATAAAAATCAGAAATACTCAAAATAATAATAATAGACACAGGGAAGTTTAACACATGTACCTTCCTTATCATTTACTTGAATGGTAAGGACACGTACTCCCTAAGTCAGGCCAAGCATTAGAAGAATAATCATTATATAATGACAGTTTGACTTACATTGATATTTTCAATTGTTATAATTTTGCCAGTACAGACTTTGTCATTTTCAAAAAATTGGACTTTATTGTTAATCTAAATATATATGAAATAATAATCAAGAACAATTTGAAGAAAAGGTGCACCTCAAAGTTAACCATTTGATCAAATAGCGGATAAAAGAAATAATGAGAAAGTATGAAAAATATACTGCTGTTCTATAAAGTTAGAACCTAGCATTGTTTACTGTTACATTTAATTGGAGACAAGTCATCAATTGTATAGGTACAGCATACTTGGAGATAATAACACTAGGGTCATGCACAATAATAGGTGGTTATTGTTGGACCTTTTTGGACATATGCTTATTGTTTATATTTTTATAGATTACAATGAATATATTCTTTTATTGTAAAGAGACTATTATACTAAAAATTTTATTATTTGTTTTTTTATTGTTCTTTGATGATATTGTCTTTTGATTTATTGTTTAAATTTTTATTGTCTTCTGATGTTATTATTATTGACCTATTGTTTTATTGTGATGAAAAGATTTTATTGTTCATGTCTATTGTTTGAATTATATTGTTTTCCAATTTTTATTCATACTCAATAGAAAGATTAAATAGTCCCTATTGTTTTGACTTTCCCACAAAATTTAGTATATAAAGGATGCCTCAGCTAGAGGAAGAGAGAAAGCTTTTCTACAATTGAAAGTCATCCCTGGTACACAAGACATCCTGAGTACCAAATTGATTGTCACTAAGTAGTTACATACTGCTGTATCTACTATCTGAATTATACTGTTTTTATTCAATATCTATTTGAAGAGCTTAAAGAGTCTTGATTAACTTTTTCTAAACTAATAAAATATAAGTTTAAATTCAAAGTCTTTCAACATGAAAGGCTTTACAACATATACTGAGACAAATATATTAAGTTTATTACCCCAAACAACTGAGATACTGACTGACTCAGAGCTAGATTACTTAATTGATCTTTTTCTCAAGTAACTTAGCTGCACATCACAGAATGTGCATATTTATTTAATTTCTCATTAAAACTAGGCTAATGTTCTACTACAAGTTTGCTGATCATGATGTATTCATGAGGTATAATGGTGAGAATATCAGGCATCATTCTGGTAGCTTGTATTCAATCATCATGGACTCCAGACATGAAGATGACCATGGGCCAGAAGAAAAAGAGGTGGAGGAAGAAACAAATGAGCACTCTGAAGGAGGAGAATCAAGTAATAGTGAGTCAGAATGAGCTGGCTCAAATGTAGAGAGTAATTTGGATGGAAAACCAAACTTGGGACCTAAAGATGGTAAGAATGTCAATTACAATGGGAAGATGATGAATTGGAGGGCTTTGGGACATTGTAATTTAAATGTATGTAGAATATATATATAATACTGACATCCATTATAAAAGACTACAATCTAAGCAGGTACCTATGTGTAATAATTTATGTGAGTATCTACATGTGCAGGACCAATGTGATCCACTGCATGCTTTGCTGAGTGCTTGTCCTATCTAGCCAGACACGTGCAGTCTGGTAACCTTATGGTGTGCTCAAGCAAATTGCATGTGTCTGGCCAGACAGTGCAATGTTCATCAAACTTTTGACTTTTTGCTGATGGTGATGTGCTATAATTTATTCACTACTAATTACACTATTTTACAGAGACTTTTATCAAAATTTGAGAAAGGAGTAGCAATTACACATGATGGCTATCTAAGGTGTATGAAGCACTTCATACACTGTACATGCCCATTTATTCAGGACCTTAGATCAAGATTTGAGTCAGATATGAGTTAGACTATCATGGTGACCTTATCAAATCTGGCTGAAAGGACTGTAAAATGATTAATCATGTTATTGGCAACCATTAACCATTTGATGACCCCACATCTCATGAACCTGTTCAGACAATCTTGCTGAGGTATTCGTCAATTTTGAAATTTTTGATTATATAATTCATAATCACTCAATGTGTGAAACTTGTTATCAGTGCCATGATGAAGCCATGGGAAGCTAAGAAGACACCTGCAGTAAATTATATAATTAAAAACACTCATCACTATACCTTTGAAGCTTACAATGCAGAGAATTTGAATGCACAACCCCAATGTATGCTGAGCTATAAATTTCTGCAAGACCATTACTGTTAAAACATACTAGCATATATAATTCAGACTGTTTAGATCTAATGAACATTCAATCATTAAATTGACTTGATAGTTGTTTGCTTCTCATGTAAAAAAATGCTTGATAGACCCTCAAGGACTTGTTGATGAACATATCAAGTTTCAGAGTGTTTAACTAAATGTTTAAAGAGGCAGAAAACAGAAAAGTCTTAGGACACTGATTTTAATTTTTAAGCCTGAGTTTGATTAAGCTGAGAGATAGATGTGAACAAGTTGCAATACTTATCACTAATTGCTGCATGGAAAGTATGAGCCTTATAGGCCTTATAACACCATAGCTATAATAACACAATTTTAAAAGTTCCAACAATAAGCACAGGGGGTATGGGACCTTCAACAATAATATTATTGCAATACACTAAATGACATCAATGTAATTTTATATGCTTCAAGTCTTCTGATGTTCAAAAGTAAGGTTCTACAGTGCATGAAGCATTAAATAGGCAAATTTTTATGGCTCAACTCATACATCACCAGGCTATTCAGATGAAAAATAGGAAGGAAATAGGTCAAAATATGTTATTTAGATATTTCAGATTCATTGGGTTTTTGTTTTAATTTTTGGGCGGAAAAAAAATCTTCAAGTATCATAGTATCAGTCATCAGCTAGACATAATACTATGTGGCTCTCACCAATTGATTGGCTAATCTGATGAAATTTATTAGTAAAGGGCTTGATGCACAGCAAGCAGCCTTCACAGTCAAGAAGTATAAGTCACGCAGAAAATTTGGCACAACTGTAGAAATTCTTGCTGCCATTAAGGCTCAAAAGCAGCATGACCCCACACTGTATATATGTCAGTGAGCATTTTTATATCATTTCTGAGACTCCCATGATCAAAAAAAAATTTTTGTTCTGTGTTTTAATTTTTGGAAGCACATAATTTTTTTTGATTTGATAAATTATTCAGCAAGTAATCTGCTATGGTCCATTCACTACTGATTACATCATTTTACAGGGGCTTTTGTTGAAATTTGAAGAAGGAGTAGCAATTGCATGTGGCGACTATCCAAGGTGTTGGTTTAGCGCTTTATGCACTATAGCAACATTAGTGACAGATCTGCATTGGCTTAACATTCAATACTATAACAGGCTCCCAGGAAGGTCCCAATAATATCAAATTTAGTATTAGTAAAATATCTGTTGCCAAGACTGCTCAAACCTTATATTGAAGCGGGCATGTACATGGTCAAATTGCAATAGCATTATTATTACATATAGTGAATGAGATAATATAAATCTTACAAGAAGGGTAAATACCACACCATATTGGTACTTGCATAAGGCTGGAGCTGGAGGGTTATAATATTGTTATGCAGAAGGTTGGTGTTGCCACGGCTTAGTCACACCTGTTTCAGCTTTTTAGATATTCTGACATGAATTTTGCAGATAATGACATGATCTTAATTGAAATTAATAGCTAAGATGTATATGTATTTGAATGTAACACCACCATTTGCATAATTATCTTTAATATGTTTCAATTTCAGTTACATTGGTAAAAAAGCTGACTAAAAAGTCAGACTTTGCAATCAGCTTTTTGGCTATATCTCCATCAATATAGGCTATGAAATAAATGTAAGATCACTATGATATCTGAAAAACTGCCCAAGCTATGAGTTATATATCATTTAGGCCTGACTTAGCTGCAGCAACACTACAGAAGGTTAGTGTGGGCATTGTATTAAAGCACCTGTGTAACCCCATTTTCATGTTAATTTCATCCTGAAAAGAAAACTTGAGTATAGAGATGTATATGTACTAGTGGGAACCCGTGCCTACAGCATGGGAAAGCAACTGACAGCATTGATATTAATCACTGCATGTTACTGTTTAGTTAGTAACTGTTAAATAGTAACTGTTGAGTGGTTAATTGTTAGATGACGCAAATATTGCCATATTTGATAAATTTGTGCATGCTCCTTAGTCACATGACATACCCTGCTCATGTTACACTCAGTGCTGACAATGACTTGAGTTCAGAAACAAAATGAGTGCTCATCAAGAATAAGACATCAGTCTGTCATCAATGAGATAATGTTAGCAAGACTGGACACCGTTCTCTATGTGTTACCGCAAGCCTGTCCAGCTTTGGTAAAAAGTGACAGTTACTGCCACATGGGTTATCCCATCACGTCACCCCTCGTCTTTTGTATTAAGGATTAACAGATTTCCATCTCAAAGTAGTCTGGTGGTTATAATGCTTGGTATTGAATGGGTTTGTGACAGTGTGCACCGTGGTTTGAGCCCTGCTGCATGCACAAGATTTTTTGATTTTCAAAATGTGCACCTAGTTTTTCAGGTGAAATTTAGGCTAGAAAATAGGGTCATGCCAGTGTTTTGATGTGATGCTATTATGACCATTGGCGAATGGTATCGGTATAGCATCATTACAGTGCTATTGTGACACTCCGGGTTTTCAACCCTGTCACAGTGTTGAAACTGTCTGGCCGTGTAGTGATAAGCGAAACAAAAGGTAAAGTAAGCGCCCAAGGGCGCTTGATCGTTCGGTCACCGCTCGGTAAACTCCGTAATACTCTTCGTGTGCTGCCCGCCAACGCCGTCGTCAACGTTTCCGACAGCCAAGACTGTGAGTATGCCCATCTTTTTGGCTGCATTTCTCTTCATGGTGCTTTCTGGGTGTCCTAGGATGCACGCATTTCGAAGTCGCGATCGGAATGACTTGAAATCTGGCTGGATGCACTCTGCATTATCTGGATGCACCTGTCCTCTCAGATATCCCTCCGGCTTTGCAACGTCCGCTAATGCCTTCCCTTGCAGATTGAACAATGGGTAGGGTTATCCGGGCACAAAGGCGTTCTCATGCCATTGTATGTCTTCATTCTGCAAAAGTAGCACCGTTGACGAAGTTACACTACTTCATACAGTTCAAGTCGCATACCCACCATAATAAGGCGCCTGCACAATTCCGCGCCCCTCGACTTCGCGGAACGTAATGGCTATGTTAAGGGTATTGTAAAGGAGATCATCCATGATTCCGGCCGGTACGTGTCCTACACCAAGATTTTATGCTGGCTAAACTCGCCGTAGTGGTGCTCCCCTCGCTCGTGTCGTTTTCCGTGACCCTTACCGATACAAGCTTCGCAAAGAGACCTTCATCGCGACCGAGGGACTCCACACGGGTGCTTTCGTCTACTGCGGCAAGAAGGCCCAACTCGCCGTTGGCAACGTTCTCCCTGTGTCGCAGTGCCCTGAGGGTACAATCGTCTGCAATGTTGAGGAGAAAACAGGTGATCGTGGCGCCCTTGCGCGTACCTCTGGCAACTACGCTACCGTCATTGGCCACTCGCCAGACGAGAACAAGACGCGCGTTCGTCTGCCTAGCGGTGCGAAGAAGACGATCCCGGGAGGCTGCCGTGCGACCATTGGCATCGTCGCTGGTGGTGGACGTATCGACAAGCCTTTACTCAAGGCTGGTCGTGCATTCCACAAGTTCAAGGCCAAGCGATACAAGTGCGTCACTTCTGACACTCATATAATTCGATAGACTCAATCTTGCAATGCCTTGTAGCTGGCCCCGTACTCGGGTGTTGCTATGAACCCGTGGACATCCCACGGTGGTGGTAATCACCAACATATCGGTAAGGCGTCGACAATCGCTCGCTCCGCTGTACCGGTCAGAAAGTCGGTCTCATTGCCGCCGCCGGGTACGTACACCTCGCCTTATAATGAAGATGTTACGCCTAACCGATTGCTATAGACTGGTCTGCTGCGCGGTACCGTCAAGGTCAAGGAGGTTTGAGAGCTGGATGTCCATATTTCACTTGCTTTTTACCGCCGATCTTCTGTCGCACTTGTCAAAAGCTTTGTATGCAGACTTGCGTATGCAATCATGACCCATGCTTACGATCGCATTGTGACTTGGGAACGTGTGATGGAGTGATATTCGATATTGGCCCAGAAATACAACCATATGATGCCACCAGTGCATCCTTCTACATTCTGCTTACTCATCTAAAGCGTGTTTTAATTCAACATCGTCAACATTTTACTGCAAGGCCTCTTCGATTTCCTTCCGCCATCGTTTTTGAATCTCAATGGTCTCCCGGAAGATCTTGTACTTGGCCTCAAGAAGCTTCTTCTCTCTGGCGCTCGCTGCAGGAGGGATCATAGTACCTGGTGGTGTCATTTCCACCTGCATGCCTTGTCAGCTCTATCATCTACTAATGCAACAGCCACCTACCATGATCTTCCATAGTGCCTCGCCCTGACCCTCGGGACCCACAGCCTGCGCCTCAACGGCGAAGCGCCCAGCATCGCTGCGCCAGCACGACCGCCAAGCCACTGCTCTGCGGAAGCACGACGGGCATGTTACACGTGTTCGCAAAAAGCTGCATCAGCATCTTATTTTTCGCCTGTCCGCCGGACATGTAGATCGCGCGGATCGCGTGGCCCTTGGCGTTCATCTCGTCGACGATGTGCCGCGTCTGCAACGCGATCGCCTCCAGCGTCACGTTGAACTTGCGTGCGAGGTCGCTGAGGCCGTCGTCCTGGAGAGTACCGGAGAATTGTTGGCATTGCGAGGATGAGAATGGAGACAGAGCGTACCAGTGCGAGTCCCATGATGGAGCCGCGCATGTGCGAATCGGCGATGGGCGACCTGTTGCCTACGGGAGATGGGTGGGTGAATACTACGGCAAGGTTGTCCGCACGGAACTGCATGACATACCGTGCAGATCAGGGTAGAGGTGCATGTCTTTAGTGAGCTCCGTGAGACTCTCCGCACCGGCCTCTACGCGAAGCTTCTCGAGCTCGGCCTGGAGGACTGCATTTTTTTGGCCAACTGAAACGGTATCTCATAAAATTATGACGACTGACCTTCATGAATGTTGATCTTCTGCAGTGCGGCCAGCTCCGTGAGGCGGGGATACGCTGGGTGGGTCGTGATCATAAAATCTATCAACTGCAGAGCACGGCAATGAGCATCGCAGACGCGTGAGGGACGAAGACCCGTACTTGACCGGTCGAAGACTGTCCGCCTTCGTTCATCCACCAGCCTGGGAACACGGCGTCCTAGCAGATTTTGAGCGATTTGATGAGAAGATAATTCATGCAGATACTCACTTTGTAAGGGCCCCACACACCGTTCACGAAAACGCCTTCAGGGCTCTGTGCTACGTCAGAAAAGTATTTCGAAAGTAAAAAAAGAAACCTGACCTGCACTATATGGCACGTACTGGTCCCTGCGACGGCGGCCAGCCGATGTCTCGATTCCATCAAGGAGGGAATCTCGTCCGACAGCTTTCCGTTGAGTTTATAGCGGGCAGCGATCGTACCGAGCCATCCTGCATAACTGATGCGCTGTTAGGACTCATGACGTCGAATAGCGAGATCCATGTACGTACGCATCGATGACACCGCTACCGACGGGCGTGCCTTCAACGAGGCCCAATTCCTCAGCCGCCCTTTTGGATAAGCCGCTCCCTACGGGCAAACCTGCGGTCAGGACCTTCTTGTGCGCGCCGATTTGTGCGTAGCTGTTCTCCACGAACTCGCCGAGGCCAATGTTTTGGAAAAAGTCTGCCTGCCAGCCGTTCTTGGTCGGAACATAAGAGCACTTGCAGGTGAGCGAGCAGCACGAGCGGATGTTGGTCCCCGTTGCGCGGTAGGTGAGAAAATCGGGGAGATCGAAGAACTGGCACCGGGCGAAACGGTCGTGCTTCATGTGATTCTTGAGCCAGAGGGTCTTTGGGATCTCCATCTCGAGCTGTGTCAAATAAGACATTGTTGGTAGGTGCGAATGTGTTGGTGTATGCTGCATCAGGAGCAGAACGAAGACGACTTACGCTCATGGTACCGCCGACGTAGTCGAGCACTACAGACCCGGTGCTGTTGATCAACTCGGCTTCGTGTTCAGCACGGTGGTCCGCCCACAGGATGATGTTGCGATCCCCGATTTCACCGATGTTGTCGCCCTTCGTGACGACGACTGGGTCCCCGTTCATGTCCGTCACGGCGAGAGAGCAGGTGGCGTCGAAGCCAATTCCCTTTACAGCAGACGGCGAGACGTTAGCTTCAGCCAGGCATGTCCTAATAGTCTTGCACATCCCATCCCAGATGTTGTTTGTGGACTGCTCGAAGATGCGATGATCATCGGGATCGCGGAAGGTGAGTGTGGCCTCGGTGGAAGACGCGACGAGGGTGCCATCGTGTTTGACGAGCCCCGCACGCACCGACCCGGTTCCGACGTCGATTCCGATGAAGTAGCTGTTGCCGGTGGATTCAGACATGAGTGAAAGAAGAAAGAGTGGGTGTGGGGTGGCACTTACCTAGCACTTCGGCCCGTCGCATCACGCGCTCAGGAAGGCGGGATCTACCTTCCAAGGCCCAGCGTCGTCCCGTTTAGATATCTGAAGAGGAGCGTACAACCAAATCAACGACGGTATGTTCAAACGTTCAAATATGAGGCCAATAGCAGGTTATAATGGGGAAGTCACATGACTTCACTGAAAAACATGCGGCCCTTCATTTATGATTTCGATGCACGACAGCTGGGCAGAGTGACTACAACATTATAGATAGTAAAATATTCACCAACAGGACAAGAGTCCTAATAGTAACGGTATGGAGAAGGGGTATTGAATACAGAGCGGTATAATGTTACAACGCAAAGGATAAGAATGCACGACAAATTCGTGTCAAGTCCCGTAGGAATATGATCTTACGCCGCAGAACATCATATATTGAATACGGGAAAACCCGGGCCCATCGAGTAGGTGGCCCAACACCGATTCCATGGCTGGATAGTTGTCTGGTCGGGGCGCCACAGGTTTGACGAGGCTATCACTTCAGGCTTTATGGGCGAAGAAATGGGTGCCGATGAATATGATGCGCCGTGGGCCCTTGGTGGCGGGGAGACTGGCTGAAACGTGGGCGATGGAGGCGGAAATCAGGTCCTGGGTGTAATAACGAGTGTATCCTGTTTGCTCGACATCCCGTGTGCGGTAACTGCGAGGCGCCAACTGTGTTTGATGCACGAGTGGAGATTCTGACGCCATAGGATGCCATGATGTCTGTGCATAGCCCTCTGGGGTGACGAGTGTCAAGGAATCGCATGACGACGGGGGCGAGGGTGAAGATGGATACTCGAGATCCGGGACGAAGCAAGGAGGCGATTCGATGTGAGGTGGCGGAGGTGGCGACTGTGGGTCAATGGTGCAGCGATACTCAGGTCGTTCGACATCCGTGATGTTAACGATAGTCTTCTTGGCCCAGCATCCACGATCAATGACACATCGATCCATCACAATGTCATATTGTGCCAGCAAATCGTCGTTGTGCACGCTAACGTCGTAGTTGATCCAATAAAGGAACTCCCGTTGGACGCGACAGATGGTGCGCGTATCGAACGTGCCAGAAGATGAGGAAGCCCAATAATCTGGTTTCACATCTGTGTCGTTTTGGCACTGGCGAAACGAAGAGAGCTTGAGTACAGTGTGGCGCCAAGACAAATGTAGATCATACCCGGTATGCTAGGATAATCGCCCCGAGAAATATGCGCTCGCACAGCCAATCATCCCCAGTAGGCGGGACATATATTTGCAGACGGCTGATATAGACCAGGGCGACGAGGATCGTGGAGGTGTCGATGCGAGACTCCTCGACAAAGCACTTCGCAAAGTTGACGAAGAGTGCACACCTGAGGAGTCTCTCCATTTTGAATTGCCGTCGTTCAACCTCGAATCGTTGACGCTGGGCCTCATAATACCCGACCTCATAATGCGACGCTTGCTCGCGCTCACCGGCCACAAGGGCACGAGCGACAGTGGACACGGTGGCGTCAATTAAACAATCTTTAGAAGATCAAAACGTTAGGCGACGCGCCACACCACCAAGGAGTCCCTCCTGGCCACATACCGACAAGTCCCCAGCAGACAGAATGGTGAGCAGCTCTTCAACAGCGGGGTCGTGCGTGCTTCGGAGGACCCTGCTCGCAGGATCAATGGGGGCGGCACTATTGGACGAGTTTGTGACAGAAGACATGGTGATGGTGGTTCAGGCGGGAAGGATGAGAGCGGGTGTTGTGTGTAGAGGAACTTAAATGAAATAAAGATGCCCAAGGATTACGATCATTCATTGTGGCGCACTGGCGATTGTTAGAGCGGGAGCATGCTGCAGATACCAAAATTGGAAACCTAGAGTGGCACCCAATGGGCCGCTTGATTGTCTTCGGCAGGCCGCGCCGAGACTGGGACAAGTGAGAGCTCGCCGCGTGCAGAGCGAAAGGTTGCTTTGTGTCGGCTAGACAGATGAAACGACGCCATCAGGAACCTCGACACGGGAACTTCCACAAATTGCCGCAATCTTCGGGGCGCCAACCGGGATCACAGCAATGACCGCAGGTTTCTGTAAAATGAATTCATGAATGCTATCAACGGTGAGCTTTGTCCTGCCAATAATAATCAAAACGGAGTTAGAAAGACAATAGGCAACCATAAGTTCTAGAAGCTCCCAGGGTAAACTGTCGACATTACCGAGGCGGTGGAAGCACTTCACACCGATAGTTTATTTGGACGTACAGACACCACAAGACTGACGACTTCCTCAGATCATGAAACAAGCGAAACAATGCGTGATGGCATGTCATAGCATGATTTTGCGATAGTCAAATACATATGCGTGCATGCGAGAAACGGATAGCAAGAGTCAAGCGATACGAATGGTTTAATCTGAGCCTCCACCCGTTGACCGTGCTGCAAAGAAAGGTCTTTAAGTCAACAACAGCAAAATATAATGGACAGCTACGCACTGTAGATCAACTGGTCACTGTGGTGCACGATCCGCTTGATCTGCCCCTCCTTCTCCAAGTGCCTGATCGCAACACGGGCCAAACTGCCGTTAATCTTCAGCCGTTCGATGAGGATGCTCTGGCTGATGAAGCGGAAGGTAGGGACCTCCTTCATGATACGGTCATAGGTGGGCTTGTCGAGGATGACGGCGTGCTGCGCCTTGTCCTTGACCTTTCCCTTCGACCACTTCTTCTTCTTCGCTGCCTTGCCGCCGCTCGAGGATGTGGGCGCTGCCTTAGCTTTGGCCTACAAAATCATGACTATCAGCACCAGTCCATCCGTCCACTCCCCGACCCATCCAGCACTGCAAACCCCTCTCCGACAGCAAAACTCTTCGTCGGGGGGTTCTGCAGCACAGTGGCCTGCCTTTCCCTGCGAATGGAAGTGAAATATGAACGCACCATTGTCTTGACGGCCTTTCGTGGTTGCTCTGAGCGTTGGCGGGCTACCGATAATTTCTCGCTCTACACGCAAAATGCCGGCGGTGTCTGAAATCAAGCGCTTAATATGTCACATGACTCAAACGCGCACGTCGCGTCGGAAAATCCAAGTATACAACGCCGCACTTAAGTGCACCTTTCATTAAACGTCTAACTTGTAGTCGATGCAGGTACAAGTTGCCTGTAAATATTGGACGAGCGACACATTTTATTACAACGGTCTCGTACTTCAAGCATCGTCGGCAAAGCTGATCCGCCTCGTCGAGCGTACTACTAGTACCCGCTTGGATTTTTCCCCAATGTTTCCCTCTTCTCCAACGATAATTGCTCTATAGGATCTCCTGTTGACCGGATGTCGCGGATGGGTGTACATAGTCGATATTTCCAACCCGTCTTGCGTCAACCTCAGTTGTATACTGGACATCTATTCACTCTTCCGAACGAACGTTCACAGCCATCTTGCCTGTGTATATAATCATACTGCCACAAGGTCTTGACACTTGGGTAGACGGGAATACATTTGTGCTGAGGAGAAGCTGCATGGTGGAAGCAGTTGCTGCTTAAAATTTTCCTACGATACGTGAATTATGACCATGTCGAAATCTGTCGAAATTCGCTCTAATTGAAATTTACGCGAGCAAGTCTTGGCCATGGACGTGGACATGGCGCGGAAAATGTTAACGGTGCACTCTGCGCACCAAAATTTACTTATATACCTCGATTTCCTCAGCCAGCCTGTGTATATGTTTTAGATCAGAAGAAGTCATAACTGGACTCTGTCATTCAAACCAACTTTGCATTACTTGCCGACGCGCAGAGAAGTACGGTCCACATGCATGACGCAATATTGTGTAGCTCGGGTATACTGCGCATCCAAGGACGTTTCTCTTTCTGTCTGGGCTGCCAGCTTACAAAACCTGTGGTGGGCGTATCACGATGGGGCGAGCGAGTGTCCGGTTATACGTGGATCCAGCTGGGGCCGAGATGTCAAAATAAGACCTGCAGCAAACACTTGCTGCCTGGCGTGACCGTGGAAGGCCTCCTGCATGGAGGTGCCTGCGGACGTCCCCTGTTGACGATCTCATATCTTGGGTTTCAAATCCGTTACGCTTCTTCGGGGCTGCTGGGAAGTCGCATGCCCAAACGAAAGCATGGCATAAGCAGAGCAAGATAGGGCCATGTCCGAACCTGGAAATGGAATGCATGAACGTACCAAAGGCGTGGTGACATGTGCTTCCCGTTCGCTGGTGAGATAATGATGAGAGGGTCTTCCATGGAAAGATTGGAATGCAAAGTTCATACGGAGGTGGCGTGTTTCGAGACGCGTGTCGATGGCGACTGGATGGGTGTTGTCGACGGCGATGCTCGGCGATGGGATGATGGCGACTAGATGTGTGTTGTCTTCATTGTGGAACCGAAAGCAGATAGGTTGCGTGATCAGAGGACGATGGAACCGATCACGCAGCGCATATAGGTCCGCCGCGTTCGCCCACCCGCGAGCATATATAACGCTGGCTGCGGCTCAAAGTGCCTCTTGCGACGTCTTGCGACGAACCCCCTCCGTCGACGGCCAAGTGGATGATGAGCGCGAGCGCTGAGCGGAGGTGGTTTCGCACTCAGCATGGCGGCGTGGCCATTGGCCACATTGGGTTAACATTGGGTGCGAAACTCACACGCGTCGTCCGCAGCTCTCGACGTCCACCTCCCACTCCCATCACTGCACTCTCCGTTGGCGGGCTCCGTCTTGCACCGCTCAATTTAGCTTTCCGACCCTCGTGCTCACGACGGAGATTCACCCGCCGTCTATATCCGCTGTCGACCACTGACCTTCGCCCCAGTTTTTGATCTGGGTACTTATCGGTTGCGAATCCCGGTTGTCTTCGGCCGCTTGTTCGCAACGCCATCTTTTCACAGCGTGGATTTCAGCGTGGATTTCGGCGTGGATTTCACAGCGTAAACATCCTCTGTGTGCTCTTCCTCTCTATATCTGGTCGTTGCAGATTACCATGATTCATCTCGATCGGAATCATTCCTCCACTATCGCTCGTCACTCAAAGCCTGCAAATTTGATTCTCTCCAATCCTCCCCATCCTGATCAGCACCAGATTCTTTCTTGGGCTTCCCCCACCCGTGACGCCAGGCCCTATTATCAGGAGTCTCAGGAACAGTTCTTGACAGACACTCCATCCAAACTATCTGTGCAGTCCGACATAGCTCCCATCCCAGATTTGTCTTCACAACCCTCCTCCTTGGGTCCCATCACCCCAGGCGACGCCGAGGATCCCAAGCTTCCTGAGCCCTCTCCCAGCAGCCCAGCCGACCCCCGCTCCCCTCCTGCCGACAGCTCTTCTTCTCTCACACCACCTCCTGACGCCTCGACGTCTCCAGTTGCAGCAGAGAACGCCGACGAGCCTCCGGGACGGTCTTCCGTACAGCGGCGCGCAGAGGCAACCCCCGAAACCCCCGCAGAGTCAGGTGAGAAAGCTAGCGAGGTGGACAAAGCGTCGCGACAATCTACTCCCCTCAGCGAGCTCTCTTCGGCGTCAGATTTCGATGATGTACGAGAAATCGACAGTGCAACCAAGGAGGATGGGCACGAGGTCACTGGATCACCCGAAGACTGTCCGAGTAGTGCTGACGCGAGTAGTATGCCCGAAGGTTCGAACGAGGTCGTGCCCAGCAATGAACCGGTTGTGGCGATGAAAGACGAGAATACATCGTGTTCATTAAAGCCATCATCGTCCCCTGCAGCCTTTACCGCCAGTTCACCCCCTCGTCACCCTCCTGTTCTCCCACAGCTCCAGATTTAACCGCAAAACAGACGACTGCAGATGGGGACAAACCTATCGGTGCTGTGGGCTCCTCGTCTATACCTGATCCTGCGCCTCAGAAAGATGCGACTCGGCCTTCGAACGCAGATATGCCCTCCAGCAGCCACACGCCTGCCTCGCCGGTCGCCGTCTCCCCTTCCGGGCCCGCTCTTGATCCCAAGGTTGTCAGTATCTTGGAGCTGAATTCGTTGCTACTGAGGTAAGTCTCCTTTAGTTCAGTCCATCATCTTGTACTGACATGGGGTCCCAGAATCTCGATGGAGTTTCAAAGTCGTGGCGTTCAAATGAACGATCCCAAATATAATCAGTATGGGTTCAAACATGTGCATGA
Organism: Grifola frondosa; assembly: GCA_001683735.1. Taxonomy (NCBI): domain Eukaryota; kingdom Fungi; phylum Basidiomycota; class Agaricomycetes; order Polyporales; family Grifolaceae; genus Grifola; species Grifola frondosa. Next base: position 23,011 of record LUGG01000010.1, read on the forward strand.
TGATCCATCTTATGCTTTGGTATTTCTAGATATGCAATCCGGTTGCAATCCAATCTTACGTGGCTCGCAGCTGCTGCAGACGAAAGTCATAAAGTCGTGCGTATACTTAACCTACATTCTGATCACTACCCTGACGAGTTGTAAAGAGTCCGGGCACAGCCCCGCTTCCGTCGCTGCCCATGATGCAGCCTCCTCCTCCAGTGGAGATGCCTCAATGGGTCGAATACAGGCGCTATACTCCGAATTGCCTGTCGTTTTTGCCAAAGAGATCATGCGTAGGCAACATGCTGCCCCAAGTAATGCGCCATCTCCGAGTAGCGTTCTCAATGGCAATGCAAAACGAGAACGAACAGAGGAACCGGCCGCGCCCCTTGCCAACAAGCGACGTGACACGGGCGAGAGCAAAGCCCCGACGCCTATCGCTCCTGCACCTCCAGTGTCCGCCCCATCATCATCTCAGTCTCTTCCGATTCTTGCCCCCAGCTGAGCCACTCAAACAGTAGCATGTCGCTCACAGGCGCACCCATCGCGCGAATGGGCACTCCTGCCATGCCGCCTCCACCTGTTCCATCCGGAATGATGCCCGGCGCGAATGAGGCTCAGCTTGCAGCTGCCCGTGCGCGGCAAGTGCCAATTCGCCAGTCGATGCAGCAGCAGCAGCAACCGCATGCGGAGGGTAATCGGCAAATGTCCCCGCCAGCTGCACCACAACAAGGAGGCATGCCGGTGCAGAACATTGCGGGACCCTCGTCAATGCCACACATGAGCCAGGCATCGATGCTGGCATCTCTTGGGCCTTCAGCGATGCAGAATCTCCAGCTATTGCAGAACAGAACCATCCTTTCGTGCAATATCTGATACAGCATGTGCCGGGTTTCATGTCGATGAGTGTTCCGGACAAGCTCCAAAAAATGCAGATGGCACAGGTCAGTGCTCGGTATACAGTTTCGTGTGAGAAGCAGACCTTGAACGAAATTGGTATAGGCTGCAATGCATGCTCGGGGCCAGCAACAGCAGGCCCAGCGGGCGGCGGCGCAATCCCAGGCCGGGGGTCAATGTCTGGGTATCCTCAGGCTGGCATGCAAGCGGCTAGGATGTCTCCCATGACAGATGGGAGTCCTACGAGGGTTTCACCGGTGTCGCAACAAGGTCCGATGCAGGCCCAATCGCCGCTTGGTTCTTTTCCCTACTCGGGCCACGTTTCGAATCCAGCAGATCCTCGGACAGCCCTCTCCGGTCTCACGCCCCAGCAGCAGCAAGCCATGCTGGCTAACATGCCCTCGCAGCAGCGCCAGCTCCTCCTGATGCAACAGCAAATGATGCGTGGGGCCAATGTGGGCAACGTTCCGAATCCCGCTGGTATGATGTCGACGCCACAGATGCTTGCAGCCGCCCAAGAGCGAATGCGGTTGGATCAGCGGATGTCTCAGATGGGCTCGACGCACCATGCGGGTTCGTCGATGACCGGCATGGAAGGAAACCAGTTCCCCGCTCTCCGTTCTAACCCAGGCGTACCTGGTATTGCGAGGAGTCAACGAACGCCGTCCGACTCCTTACCGTCACCTATCTCCCAGCAGAGGTTAGCTGGCCAGATGTCTGAAGACCAGCAACGAGCCATGATGATGCAGCAAGCGCAGCAGAGGGGTATGACGCCGCACATGCAGAATCCAGGTTTCGCGCAAGGCGGCGGAGGCTCATTGCACAATGCGGGCTGGTCACATGGTGGCTCACAGCAGTCTGCGCAAATGGGCCACGCGCAGGGTGGATTCTCGATGTCGTCGCCTGGTAGTGGGGGCAATGGAGGAAGCTATGGAGCTCTTCCAGGCGGTGCGCCATCTCCCGCTGGCAACCAGATGTGGGCGCAAAATGCCGGAATGACACAGTATCCATTCATGGCACCATCTCCCGCCGCAAGTCAGCATCATTCTGACAATGCGATGACCCCTCGGCAGACATCAGCAACTCCTGCACCGCATCAGCAAATGTCTCAAAACAGTCCCTCGACAGATCAGACGGCCTAGGTGACTTCGACTTTATGAATTGGGGACAATAGGCCTCGATCTCTGTTAATGTGTGCTGCGATTTACCCATTTCATTTTTCTTCTCGCCTAGACCGCATGCTTGTTGATATCATAAACTAGTTTCGTTACTCGATGGTCTTGTATAGCTCGCTGCTGAGGATGTTCTCGTAATATGTTTGTATCGTAGGGGAGCTGTCGCGGTTTTGTTGATACCACCGAACTGTTGTAGGTCGATGATCTGCTATGACAACTGCTTGTGGGTGTCGGTGCTGTACCTTGTTTTTGTCATCATCTATCCTCATCATTTGTCGTGATGTGTTGTCCGCGATTGACAAGCGTGTAAACAGAAGCTGTGCGGGACCGCAGAACCTGATCTCTGCACTGACTCAACATCAGAGCCCCTTGTGCCCCCTGTGACAGTTCCACGCTGTATATCTCTCCCTCATAACTCACCGATGGTCTAACGACGACAGTTCAAATCAAACAACCCACGCATGTTCTCAAGGCTGACACCGTCGGACAAGGACGCGTTCTTCGCGCTCCTAGATGAGTTGAGTAGACAGCACTTATCACGCGCAGCCCCTAAAGTTCTCTGTGGCTACAGGTACTTTGCCTCTCGGCCAGAATCTTCGAGAATATTGGAAATGGCATGAATCGTGAATCTGGAACAGCCTCAGCAGCCTCAGCAGTACAGCGAGCCTTTTCTGCATCTCCGCATGAGGTTGCATCGGCTGTCAATGGATGGAAGAGGCCAGGTTCCAACGCTGCAGTGAGTTGTTGTTGACCGCCATACTTAGTAGTGACAATCAACGCCGTCTTGACATTGATCTTCGAAACGTATTTGATAGTCCTCTGGTTCACCGGAGATGCCCACCTCTGTCGGCCGCGTAGCTGCAGCAGCTGCTGCATTGAAGCTGAGCACGCCGGATGCGAGCTCGACTGGGTTCCCTCGTCCCCCTCCTCGACGAAACCCTAGCTCATCCAATGAAGAATCGTCGTACGTCCAGCCAGAGCATAACAGACTTGTTCCTGTGAAAGTATGTTGCACATCGTCGTTGGCATGACAGTGTCATTGATGTCACTCTCGACAAGAAATTTGGCGATGTCGACCTCTCGTCGGGGAAGAACATGTACAATTCTTTGCGTCATTCTACCGCGAACAAAACAGCTACACCTCCGCCGGTCGCACCACCGGTTCCTTCCGCATTCCCTGCAAGGAAGAGTTTCGCACCTCCCCCTATGAGACGCGTGCCGTCCACGGTGTCGGTGTCGGATGCCGTAGCGCCTTCTCCGCCTCCTCCCATACCTTCAAGAGCAAGACAGGAGGAAGAGGTGAATGGAGAGTGGGCAGAAGCCGTATATGATTACTCGAGTGAGGTAATATAACCTTTAGGCTTCCTCTCCCGAAGCTAGCTGTACTGAAACAATTACAGGATCCGGGAGACCTTGAGCTCCAAGCTGAGCAGCGGGTTCTCGTCGTGGAGAAAACATCCGATGATTGGTTAGTAGTTCCCATATTGTGGTATCATATAAGTCTTTTAATGCTGCAACAGGTGGACTGGTGAGATCGGGGGAAGGAGAGGTCTAATCCCCGCTGCCTACGTCAAGATACTCTAATTTATTAGGCACCCACGGATGTATAAATACCATGCAATACAGAAGTCGTAAACATTATCTACCAGATGACAAGCGTACACCATTATTCACCCACAACTTCAGTACTGCCGTCGAGGTCTCTTCCGGTCTCGGATAGTCGCGTCTCGTTTCGTTACACTTTGACGGGATTCCAAAACCGCTGTCTGTTGTCCCAGGGCCTTAAAAGCAGCCTTCGGGCGCCCGGTTCTTTGCACCACTTTGCCGCGATACTTAGCTCTTCCAATGGCTTTAGTCGTCCGGGGCTTAGGACCCTCGTCCTTGCCCGTGCCCTCGAATGGTCGTGTGCGCTTCAGGCCCAACGCAGAGAAGTGTAGAGACCCGATTGTCGGCCTGCTTTGTTGGGTTGCGGCATGTGGTGACACCTGGGTGTCGCGCGGCGCATGGGATAAAATCCGACTGACCCTATCGTGGCAATCCAAAGTATAGGTGTGGAGGAATCTACTCCAGTAGTCTGCGAGGATGCGGGGATCGGTCCACGAAGGTGCATATTCGTTTTCAGGAAGCCACATAGAAGTCGGATGTTGGAGATCCATGACTTTGTCGAACCATTTCTGAAGCGGTTTGCTCGTGAACCTGACTTTTTTCGTGAACTTCCTGCTCGTCGAATTCTGGAGCTTTGCATCTCCACCTCGAGTGTTGCCTTTCTCGTCAATCTCGTCATACCTATCAAAGAGCACATGGAGTAGTCTGACCAGTGCAGACTCCTGCTTGTTGTGGGGCAGCCAACGAAGACTACAGTACAGAACCACATACAAGAGTGATTCCATGTCGTCTTGTATGTGGTGCTGTTGAGTGAATTCTTCTGATATAACTCGGGCTGACATAAATTGCCAGGTAGCCTGCAATCATGACGTGAGATCAACCCTGTATAACTGGTGTTCACTAAATGGTACTTACGGTTCGCTCATAACGTCGCGGTGTCCTAGCACCATCGGGGCACGAAAGTTCCCAGTCTGTCAGGTACCCCCGCCTGACACCACTCTGTGCATCCTTAACAAGAATGATATTGTTTAAGCTAACGTCACGATGAAGTCTGTGACCTTTTTCCAATGCATCCAACATAGCTGTGATGTAGGTGGGCGTCAGGGAGTCGATAAATTATAAGCAGGATGAGAAAAAAACCTTTATAGACGTCAAAACTTGCGTGAAGGAGTTCGCTCGTTCCCAAACCGTTGCAATCCATAACCAACGGTTCCCAGGGTCAAGCGATAGTGGGTATGCTTGATCACCATAATTTTCCGCGTGCTTTCGCCGCAAAGCCAGTTTGCATAGCGATAGTCTTGTGTTCTTGTATGTTGGAAAGCTATTGCCATTGCGTCTTTGGAAATCGAAATCGATTTCAGCACCAGTGTCTTCGAAACCATACGCTGTTCACTTACAAGTCTTTAACCCCAAGTCGTCAACGTCCGAATCCAGCTGAGGGACGTCCCCATGATCTAATAGCTCCGGGACAAAACAGACATTCAGATTGTTCAACTCGGTTAATATATCCCCTTCTGGCTCCATGTCGTCCACATTGTAACGCCATGTGTCCTTCAAAAAGACGATCCGTCCTCTCGTTAAATCCAATGCCCAGTATCCCCCGTTGATCGACTGGCCAATGATAGCGGGAAGCAACCGGTCTCGACACCAAAAGTCGACGAATCTGACAGCCGCTTGAATTCTGGACGAATAATTTGATCACCGAGACGACACCTTGTTGATAGTGTTCCGCCACTAGTTGGCCCTCAGACTGGTTGCCATCATCATAAAGGACGATGTCACTATCATGGCCACCTTGTTCATCGTCAGGATCGTTCCAACCACCATAGAGTCTATTGTCATTATGGGAGTCCTCGCTAGCATCATCTTCAGTGTCGTCGCCGCCACCTCCAGCTTCGCCAACCTCAATTTGAGATTTAATATGGTTCCTGATAGCTTCGTGAAACTTCTTCTCTTCTTCTTCACTTGCTTTCTCGACGGTGAGGTCGTAGCCACGTTCCACGTCTGAGGCCTGGGAAAAAGCCACAAAAACTCGCAAAGAGGATCTGGATTTGTGCGAATGTCGAAGGATTCGGTTGCGATGGCACCAGCACGATCCCAACGGATTAACCGAGCCAAAGAACCAGCAAGTGATATGGAAAAGCAAAATGTCGGTGTTGTCTTGCACATATTTCTGCAGCATATGCGATGTTCTGCCCAAGAGCATTTTCAGCATACTCCAAGTTGCCCTTGTTACCTATGTCCAAGACAAATTTGCATGAAGCGCGATCGTTGGCGTCTATATCCTTGGGAGGGTCACGGAAGAAGTCTAGCTCTGGGCATGGCTTCACTTCGATAAAGAGTGCAGCATAGCCAAGATCAGTATGAGCAGTGGCATGGGACTCGGACACCTGAACGAATTGCAGATGTTCCTCGGCATAGCCACACAGATCGGGCTTATGCGAGCCAAGTTTTTTATCGTGGTCAGGATATGCCGAGGTGTTCCGGAAGACGATGCCTGGACAACGCGATTTGTGTTTCGTCTTCCTGTTCAACGAGCTGACCTAGTAATGTAATACCTTGAAGTCGTGAAATGATTGGAGAGTGTAAAACACGCACCAGCGGATCGTAGATGTCCCGCTCTTTTTGAGCCTTGGCTGGTATGGCAGTAAATGCATTTCTACTGGACAGCATGTACATTCTATTCGCATCGCCACGTTCGGGAAGAAAATCATTCAGAAATTCTTGTGGAGGATGGGACCCAGGATAAACTTGTGTCCTTCTCCAGCGAATCTTTGGTTGCGGGCCTTAGCATTTTTTGCATCAAATCCGCAGTTCTGTGAGCTATTCTCGTTCTTTGTGATAGGGGTGTTCAAAACATTGAGATCTTCTAAGGCCTGACGTCTTTTTGGAGTGCATTGATCAGGTGGAGGAGAAGGAGAAGGAGTAAGATGTCTGTCTGGCAGTGTGTGCTGGCAAGGTGGAGTGGCCATATTGAGATGTCGGCGCAGGCAGGTGGGAGACGGGAAAAAGAGAAATTGGACCAACACTGCCTTTGAAATTGAAAGTAATATAGGGCCACATAGTGTCACGCGGGCACAATGCCACACAAGAGCCACAGGATCGTCGTCTCCAATTCACATTGTAATCACGTGACCGCGTTGTGCTTGGTGCACTTCGTTTCTTCTCGACGTGTCGGCAACCGGAAGGAGACAACAGTATACAGATGGCATGAAGGAACTCTTGACTAGTAACTTTGTTGAAGAAAGTAAGAAAAAATGGCGTGGGAGACCGATGACATCGTACTTGCCTGCTCGAAATGCAAAGCTGCCCAAAGTACTCGCCTTCCTCCGCAACAGTACAACCTGAACTAATGCCAGTACATCGAGATTCATTTTGACTCGCATGCCATAGTACAGATGTTCATACAACGATACCTGTGCCTTCGTCCAAGATAAATCTTACATATCATACAAAATCTGCGTAGGGGCAGTTGTGCTGGTAGCAGTTACGCCAGGCGCGCCGACGCGCAAGACGAAGAATTTTGTGCCATAGGAGCCCTCAATATACAAGGGAGGATGATCAACGGGTACGAAGGGGCAGCTAGAACATAGCATTCTATGACATACCACAATCTGATGGTGGTTACCGAAGAAATCCATTTGCAATATGTGCACAAGATAATCCTGATCAGAAGACAGAAGACCACCATAATCAGGTAAGAGCGCACCCCGGATAGAGCTTGGACGGAACAAAACCGTCATGCTTCTTGAACACCGACGATGTCCACCCTCAGACACCTGCGCTGTGTACGACGACTCAAGCGGACATGCACTTTTCACAGCGTGAGTACGACGCCGTGCCCTTAGATCGGTGTGTAGTCAACCAAACATAAGAATCGAGTGAAGTCCCTTCAAGTATCTCCCTATAATGAGAATTTCTGGAAACGCACCTGTGCCACTACCGTCCATTCGAGTTCCACATGTCGTACATTGGACAAGCCCAACCAACAGCAGACTAGGGAAGTAGCCTCCAAGTTTGCTCCAAGTTCAATCATTCGATGACAAATCAGGGAAGACTTTGCGAAAAGAACTACTCATTGAATCAAAGTAGCAGCTTTACTCATAGCTGCTAACTCTGCAGAGCATGTCCACGGCCACACGCGCCGAGTTAAAGACCTGCGAATGAGGACAGCCATTCATGACCATCCGCCATTTAGCGATTTTCAAAATTCACGCGTGTCCGCAGATCTAGGGTTCCGACCGATCACGTGTGATCAAGACATGGTCGCGTACGCGCCACCGAAGTTCGAACCACAATCTTACACTCATCCAACACCTGCCAGGGCTACTTCACACCCTGGGCGAACTCCTATCCAATCATGACAAAAAATAACGCCTCTCAGCGCGTCCTTGACGTACCAATAGCTCTGGGATCTAGCGATGGAGAGACTGGCGGTTTTGACCCCAAGCAGGCCAAAGGCCGCAACAATAGGAATGTCCAGGATGCGAGGAAATTCATTCTAGGACCAATGCCGGCTGGCAAATTTTTGGACAGTTTCCTGCCTGTGTCTGCGACTTCCGTTAGGAAGCCACAGAGATTATCAAGCTGGCATGCATTCAACGCGGTGCCATCGCGCGGTTCCAAAGCATCCGAGATATACGAACCCCTGGTGAGTGTTGCTCACACCGCTTTGTTTTGATGTGCATCGGTTGAATGTCTGTTTAGCTTGCAGCTCTGAATAAGTCTACGACTTACAAATCTCGCTGTCCAGGCTTCACTTTTGACAACACATCGTCCCGCAACCAGTACCCCAAGAGGCTCGGCTTCTTGAAACCAGACATTTGCTGCTACGCTACAGAACATCTGGACATTGCCCGATCTTCAGAAATCGACTCTCGTAGCGATCTCGGCTACGCTGCACTTTTCATAGAAATCAAGCCAGAGCCTGAGCAAGACTTTCTGTGCGATCCCTCGCCGGATGCTCCAGACAACAGCAGAGACTTTCATCAGTTTGTTTTGAAGATCAAGGACGAAACGACCCGAGAGCAAGCCGCACAAGCGCTCGGACAGCATGTATTCTATGCAACCGAGCTGTGTGCCAGACAGCACCGCACCTTCTGCTTTTCCATCTCGATGTCCGGCTCTCGCGCTCGATTCATACGTTGGGACCGTGCCGGCGCAATTGCCACCGAGTCATTTGATATTCGGGACGATCCTGATCCACTGTGCGAGTTCTTATGGCGATTTTCTCAGGCCTCCGACGCAGAGCGAGGGTACGACATGTCGGTCGGTGTGGCTAGTAAAGTGGAGGAGAAGATATTCAGAGATGCGATCGCAGCACGAGTTCGTTCTCAATTGGAAATTGACGGCGAAGAACTTGCGAAAGCTGTCGAAGAGCACTATAAGGCAGGCCTAGTTTCAATCATATGCGTGCCTTGTGGAGATGGCATAGACTCTGGAATGCGTCGGTTTATAGTTTCTCGTCCGGTCAAATCACCACTTTGGATGATAGGTCGCGGTACGCGCGGGTATTGGGCGGTCGACGCGGGCAATCACGACGTGGTATTCCTTAAGGATGCCTGGCGGTCAGCGGAAGAGGGACATGATCAAGAGGGCATCGTCTTGCAAACTTTGAACAGGCTTAATGTCAGTAGCATTCCACAGTTGATCTGCCACGCAGATGTAGCAAGTCCTACCGTGAACGGAGAAGATGGTAAGAGGCAATCTGTCGAATTTAGTGATCTGCCCTTCTGATTCACATGCAGCTGGTCTCCAACACACGATGACACACGAGTACCTACTGGAGCCATGGATGTGTGGCCTCGCGCGGCGGAGAACTGCTGTGTCCCATTACATTCACTATCGTCTGGTCTCGGGACCAGCCGGATATGGTCTGAAGAGATTCAGAGGAACGAACGAGCTTCTTCATGCTTCCTACGACACTTTTCAAGGTGAGAGGTATACTGAAATCATATTGTGAAATAATCTGACCTCTCACAACAGCAATGTTAGATGCGTTCGCGAAGGACAATCGCATTCATCGTGATATTAGCCTTGGAAATATTATTCTTGTTAGGGAGCCTGGGCGCCCTGTCAGACGAGGATATCTGATAGATTGGGAAGCTTCTTGCAAGATCGATGCTAATGGACGAGCAGTAAGGAAGGAGAGAATGGTAAGTCGCCTCCCAAACATTTGTGTAGTGTTCATGATATCAATTGTATGACCGTAGGGAACCTGGCAGTTCATGTCCTATGCCATCCTTTCCGACCATGAGGCTCCCCATACACTGCAAGATGACATGGAATCTCTCTTCTACGTTGTACTCTATTGCAGTATTCATTGGATGCCGCACAACTATCCGCCCCGTCAACGCTCGCGTGCACTCTCCCAAATATTCGACGAATGCATATCGTTATCAGGCCATGACCTTGGCGGTGACGCCAAGCATGCGATCATCATGATGAGGAGACACACTAGGGGTATTACATTTTCCAGCGCTGCGCTTCAGAGGTGGCTGAACTCTACTATGGACTATCGCCATGCAGTCAATGAACCTAAGCTGGTTCCCGAAACATGGACTGATCCCAAGCACCTCAATCATTTTTGGGGACACTTTCTGGATACCGAAGTGCTAAACACCGATGATAGGCTGTTTGGTAATCCGCTCCACGACGAAGAGCTCATTGACACATCGAGCACAGGGAAACACGGTCCTTCTGCAATATCTCTCGGCAAGCGGAAACGTTCGGAATCCTATGAGGAAACACGTACTCCGCCAACAAAGCGCAGCCGACCAGTTGCATTTGCAATGCATCAGAGCAAACTGAAGCCACCAGCAGCACCACCGATTTTATCACGCAAACGAAAAAGGGTAGAATTCATGTCAACGCCGGAGTCAAGCAGACATAAACCCTATTGTGGCCCCATAACGCGCTCAAGGTCAAGACGACAGACACAAGCTGAAGTAGGGGTGCAGGTCGGAATTTCTGGGAGTGGACAGCGTCGCAGCAAGCCTTTACATCGGAAAGCGTTGACAAAAACAGGTGCACGTAGAGCAGGGACTAACCGCAAGGCGCGTTAGTGTTATCAATATAGTCAGTCGTACACGTCCTTGTAGTAGCAGTAATTATTTATACCCATTTTCATCGGCTCCCTCTCCCTGTGCGTGAGCCGGGGGTTGTGTGAGGAGGGCATCCCACAGCTACCCGAGCGCGTAGTACATACATATCTCCTATTCGCGCGTCAGCACGGGGGCCGGCCCCCATGCGCCTTGTCCATCATGTTGTGGCAAGCGCGAGGTTCTTGCCTCCCCGATCTGCCGCTTCCACTGCATAGTGCCGTACCAGCATGTCTGGGCATGAAAAGGATGTTCTTCATTTATGATGTAACGGAACTACTGCTCGCAATAATATCAGACGACCCAGCACAAAATTTATTTTATTACATACAAAGCTTCTCGGAGTGGGAAAGCGTTAATGACGATATAGCTTTCAATCCTGGACACAACATACCTGTGTCATATTGTGCAATAAGATGGGTATTTCAGCAGGATATTGAAATTCCCACCAGAGATTACCTTGATAGAAATTCTAAAGCAGGGGGGCCCGCACTTGTCGATCGCGAACCTTGTCGCGACTCACGCGCGCGGGTGACGGTTAACATTTTCACTTTGGTTATTAGCTTTAGTTAACTTTGTCCATATAAAGCTAACTTGCAGTTAACTTGGATTCGCGTAGCGACAAGTTTACTTTAACTTGACTTTAACTTGGCTTTTCACATTCAACATTACACCTCTAACTTTGCATAACTTATGCATTCACAACGACCCACTGGCACATGTAACGACATTGTTCTTCTCCTTAGAGCTCTAGTAAACCTCATCCAGCTGTTGGCTTTTGGATTGGTTGTGGCGAGCGGCGTGAAGTGCGTGACCGTGGGAAAGCTGGGAAGAGTTTGCAGCGGGCGTCATTGGTAGTATTCCTCACTCGTTTGTAACCCTTTACGTGCGGGCATCGGGCCCTATTCGATTGCTTGCCGGCTTGTTCTCTACACAAACGAGTCATCTTTGCTGGTTGGGTCATCAATCAGTGGTGGTGGGCCTGGTCTTGGCTCACTGGCTGTCTTCTTATCACTCTTGGGATTGATGGGGTGCGGTTACCGGCACTCATCTATTCTCATGGCAGAATCATTCCTCTCTGCTTAAATCCCGACCTCTCTCCGTTCAGCTATTGCTTGTGATTGGGATGAAACTGGGTGCGGTGGATGCGGGGTGGTTGGCAGAGCTTTGGGTTAGCACTGATGGGCTGGATGTTCATTGGAGGCGATTCGGGCTGGACAGGAGTTGCGGCATAGGCTGGCTGCACTCTGGCAGGGGTGGTGCTGGGTTGAGCACTGGCTGGTTCAGGGATTCGGTTGAGGGCTGGCAAGGTTGAGGGGGTGCAGGCAGCAAGTCTTGGATGGTGCGCTTCGCTTTCGCTTTTCTCGCTGGTGGATCGGTCAGATTGGACTGGATGCATATGGGAGGCTGGCGGTGAGTGCGTGTGGCACTTCACTTGCTCGAGGGGTGTGTTGGCTTTTGGATTGGTTGTGGCGAGCGGCGTGAAGTGCGTGACCGTGGGAAAGCTGGGAAGAGTTTGCAGCGGGCGTCATTGGTAGTATTCCTCACTCGTTTGTAACCCTTTACGTGCGGGCATCGGGCCCTATTCGATTGCTTGCCGGCTTGTTCTCTACACCAGCAAGTACAATATTATCCCATCCGGCATTTGGCAACAGCGTCACCGTGTATCATGAATTTTCCATGTTCAACTTTGGTGTCTGAACTTTCACTTTGGTTTCCGAACTTTAACTTCGGTATCAGACCTTTGAGAACTTGAGCATTTAAATTCAAACTAAACATCATCTTCAGTGTCGACGGACCGAGTTCCATTCCTACTGCCGATACGACAACAACATCTGGTGAGATCACATTCCACCGGAGATCGGCAACTCCTTTGTAGGCGTGAGTGGGAATACTTTTGCACGATCACAATTCAACAACTCTGCTTCAGTCCCGGCTTCCACCATTCTCACGACATCTACAACTTCGAACGTAGCCCCGAATCGTTTGATGTCTCTCACATCGGAAGCATCAACGGTGATCATGTCATCTGCGCCAACTGCAGATCCCGTATTCCATAGTACGTTGCTTCGTGGACTGCGTCCACTTCCACCGCCACATCATTGAGCTCATATACAAGGATAAGTAGCTCAATGAGAGTGGAATCGAGGTCCGAGAGGAGGAAGGTCAATCAGTTCAAGGTTGCATAACCAGGCACTGTGCATGTACATTACCTCGTGCTTTGGATACGGGGTGTTTGAATGCTAACACACATGCAGTTTTAATACTAGATGTTTATTTTTTGTCTGTTCAGTGGTCTTTCTATATATTTCCCATTATGGTTATGACACTTCCCAATTGGTTGGAATGATTTGGTTCCGCGACGCTCAAACTTTTCGAGGCTGCAATGGGCTTGGACCTGCTGACCATCGGCAACTCGAGATGTTCCAGAGACTTTTAGAGTTTCTAGGCATACGCTCACGACAGGCACCTGTCCTAGCAGATCCAAGAACAGGGGCATGGCCTGCACCTCCGAGTCAACAGTCTGCTATCCAACCGCCTCATTTTCTGCCGGCGCCAGCATTCAGTTCTCCTTATGATTTCCCGAGACAGTTTGGAAATCCGGCACACTGTGAGTGCATGTAACATTATTTAAGTCATTAGCTCGCTGATTATACCATAAAGTCAGCCAATATCCATTTCAATTCTCGCTGCCGAGATATCCTTCTACGGCGGCTACTGCTATGAGCGGTGTACAAGGAGGCGAATACCCTTACTCTGCATACCCACCACACTTCTTCTCCTGGGGATCTCCATATGGTGGGCCGCCAGGGACATTCACAGGTGCAGGTATACATGCGAGTCACAAAGTTGATGTCGGCGTTCAAACACTTGGCTCTATAACTGCGCAAATGCAAGATGGTACAGAAGGGTCTAGTCGGAAGGACAATCAGGGGGCACAGTCAGACGAGAATGGTATGCATGATTATACTTCAAATATCGATCAATTCGAATTATATTTCATAGATAGCACACCGGACTGGCCAAATGGGCAGGAACGACATGAACAGCGGCTGTCGGAGGCCGATCCTGATGGCCAGTGGAAACACACCCACTTTGTCTGGCGGTCAATTGGTATGGGGCTGTATGATGGTCGAAGGGTGGAACGCCGAGTTTGCCTAGGCGTGTACAGATGCAAGGAGTGTCACCGCTTGGTACGGCCAAAAACGAGCCCCGATTCACGCAGGAAGCAGCTTCAAAGTCCGTGTCCATATCGCAATTGCGGTGCATTTGCTATGGAGGCAATCTCGTGCAATGCCAGAACGTACCATTATTCTATCGAGCACGACAACGAAGTAATCCTAGTCTGGGAACATGAAGGTTTCCACCGTCATCCGCGGCCACCTCTCGGCAGTTCATTGTCCAAAGCCCAAGAGGAGGCACTCGATGCTCAGGTTATACGGCGTCCTGACGCCAGTGCTCACAATCTTCGGACTGGGGATTCTGCCCCTGGATCTGTTCCATTGGCGGGGATTACTCCAGTTCTTGCAGATCCTCGTCGTGCCCGCCATCAATTAGCCAAAAGCCGTGCGCGGCTTAACCTGCAACCATCTACAGCGAAAGGCGGACTTTCAGTTTTGCATGCATTGTCGCATCTCAATGATGAGTTCAAGACACCTTTTCTTATCGATTCAAACTTTTCTGGTCCAACGTATTTCGTGTTGCAGAATGCATTCATGAAAAAACTTATTGCCGAGGCCGTAGAAGACTGGCAGCGCAACAGTGCTGATGGACCCGATGCTGGACGCCATGGATTTGTGACGGATGGTGATCATACTTTCTTTCAAGATGGAGTCCTCATCAATTCATGTGCATTCAGCACTGTTCTTGGTGCCTGGGTTCCCGTCATTTATACCTGGATAGGCGGCCAAGATATTGGGCATCATCGGCCACATTTCCGACATCTTAACAAGATAATTGTTGCAGCTGCCGGGCCAAATTTTGACCGCAAGCTCTTGATGGCGGTGAGCATGTTCATGTATACAATTATTCAAATGCTAACTCATATAATAGATCATGGACTTTTCTGCTGCTCAACGTGCGGCTCATGCCGAGGAGTATGCAGAAACCATGATATCGTTAGTGGGCGGCTGGGACTTGCTCAGCGCAGACCTCAAGGCAGAACATCGCAAAGGTCTTCTTGATGAGGCTTCTGCATATCAACAAGGTTGCGAAATTCACTTTGGACGATCTGCGACTCGCATCAAAAAAAATGGAGCTCTGATTCCACCTGACCGCATTGATACCTTTGACCATTTTCTCCGTGACATGCTCTCTGCCACAACTACTGAAGACGTTTTCGAAGACATTACCAGTTCTCTTCGTCGAGAGTTCCCGAAGGTTCATGGATGGATTGATTGGTGGTTGCAGCCTTCAGTGTCCAAGATGCTCTTTCCAGCCAAAAAGATTATGAGCAAGTCGGACGAACATGACGTTCCACATACATCCAACCCCATAGAGACTCAGCACTCACTACTTCATCATGTGACAGGCAGCGATCATGATCTCATACCAGGAATATGCAATATTTTTAATCATATGCGTGAGCTAGAACAGCACTATCAAGCCATTCAAGGTGTGTACGGTCTTATATTTTGCTAAATACGCAATTAAATGCTGATAATAATCAGACGGTAGTATTTCATGGCCGGATGGGCCACGCAAATTCTCAAAACGTCCACCGTCACAAAAGCAACTACATGCTAATGATGGCCGTGCACCTGATACCTATGATACTCTCGTGAATAGCATCGGTACGAAGCCGACTCCGACTGGCAAACGATCAAAGGGTCATCAAGGGGAGCAAAGTTCCATTCCAATTACAGAGGAATTTCAAGCTGAGGATGGGCAATTTCCTGCGAAGACAAGTGCACGCCAATTGCAATCATATCAATGGAGTGATAACTCATGCTTCTATGATGGTTCTCTCGAACTTTGGTTCCGTGCATTTGTGCGATGGCCCCCGGACCTGCGCCGTCATGTTCTTTACGATGTTATTCTGACAAACAGTGTTCTCTCTTCAATATTCCACTCCTTCAACACACGGTTAAAGTGGATTCTTTCTGTTCCTCGTGGCCGTACTCTAGATGGGCTTCGAAATCTAGCACTATGTCAAACTATCATGCGCACGGCCATCTACGATACTTGGCAGCTTGCTGAACTACCCAATGGCTTTGGATGTGCAATCACTTGGTTGAATCGTGCAGTTCTGGTAAGTCTAATTAGCCACGGGTCTATTCACTGTTGTTGACCTTCGCACGTAGGCGACAGAAGACAGGTCTACCCAGGGTATCTTTGGAATCCAACATCACATTATTCGTTCTTGTCCCAATGGCCATGAGTCTATGGAAATTATTTTCCTACCAGCAGCATATTCGCTCCGCACCAAGAATATCACCATCACACGAAATGCCTCTCAGAAGGAGCAAGTGTCACTCGCGGATTATTTCACACATTTTATTCCCTCTCGACCACACGGAAATACACATCATGGTGCTGATCCTGTCCATATGCTACCGTCAACTCCATGCACTCAAACTGGTTGTGGATTAATGCTCGCTGTCTCCACTGTTCATACAGTATGGCTGCAGACTTTAACAATTATCCCAGAGACCTTTGGGACTAGTCTCGAGGAGTATCGCAACTTGACGCTGCCACCCGTTGAGTTCAAACGTGTTTGGTCACTGCAAGATGTAGCTACAGACTGCGAGGTTGAATATCACCTCGTAGGACGTGTACTGTTTCAATGTGAAAGGTCACATTTCACCGCTCAAGTTGTTATCGGTGATCGTACCTTTGACTATGATTCCATTGCAAATCATGGCAAACTACAAGACATTGGTCGAGAACAGTGTTGTAGTATCCCCACGCACAAGGTCAATATGGTGATGTATCATCGTGCATCACCTTATGAAGTACGTATCCCAGTCTGGCAAGCACTGTCCTATAGCAATCTTACATTCATATAGTTTACAGAATGGACATGCGATGCTATTAAGCAAGATTACAGTCATCTTCCTACACCAGAAGAGCAATCTACATCAATCAAGCTTGATTCTGTGCCGTCTGATTCGAAAGAGACCACCCCTGTACCATCTGCCCCGAAAGACGCCATCTTTATGCCACCCGCCTCGAAAGACACCACCAGTGAGATCACCCTACCAGCTGGAGTGAAAGATGATGTTCTTGATCCTCTCACTGATATTGTCGAATGTGCGGGGTGCAATGATCAAACTGATGAGGGCGAAATGATTCACTGTGATGTTTGCTCTCGTTGGTCGCATGTTCCATGCATCACTGCATGGTTCTCTTCAAGCTTGCCTGAAGATTATGCAGATGATTCTGACCAAACCTGGGTCTGCCCACATTGCTCAGACACTATAACAGAACAACGTGAATGGGTGTAAGTAGTGTTCATTTATATTTTCTTGGTAAAGAATCTGATTAGTCTGATTTCAGCCTCGGTCAACATGTGCTACTCCATAGCCGCAAGAATTCACAATTCAAATACCCAGCAAGAGTGGTCAAATTGGACGGTTTCAATGTTGTAGTTGAATGGTATTATGGAAATGACTATAAGCGCGGTGAGAAGCCACAAGCCAATATTATTCACATATGCACCTGTGCCGAGGCAATCCACAACCAACGTAGCTATCTCGATAATCATAGGGTGCGGAAGATATGTTATTTGACAAACAATGGAAAATATGCTGACTATGTTACATGAAGGTCGGAACATTGCGCTGGCCATTGAACCTCGCAGAGGAAGCCGTGACAATATACAAGTACACTAATGCCGATATTCAACGCCGCATTGGACGATGCCTTCTCCTCCATCATGAAGATCGCCAGCGGGTCACGGACTCATCCTATCATAGCCAAGTTCATTGATTGGCTCAGCAAAGGAGGCAATATGTTGAAGAAGACCACAGATTTTCGGATGACATATGAAGTGCCCATTCTGCCAGGTGACACCGCCCTCATTGAACCCTATCTTATAGACATGCAACGACGCCTGTCTCGTGATCCATCAATGCTCACGATAGACCCGCATGCCTTAGTTTTCGGAGTAGCGGCCTTTCTATTTGACCTGGTTGTCTTGCGGAACTACCTGGAGCGAGGGCCCAAAGACGACATCACGATCTACAACATTATTATTGGTGCTGGTGACCACTCCATGCAGAAAGCTGAGAACAAGGTTCCACTCACCTCTTGGATTATCCGCCGATCCACCCTTCCAGAGCAAGCCCTAGCAGCATGTCAAGGTGTAAATGATACCGTTGCATCAAATGATACCTGGCGGTTTGCTTTAGCTAACCCAGAATGTATCAAATTCACTAAGGATCTACCTCTTCGATATGATGCCCCACTTGCCTCCATGATTACAGACACCGGGGATGTGTTTGTGTGGCCTGAAACAAATGTCAGTGGCCTTACTGGCGGTCCTCCTTATGAACAGCCGCAAATTCTCGTACCTCGCCCCAAACGAAGATGCTGAACACGTTCTATGATGGATGCCGAAGAACAGGAGGTGGAAGTCCCGGATGATAAACAAAACAGACTGAGACCTAAAGGCGGTGATGTGACTGTTCAAGTAGCACCACTGCATCCAGGGAAAAGGAGAAGACGCCAGAATTGAGCTGGCATGACATCTTGAGGAGAAAGATGTTCACTGCTACTGCCAGTTTGCAGGTTCGCGTAAGCTCTGGAAGCTCATATTCCATCTGTCTACATCTCAAACAACTCACCTATCCAATAAAATCATACTCCCAACTCAAATGTGGTTCCTGAGCCATGTCGCCGCCATAGTTGACTGTGTAAGCGCCCACGGGCATTGTATTCTGTCAAAGCCAACCAAAGTTAGTCGGAATGAGTGAAAAGCAAAACAAAGTCACCCAAAGTTGATCAAAGTTACTCAAAGTGAATTGAAAGTAAGACGAAGTTAATCAAAGTTAGTGCTAGCTGCGGCAAAGCTACTTTGTCACTCCGGCAATGATATGTGCACTTACAATGGAAGAAAAAATAATTTTGCACAAAGTTCAGTGTGCAAGCCAGATATTGAGAGGAGAGTGCAACAGCTTGTCGTGGTGTATAACAATCAGCAAAAGCTAGATCATCGCCCGCAACACAATCGGTGCTGGGTACCGGGGGCTTAAAGAACACGGGTACGCAAGTGCGGAATGCAAGTTGGCCATAGCCTCATCATGTGATGTGATATTGGAATTATATACAAGAAATAAATGCCCGTAGCATGCAGTTGCGAAAGTCACTCAAAAGATTCAAGAAAGGTACATAAACACAGGTCGCTCTCAAACTTCCCATCCCTCACGCATCTTGCCACCTCATCTGCTTCATAGAACCATCCACTGCCCGCATATGATATCGTGAGTTTCTCCTCCCGAACGACTACTCCACTCCCCAGCTCATCGTAGTACTGCAGAGTGAATGACGTTGGATGGTAGATGGGTGTCCCGATGATGATGTGGCTGTCCTTATAATGTATCGTCACCCAAAGCACGCTGTCGGCACCATCATGCTGCAGCTGAGGATCGCCTTCGTGTTGCTGTCCATGCCTGTGATCGGCATCTTGACCATCGACGCGCTGATGCTCGTCGGCTGCGCGTTCTTGCTCGTAGCGCAAATATGGTCTGCGGCATGCGCATATCGTCAGTGTCGCTCATGAGTAATGGTGATAGATGCCTACCTAGATCATGGGATAAGGGTCCCTGGTGCTATTCATGAGCAAGAAGACGGAGCAAACGGGATGCATATTGTATGCACAAGTCAAGCAAGGCACCTCCACCCTCCTCCGTCCAGCGCGTTCTCGTAGTGGAAGGTGTGGGGAGTGCCTATGCATGGATCCGTGATGTCCGTTAGAAGGGTTGGCAGAGGAGAGGACATGCACTGATGTAGACACCAGCATTCATGTCCTAATCATCGAGAAGGGTACGTAAAGTTAAAAAAGTTACCCAAAGTTAGTAAAGTTCAACAAAGTTACTTAAAGCTAGACGAAGTTGCTTAAAGCTGGACAAAGTTACATTGACGCATAGTCGTCGTAACCTTCCTGATATGTGTCAACAGTTCCTAAGGATGCTCTGGCAGTGCGAGGAAGACAGCGGGCTCTATGTCCTCAGCGTGCAGGCCGCGCTTTGTGCGCTTCGGTGCATGTTTGGGGAATGGTCAGGGAATTGGAGTGGTCGAGGGCGTGTCGGGCTGCACAGATGCAGCACGTGCCAGGAGGATAGTGGTCAGGGTGAGAATGTGAGAAAATCTAAGAACAAAGAGACTGAAGTTGCATATCGACCATTGAGAGAGGGCAGGAGCTCACCATGTTCAGAGGCCATTGAGCTGGTGAACGTTGAGCATAAATGTGTTGATGCTGCAGTCGCAGGGCTTCATCCCGTAATTAAGGCTCCAACCATTTAGTATACATATACAAAAATTTCGTAAATATATAGTATATAGTACATACATGGTATATACATAGTATATATATGGTATATATGATTATTGTCAAGTTATAAATAAGTACTAGTATTATAACTTTCTACGTCCTTCTTTAATCTGTTACTGTGTACACTTCATTATAAAAAGGGTCTCAGCCTTTAGGGAACTATATATATCAGCACAAAGATGAAAATATAAAATAAAATGTTCTACTACCACTCTTGCTCCAAAAATAGCAAGAAAATCAACTCATTATGCTTAATTACTTTCTCTATAGAAGCAGAGCCAATATCAAAGAACAATAACACAAGAAATCTTAATAAATGATCAACATAAGATATCAAATTATTTGGAGCATCAAACAATTTCTAGGATTTGAAGCTGCTGTCAATGTATGTCACTGTGTCAATTATATATCAATTGTGATTATGATTATTTCATTTTGATTTGAAGTTTGATATTCAATAGAATTATGTTGTCACTAGAGATTTCAAGTATATGACAATATTCTTTACACTATGATTATTTTGAAACCATTTACTATGTATATACTATATATATACTATATACTAACTGATCCGTAAATATATGTATATAGTATACAGTAAAAACCATATATACACAGTATATACATTAAATAGTTGGAGCCTGACCCGTAATCGATCATATGTAATTGTATGGTTCTCATGGGAGCATAGTGAGTGCAAGCGGAGTGTCGCCTCTAAATGAAAACAGTCTGAGGCAACGCGTCTAAAGTATGCGAAGTAATAAAGTTAAATTGTCGCAAGTTAGGTAAAGTACAAATCCATAAACGGTAGGGGGGTAAAGTACATAGAGAGTACCATGGGGTACCGCGCTGGTGCGGTTACGGTACCGGTGACGCCCCTTTTAGGGAAAGAACCGTCACCAATCCGGTACTCCTGCGTCGCCAGGACTCGGTTATCTGGATTATGTAATTATATATTTTGAATGACAAGCTGCTCTCTCCGGGTTCACATGGTTCTCAATTGATTGATTTTGGAGGCAAATAATCTATTTTATTGGCTTGACACAAACACCCACTTCTTTCATTTTTTTCGCTTTTTTTCATCACTCACTATCCTAATTATAATGTGTAATGTGATTAAATTTCGACGTTTTGGTGCCGCTTAGTAAGCGGCTCGGAGCGTTGGCACCAGCGTCGCCTTTTTGGGCGCCTCTTACTCGATTTGGCGCGGTTTCTGCCCCGAAACGGTCGAGATCGCCGCATTTGGAACGCTCGCCGATACCCAGACCGGTACAGTCACCAGACAATGTGCCGGTTGCGGGCGGGCGGGGTCCCAGGCACCCGTCACCGTGTCACCGCGGTGGCCACCAGACCCGTGGGACATAAAGTTAGGTCGAAAAGTAACTTTGCAACGGCTCCGCGCGGGTCACGCGAGTCGCAAGCGGCAACTGAATTGCACTAGTCATGTTACACCGACTAAGTTGTATTCATCCACGTTGTATTCATCCGCTGGTGGGCCGACGACCTGCTTTGAAGCTGGTACGGAATAGTAGTGAGTTTGTGCAGCCGAATCTTTCATGGCAGTATGCTCATCGTGTTCTGTAGAATTCAAGTTACACCAAAGCTTTTCCGCCTAACGATGTTTGCTCGATGTGTAACACGCTCAATTGCGTCTGAGCTCACGTCTCTGAAGCCGCTTTTTACGCTACGGAGTCGAAACGTTCCCGTGACTTCGTGAAAATCGTCGAGGTCGGCCCTCGCGATGGTCTCCAGAACGAGAAGACGATCATACCGCCTCAAATCAAGGCTGAGCTAGTCAACCGCCTTTCCAAGGCGGGGATAGATATAATCGAGTCAGGGAGTTTTGTGAGCCCAAAATGGGTGCCTCAGGTGAGTTGTGAACTGTGCAGAGGCCAGCGGACTTTTGCCATCAGTGTATATCGTTCGTGACTCGTCTCTATCTGAGCTTGAGAAAAATGTCCGAGCTGCTCAGCTTTTGGACAGCGTGTCAGTATATACTGACGTGTACATAGATGGCAGGAACGGCTGAAGTTCTCTCAGCTATGAAACGTGTGCCCGGACACCACTACCCCGTTCTCGTGCCCAACATGAAGGGACTCGAGGCGCTGTTGGCTCTTCTCTCCTCGCAGCGACGAACGGATGTGCCGTTCACAGATGAGATTGCGGTCTTTACGGCAGCGACCGACGCATTTTGCAAGGCCAACACGAACTGTACCGTTCCGGAGTCTCTGAATCGTCTACGTGAAGTTACGAAGCATGCATTAGCCCATGGCCTACGCGTACGAGGGTGAATTTTATCCCATTAATAATTACTGCGCACCATAACAGTGTCCCTCGCAGATATGTCAGCGTTGTGATCGACTGTCCGTACTCGGGCAAGGTCGACCCGGTGAAGGTAAAGGAGGTCTCGCGAATGCTCATCGAGATGGGTTGCTACGAAGTGAGCCTTGGGGACACGGTTGGGACGGGCTCTCCGACAACCGTCAATGAGATGCTCCATACCGTGATCCACGGTGATGGTGGAGTGTCGCCCTCGAAACTTGCCGTACGCATCTTTCGATTTGTTTAGTATGTATGGGGTTTATACGCTGATCAAACTCGTGCAGGGGCACTTCCACGATACGTACGGAATGGGTGTGGCGAATGTGCTCACTGCCCTAAAACACGGTTTGCGCACGTTCGACTCGGCGGTTGGCGGGCTGGGAGGGTGCCCATATTCACCGGGCGCAACAGGGAATGTCGCGACGGAAGACGTACTCTATGCGTTACGTGGATCCGCATATGAGACGTCAGGTAACGTCGAAGCGGTGGCGGAGGTTGGCTCGTGGATTTCGCACAAGCTGGGCAGGCCAAATGCCAGTCGTGTCGGGAGGGCGCTTGAGGCGCGCAAGGACAGAGAACGAGAACGGTACAAGGAAGCAACGCAGAATGTGGCAGCGAAGTTGTAGGTGATATGTGAGTGCTTGCTTTTGCGAAGATGAGGTATAATTCTCGCTGTAAGGTTCAAAGATGCATCTTTACGTGAGTGATTCTGATTACTGTACACAGATGGATTTACTTCAACTTAGCAATTCATGATTTTCGGCCGTGTGTTCAGTCGTCAGCATTTATATGAGGCTTGACTGCGGTTTTCGTAACAGTTGCTAATACAATTCATTTTACATCAGCCTCTTCTCCATCTGATACCATCGGCCGGTGACCATCCGATACTAGTCACCGCCTATATATCGATCTCTTCTTGATGCGTATTGTAATTATGCGGCGTACCCGATGAACATTATGCCCACGGATACCCTAATGAACCACCGAGCTGTCTCTCAGCGATCACCGCCGTCTCATCCTTTTCTTACACACAGGTGCGTTATGCATTTCTGATGGTCCCATGCTCCCCATCCGCCTTGACAATTAGTCGTCCAATTCGATGAGTCAGTCACAACCGGATGCGTCGACTCCATGATTGGGCGTTTTGTGGCGCTTTCCGGTGGCGCATCTCCCTCTTCCGTTGGTACATAAAAAAGCCAGACCCTAAGCGCTCGCACTCACATATCTCCATTCCCGCGTTGCTTCCATGAGTAATCTATCCCTCGAAATTTGGCGAAGGATCTTCACACTTGCCTGCACAGATGGCGGGCGCATTGGTGCCTCACTTTCTCAGGTGTCTAGACGGTTCAACTATGCATCACTCCCCGCTCGTTTTCATTCCATTTCTCTTGCCAACCTTTCCCAGATCGAGTCTTTTTTGGTTCTATTCCAGAAGCACTCTCATAAGAATGCGAAGGTTCGCCACTTGCTGTTGAGTTTTCTGTCGCATTCGGATGTGCCCGCTAAGCAGACACACAATACCCATCCATGGCAAACGCCGCACTGCGCTATTTCCAAACTCCTCGAGACCGTCGCTCCGAACTTGTGGACGCTGACATGGATTCATACCAACGACATCATGCTACCTGATTATGACGTAGTCGTCAGATTCCCAGTACTGGAGGAACTTACCATCATGGGAGACTGCGTCTTTTTCCCGTTTTCTCCCTCGCCCTGTTTGGATCGACCAACATCTATACCCACATATGATCAAAGACGGAGGTCAACCGCTCCCACATCCCCAGACATGGGTAAGAGTT
The DNA here is from genome assembly GCA_001683735.1 of Grifola frondosa. NCBI lineage: Eukaryota > Fungi > Basidiomycota > Agaricomycetes > Polyporales > Grifolaceae > Grifola > Grifola frondosa. The sequence goes on from LUGG01000010.1 coordinate 47,384, forward strand.
TGCAACTAGTCTCCCGGGGTCAGTTATCTCATAGATCTCAAATAGGTGCCATTGATATCCGGTTCCCTTCCTTGATGCGCCTTCATATCGTGGAGGATGACCCCGAATATTATGAAATAGCTTGGCAAGAGTGCGCGAATGCCGCTCCCTCGGTGACGCACTTGCGTATGTCGAACTTGAACTCGGAGTTATTGTCGCGAGATACCTTCGGCGTGGTGGCTGGCGTTAATTCAGAAGCATACTGTCAAGGCCAGAGCGGAAGGCTCCGAATCCCAATCGAAAGCTACGCGAGCCTGCGGTATATCATAGTTCAGCCCATGGATTCTGGGATGATAAATACACGTGCACTCAGGCGTGCATGTAGGCAGCTGAACACAGCTTCTCAAAAGGCACGGATTGTGAGGAGGAGGGGGCGACACATGGGCGAAAGTTGGGTCTGGCGTTTGAAGAAGGAGTGGGAGGATAGGATGTGTGGAGGAGTGGGCTGCTGGATTGAAACGGAGACAGAAGAGATTGAATGGCAACGACGGTTGGCTCTCGAGGAAGCAATCAACGGACCATTGAAGGCATATGCAAATCATAAAGCCGATGTCTAAATTCCCTGATCTTAAACGGACAATGTCAACGTAGCACATGAATTATTATCGCGCAGCGAAATCAGTAGTCAGCCATATTACATACTTCACTGATTGCTACCGCGGCGCTGATTGACGCTCACCCTCGAACTTGTTACTTGATAGTAAGATTGGCTGAAACCTAATGACGAGTCGGCAAACTATCGGTCGGAATTGTACAGATGGATGGCGAGAACATATGCTCGTGTGATAGTCAGCCTCGTCTGGATTCGAACGGGAGGTTGCAAGGACGCACAGCCAACGCTCTTGTTTTTCCGCCGCTTTCTGCTTTAATCTTTTGGCCTTCCATCTGCACGAATTTTTTGCTGTGCTCATTGCTCTGCCCATTGCGTTGAGTTTACCTTGGACTGCACTAGAGTGCGATAACCACTTTCGAGGACGTGACCGAGTCGCGCGACGCGTTTGTTTGTTTGTGCATCGTTGAGGTATAAAGACCTCGCGTGTGTCCGCCCTCTGCTCTCTGCCCCTCCCTTTCTTCCTTCTCTTTATTTTATTTTATTGTCCCTCGAAGGGCATCCCCACCCCTAAAATACCCCACTCTCTCTCATTACACACAATCATGTCCATGGATCTCCGTCACCCCGGTTCTTTACTTCCCAGATCTTTCCATAACCGCGACCTGGTCGAGCTCATGCGCCAGCCTGTCTCATTCGATATGATCAACTACCTAGCACTGCAGACGACTCGGGTGATCAATTTGGCTGAGGAGACAAGTAGCCAGAGTCTCCCCACACCACCCAGACTCCGCACAAGGTGTCCTTCACTGACCGCGAACAGTCGCCCGGCCTCCCATCTCTCCAGGACTTCATCGTCTTTATTTGCCAATCTTCGCACGTTCAAGCACCAACCCTCCTGACCACCCTTATCTACCTTGAACGTCTCCGAACTAAGCTTCCCAAGATGGCAAAGGGTAAGCCCGCTTAGACTTTCGTACCCGACCGTTTGACAAAATGAACTCCTAGGGATGCCCTGTACGAGACATCGCGTGTTCCTCGCGACACTCATCGTTGCCGCCAAGTACCTCAACGATTCGTCGCCCAAGAACAAGAACTGGGGAACATATGCACGCCTGTTCGACCTCGCCGAGATCAACCTCATGGAGAAGCAGCTCCTCTTTCTCCTTGACTATGATCTCCGCTTCGAGGAGCAGGAGGCCCTCGTGCACTTCGCACCGTTCCTTCCGACACCTAGCTCACCGTGCGAGACCTCTGCAAAGGAGACGCGAGCAACCGCTGTCACTCGCGCTAAGGCCCGTGTGCAAGCTCATATCACTGTGCCACCCACTCCCCGCATGATGCCGCTCAACCTCCCCTTCCCTCACCTGCCAATTCTCTGTCGAGTGTGCAGAGTCTCATGAAGCGTCTTTCATCTACGTACCTGGGCGTGCCTTCCGCTACCAGTAGCGATAGTCGCCCTCGGACACTCTCTCGCGCTTCGTCTAGCAGCACCCTTGGGGCCGCCAGCACTAGCGGAGATTCTGAGGCTGGTTCTCTTACCTCAGACAGCGGGTCCTCCTCACCGTCGTCGTCCGAGGCCTCTACTGAGGCATCACCGGAAGAACACGATATAGAAATCCAGGATGCGCGGGACAGCGAGTTATCGGAGAGGAGGTTCCAGCTGCAACCAGTCCCGGCTTACGCATATAGGCAGGGGAGGAAAGTCTCCACAGCATCGACGTGTACCGTGAAATCCGATGCCACTGTCGCTGGGTCAGCTTCTGACTTCAGGAGACTCTCGAACGTCAGCATTCAGACAGTCTCGTCACCCTCCCCATTACCTGTCCGTGGCGATGCTTCACAGGTCGCGAGGAGCGGAATAGGCCGAGGATCTGGTGCGAAGCGTTCGACGTCGTATGTGTGTGGACAATCTCAGTCCGAGCCCGGTGCGATGATCTCGAGTGCGACCATGCCTGCCATCGCTCGCAATGCGACTTCTGTGACTACCTCCTCCGGAGGATTCCTCAGCCGCATGTGGGGCGCAGCGACCAAGGGCCAGGACAAGGACAAGGACAGGGACGGCGCTGACACTGCAGAGCCTTCTGAGACGCATGGCACCAGTAGTGCTTTCCGGCGCCTCGCACACTCCAAGTCGGCGCTGTTTCGCAGCCACCAAGCTCTTGAGGTGTAAAGACTTCCTGGTGTTTGGCATCGCTGCCTGTCACTCCAGACGATCATTACGATGCATACGACCATGTGACGACGGTGACTGGGCTTGATCCAGACCACTCATTTTCTCTACGATCATTCTCTGCTTTACTTCTACCGGACAATGGACCACGGACATCTTCGTTTTGTTTTTCTATTCAATACTTGCTGGACAAACTAGTCACCAATTTCCTACCTTCCTTCGGACTTGCTTATTGTAGCGATTTTTGTTTAATTTCCGTCGTGCAGTACGGACACTTTACCCCCATACACATCACTATCCACCACCGTCCTTTTACGCTGGACTTTATGTAAGCCGCTGCGGACATTTGTAGCCCTACTCTCTTTGTACCCCTTGGAGGACACCCACGACTCCTGCGCTCGCTCATCATGCTCCATAGGCGGAGGGGACATATATATGTACTCGTACAACTGTATCCTTATTGCGTGGATATGTAGCTCGTAAACATATATGTGTATTTGTTGGTTTCCCTTCCCACGCGATTGAGCAGTGGTTTTGAAGTTTGTTGCAGGCGTTGAATGCCATTTTGAGAAAAAGACAAATACAGGTAAATATATGCCGATTGCCAAATCGAGAATCGCAAAGAAACGTCTACAATCAACAATTTCTGAACAGCAGTGGTGAGTGCTGACCGCGCTGCTCTGCGAACGCTCGACTTGATCTTGGTTTCTATTATTTAGAGAACTCGTAATGAGTGCTTTAATGTTTCGTTCGACCTGCAGAACAATTGTGCGCCCTCTTTGCTACGCGTCCTCTTCACGACCCACCCAGTCTGTATTCTGCCAAACAGCCCATTTTGCCACAAAAGTAGCATCTGTCCAGAAGCGGAATAAACGCAACAATGAGATAGGACACCGTTGGGTTCGCCTGGTTGATCCCAAGACGGGCGCGCTTGGCGAACCCACCAACCTCCAGGACCTCCTCGCCACAATCGACTTGAAGGGATTTTTCCTGGAGCTCGTCAGTGAAAAGCCGGACCCCATCGTGAAATTGATGAGCAAGCGGCAGCTTTTCGACGAGGGAAAGGCGAGGAAGAAGGCGAAAGGGAAGGGCGTGGAGGAGAAGGAGGTGCAACTGACTTGGGGCGTATCATCCGGCGACCTTTCGCATAAACTTCAAAAAGTCCGAACTGATTTGCAGGATGGTCATCGCGTCTCAGTAGTATACGCGCCGAAGGCTGGCCAGACTCAGCTCTCACCACAGGCTATGGCGGCGCAGGTACAAGAGACAGTCGATCTGCTAGCGGACGTTGGGAAGGAGTGGAAGCCGCGGATTGTGGAGAAACGCGCGGCGGCGATCTACTTGGAAGGATTGCGAGAGGCTACAAAGGAGTTCCAGATCCCATGGGGCACCTCCGACGAGTGGCGGCTGCCACTGGAGAAAGTTCGTGTAGAGTTGCAACAGGGCAAGAAGGTGGATCTGGAGTTATGTCCAGGGCCGAAGAAATCTCAGAGGCGTCTTGCAGCGATACTGAAAGATCAGAGGAAGGCTGCAGCTGAATTGAAGAAAAAGTATCAGGAGCAGGACTCCGAGGCGAGTGTGGAGGTACAAGATCTCGAGGCGGTCATGGAGGCGCAAATACAAGAGACGGTTGACTCGCTGGCGACGGTTGGGAGAGAACGGAAACCCAGACTTCACCATAACAATTCTGTCACTTTGTACTTTGAACCGGGTGCTAAACCACCCTCATGACCGCTGCCATTTCCGAACGAGCTCGCATGACTAACACTGCCTATATACTACCATTACTTTTACTGTCGCACGCGTCCTTCTGATGTTACATCTTGGTTGACTCTACACTACTTACAGTATTCTGAGCGGTCCTGTCGCGCATGCGGCGGGGTACACGTCCAAGAGGCAGACCTCGAACCTTCACCGTTGGCAAGGCATGCGGCCTGAAGTCGCTCTTGGGAGAGGCGGGAATGCATATGGACGATGGATAAGCGGAGTCGCAGGGAATGTGGATTCATCGTCCCTGGTAGCCAGCGACCGACAAACAGGTGACGGAAGCCCGCAGGAACAGAAAGGCCTGACGCGACCATTGTCTCCGCCACTTCCTGGATCAGAGGTGTCCAGTGTGGTGATACTGTTTCCCTCTGGTGATACCAGAGATGTGACGTCCGCAGTCGTCTCCGCCAGTATGCACGTGAACTTCGCGACGCGCGGGCGTACATATCTGGGTGCCGCCCGAAAAGGCTGAGCGCAGCATTGAAGAAGCGAGGATCTGGTATTGGGCGCATGTGCTCAGGGAAAGACCATGATTCCTCAGTCTTTCCTTGCAAGTCAAGCAGAGAGTCATATACCGCTCGTCCCCCGCTCAGCATCGACCGATAGAGGAGCAGCCCCATCTCAAGTCGCTGGTTGTGCTTTTTTCTATCCATCCGCCGTCCGGAGCTCTTCTTCTCTTCCTTCAGCACTAGCCGCCGACGCGCGACAACAAACCGTGCCCAACCGCGCTTATGGTGATCCGCCTTCGGCACCCAAACATCCTCCAACTCGCGAGACGTCTCCGTAAAGGGCAGCCGTCCGCGGTACACGAGAGGGATGCTCTTGCGTGCTTCCGCAGCATAGCACTGGAGCATCGACGTATATGCATGTACGGTAAGGCACCATGGCGCCACACCTGGCGCGAAGTCGGGAATCCAGCTTGCCCGCTCGGCCTGCTTCGCCAAAATCCACACACGCTCCGCGAGTCCAGTGTTACCCGCCTTAGAAAGTGCGTTGAGCAGCGCGGAGAAGACGTAGGGACCATGAGCCACCGCACGTTGCAAGCATTGACGGCGTGGAGGCCTCCGCAGCGAAAGTTGTAATTCTTCGGTGATCGAGCCCCAAGAAGGATGGTCAATGATGTACAGCTCAGGAAGAATGTGGAAAAGCACATCTGCTACGACGGCCGGCCTGCCGGTCGATGTCAAGGAGATGATATAGCTGGAGAGGGTGAATGCATCGGCCGTCACACTTCCCGGAAGCAGTTCACCAGCATTCGGCAGAGCCAGTACCTGAGTATCAAGCCTCTGCAGCGCGCGTGGAAATGTTGATCGCGATTTTGGATGGACGTTTAGAATAGCTTTTGAACCATCGGACTTGGGCTTCACAGTCTCCACCGTGATGCCATGATGAGCGTTCTCCTTGATTGTCGGAGAACGGACAGTGCGACCTCGCTGATAGGCATCTGTCGTAGGAGAGTGCCGGATCGAATGAGGATGTTATATGTCACGATATCTGGCTGTAATGGAGGGTCCCGTTTGTGACACATATGGACCAACACGGACGACGCCAGGGATGGAGAAAGACGCTCTCGAAGAGCATAGTGTAACAGCGAGTTGTATGACCGCCTATCAAGCTTTGGCACCGCTAAGGAGGAGCCTTCCGAAAGCGACTTGATCATCCGCATGAGAACGCGTTGGAAGTAGGGGTATGCCTGGACACGAGCAGGTTTGCCGTTTTGCATAATCCACACATATCGATCGGTCTTCGGACATGAATACAGTGCCTGGATGAGCCGAGACATATTGCTCGAATAAATTTGACCTGTATCCAACAACGCAGCCAGATTGGCCAATGCCTGCAAGGCAGTAGCAAGTTGGTTATCGTCGGGACCGCTGGAGAAGTAGTCCTTGATAATCCGAAGAATCTTGCCCATGATTATCGGGTCGGGATAGGGAAGTTCAGAAGCAATCCGTCTAGGCGATAATTTGATGCCTTGCTGTCGTCTTTTGGAGTCGAGAGCAGGGTCGTCGGATGGATCGGTTTCTGGTATGCTTTTCGCCGAGGCGTTTCGTAATTGCCAGTCCTTGACCAAAAGAACAAACAATAACGAGCCGACGATTATTTCACCCTGCATGAGGGCAGTGCTGATGATTGCATCGTACATCCGTTTCGTACGATGTTGTCCGAAGACGCGGGCTTCATGTAGTAGTTGAAGTGCTGCCTGAGTGCAGTCATCGGCAACCAACTCCATCCGCAATTTTAACACAGCAGGATCATCTTGGACCTTCCTATCGGCTCCAGTGAACTTGAACGGGTTGCTTAGACTGGCGGGTATAGGTGAAAGAGAACGAATGATAGATTCGAGTGTATAGGTGCGTAACGAGATGCCTTGACCGATCATGAGCTGTGCATATTGAGCCGCCTTCTTGCCATACCCTGCGCGCAACAGTCCATGCAAGAAAGCATGCGCAGACAGACGGGGAGAAACGGGCCGGCCGAAGTTGATAGGTTGCAGTGGAGCGTCGCCGGATTTCGAAGATTCCGAGTTTGGGAGGGGGTACAAAGCATCGGGATGTACAGAGTAGTGAAGAGAATTTACAACGTACAGGGCGTCCCCAAAGTGACCTTCCTGCGCGCACAATCGGACGGCTTGAGCTGAAGCACGCGATAATTGTGCTGCAGTCAGGCGCATGGAGGACGTCAAGAAATCGGCCTTGGGTGGAGACGTAACCGAATCGTTCTCCTTGGTACTGATGATGGTGGAGGTGCGGCAAGGGGCAGAAGTGAAGAACGAGGCGGAGGTGGCGGCAGGGCGGCAGCATGGGAGGGGCGGCCTCTGGCTGTGTGTATAGAACATCGATCGTGGTCCATGGCGGCTAGGAAAATGGTGGGCGACGCCTCGCAATAGAGTATTGGCCGCTGTCGACCAAATGCATGGCATGTGTCTCGCATAACTTGAAGAGAAGTGAGAGATGTCTACTGAATTCGAGAGACCGCAAACATACCAGGCCAGCCCAAGGGCTCCAGTCAGAGGAGCGCGTTCCGAAAAGCGAACGCTACAACGGCGGCTGCAGACGAACGGAACGGTGAAGTCGCGAAGGTCGAGGCTTGGTCCCGCGTCGACGCTCTCTGAACTTCACGGTCGAGAGTCTGGAAAAGCGCCCGCGGGTGCACGTGATCCTCCTGCCCTCAACGGGCGCTTCATGTTGAACTCTGGTCTGACGGACTCTGACCTCTGAGTCGTAAGTTGAGCGGTTGGTCAAACTCATCCTTGATTATATTTCGTCCAGATGAGCCACCAGGGTGGGGGAAATCGTAGACGGCACTACCGAGGTGAGGAGCAACATAAATGGGTGCTAAGCGATGCAGTAGTTCAACGGTTCACCCGGTCCAGATGACTATGACGCCGACCGGCGTCGGGAGGTCTTTGAAACACCAGAGGAGAGACTGAGAAAGACAATCATCGGCATAGGAGAGGTGGTGAGTGCTTTTAAGTTGGCGTAACCAAGAAGAGGATGCACCTTCTTCATGTAGGATCCTGTCCAAGAGTTGCCCCGTGTCGCAAAACAAATCCGCGAACAGGACCCTATCAGCGTTCCCGCCATCTCTGAAGGGTTCCGGATAGGGTTTGTGAATTTAAATGGTGTTTGATTTTTGATTCAAACCTTGACGAGAGAACCACACCACTAGTGTTACAGAACAACCTTATAAAATCCCTTATTATGCTGCACTCCTCCGGCTCCTTCACGATTCTCCTGCAGGCACTTCCGAAAGTGTCCCGGCTGAAGATAGTCTTTCGCTTGGGAAGCAGATTCTGGAAGACTACTGGAAAGGCTTTCAGGCGTTCGTGGACAAGTTGGCATGGCGAGAAACTCGTCTCTGCGCAAGTTGTTTCTTCGTCTCTATCGAAATTCGCATCTCAACCACACACCATACAGGTTCATTTATTCGCGCATTTGACGGTTGCAAACCTCATTTCTGCACATTCTATGTTTGACCTCCTGAAGTCCTTCACTGTCGTTTTGGACGAATTCGGTGTGTCTCATGGGAGAGCATCCAAGGCTGCATTGTGTGCTGCGGAAGGCCTCATGATTGTATGTGTCAAATCAGAGACTATGTTGGTGTTCGACACTTCTTACGGGTGCGCGTATGCAGGCGGGGCCTGCGATTAAACAAAACCCATCTACAGATGTCTCCGAGATCATCGCTGCTATTGAAGCCTATATAGACTCTACGTCTGACTCGAAAAGCCTTGTGAAGCCCGTATTCAAGCTGCATTCTAATTCAAGCATTCTTGACAATGCAAACGAGGTACGCCTCTCGTGTTTTCCACCTGCCCGGGATGCTCATTGCTGGCAGTTATTGGACTCCGCCCTTTCTGCTCTAAAAGCTATGAACGAGTCTGATTTTTCGCAAACCACCGATAGTTTTCCTCAGCCATATGCGAATCTTCCTATCCTGGTTGTGGCTCCTTTCGAGCTTCCTGTCGTTTTGGTTCCACCGGAGGTTATTGAGTTAGATGGCCTAACCACCGAATCAGGTGAAGACGCCCAAGTCAAGAAGGAAGAGTGGCCTCAATGTTACGTTCGCCTCTTTGACGACGACGTGAGTCAGTTATCTCAGACCCCCCTTCTTTTTGACTAATTTTAGCTGGATTTATTGAAGGTAACTCCTGATCCAACCACCCCAGTGGGGTATGCCTGTCGCTCCGCTGTGCTGGATATCATCGACATCTTCGAAGTGAACCGCAAGGAGTGTGCACGGCTCCTTCTGGAATATCCAAAATGGACGTTACAAGGAACTTTCAAACAAAGACCTGGTGCCCCTGCCCAAGAACCAGTTCCTGGAAAAGACTGGCAGCTGGAAAGTGCGATCATCGAGGTACGTACGACCTCGCAGTTTGAAGGCGCGGTTAACCTGTCATTCTGCCAGATCATCCTTGGTTCCATCTTCATCCTCCCTGAATCTACTCATAGGTCAATCTATTACATCGCACTCATTACCGAGCTGTGCAAATCCTCTCCGCAGACCGTGGGTCCTGCTGTCGGAAAGTCTATTCGCAAACTGTACAGTTTGCTGGCCGATGGGCTAGACGTCGAGGTTGCACATCGTTTTGCAGAATGGTTCGCTGTACATATGAGCAACTTCGGTTTCCAATGGGTATGGAAGGAATGGTAATAATTCATTGACTTAAATTCTGTCATGTGTCATGATACTGATGTGGACGACCAGGATTTCAGATCTTTCTCTTTCGCCCCAGCATCCCAAGCGTACCTTCATGCGTCGTGCGGTCGAATATGAGATACGACTGTCGTACTATGATCGGATTTTGAGGATTCTACCGGAGCAAATGCGAGGAGAAGACGCTCATGTGATGCCAGAGGAGGCACCTGGTCCTGACTTCGAGTATGACGAGCCACGTACGTGATTTCCTGTCGTCATGTTTACAGCCTAATTCACATTTTAATTTGTAGTCAACCCTTACCATGACGCCGCTCAAACAGTCTTAAACTTGTTGCGTGGTCGCGCAAAGTCTGAAGATGTGATGGCCCATCTTGAGACACTTCGCAACTCATTGTCTGAGACTGTGGAAGCCGATGTCAACATCGACTCCTTAGTTCGTTCCATCGCCGTTCAATCTCTCCTTCACATCGGCTCCCGATCGTTCTCCCATTTCCTGAATGCCATAGAGCGCTATCTACCACTTCTTCGTAATCTCGCCGCGGGTGGGATTTCAACGGGAGGAGGGTCCGATACGTATGCGCGGACGGACATCCTCAGTGCTGTTGCTGCATTCTGGAACCGCAGCAGACACATGGTGGTGATCGTCTTTGACAAACTGATGCAGTACCAGATCGTCGATCCCACGGATGTGGTGTTCTGGACTTTCACTCAATGCAAAACCATGTCTGCAAACAAAAAGACGTTCGGCGCATTCCAATGGGACATATTGAAGGGAGCTCTTGACAAAGCCAATGGTCGGGTGATGGTTGCGCGTAGGAAGGTAGCCGCACTCAGAAGGGAGGCTGATGATAACGCAGCTAGGGCAATAGCTAGCGATACGGCCACCATGGAGGTGGATGGTGAAGCAAGGCCAGGTAAGACGCCCATCTTCCAGGTGTTGCGCACGGAATAGCTAAATTACTTTTGTAGACGTGATCCCTCCGGAGAGTCTCCTGCTCTTACTAGCGCTCTCAAGGCGTTCGCCACCTTAACGCGCGAACAAAAGTCTGCGCTATCTCGGACACTGGACGGTTTCGTTGATTGCCTAGCAGTCGAGTCCGCGAGCTCACAAGTTCGTGAGGTCATCACTGCGGAAGCTTGGGACAACCGTGCAGATTGGACCGAAGCTGAATGGGATGCTTGGGAAACGTGGGGCTGGTATCGCCACTGGAGCAGGGTGGTGAGTTCATTGCTGAACCGTCCAATTAACGACAAGACTGATGTCCTGATATCGTTTAGTACTCACCGTACCTTCGCAACTACATGAATACTCTTGGTGCGATTGCCTTTGGCAGGATTGGCTCGTTTTCGGATCCCGCTGTTGACCTGTTCAAGAAGACTTGGAATATCGCTACAGGTCAAGAAGCGTGATCATTATCGTAGTATAGCAATTCACCTGTCTTGATATTATATTTGGTCAAAATATTTATTTCTCCGTCATTATCCTGGCTGTCTATGCAGTCTGCTGAACGAAAATGTCTACAATGGCCCCATCTGATTCTGCCACGATAATGTATGCATGCTCTGTATCTACTTCCGCGAGGTTTGAATTTAAAGTGCGGAAAGCAACAACAGTTAGAGATTCGAAGCTGCAGTCCGCTTATTCCCTCTTCAACTTGTCCTTCCTTGACCCCCCACCTGCACCGAGCGAATAACCCAGGGTGCCCGCAAATACCAAGAATGCCCCCAGCCACATCGTCGTCGTCGCCTTGCGATCCGCCTGCATGCGTCCTTTGGCACTGACAAGGATCACGCTGATGATGAGGGACACGGCCTTGCGGACAACCAGGACTAGTGTGACGGAGAGCGAGGAGACGCGTGCTGTCAGACGATTCACACCGGCCACACAGACTAACGAGGTTATCGAGGTGAAGATAAGCGGGAGGAAGGCAGCAGGGATAGACAGTGTCCCAAAGGGAATGAACACGCGGAAGGGGAATGAGCTTGAGTTTGAACCATGGGCGGTTGGAGGAGAAAGAAGCTCGATTCGGGGACCACTGCTGAGCAGGTGAAACTGGGTACCGATATCCTCTCTGATAAAGAAGAACATTGGCAAGGAGAGGAAGTGAAGATAGAACATCGACTCCTGCCAAGGTGCAGGAAGATTGTTTCTGACCTCCAAAGGGGCAGCAGATTTGTCTGTCGTTGACTGTCCAGTGCCTGGAGAACGACGCCGATATCGAGCATATATCCTATCTTGTATAACTCCTAGCAATCCCGATAGAAGAAGCGCTATTGCGAGGATAGATATTCCTATGGCATATGTAGACGGCACAAAGTTTGACTTCGTGCTAGTCTTAGAAGAGCTTCCCCTGGAACCAGACGCGGAAAGTGTCGTGAAGATTACGCCTGCAGTGACCAGTAGAACAGATGTGATTTGTGTCAAGTTATATCTAACGAAGATATTGTGTCAATTGTGGTGGATATGAATGCCAACAACTCACCTCCGGCCAACGAGAACCCACCCCATGAGCATACTGATGACCAAACCACCGCTTCGGAATATGATGTGTACCGGCATAGGTATATTGTATCCAAAAGCAGTATTGTTCAAAAGTGATATACAGTAGAATAGAAGCACTTGAATGAAATATGGGAGGATGGGTATCTGACGCGGTTTCAATCGAGGGTATGGCGAGAGCACGACAAACTTAGGCAACCCATAAAGCGAGACGAGCAGGAACTGCGTAAATGTGATGAGAGAGCCAGATTGAGGATGCTCATTCGTGAGTTGTTCCAAGGTAAGAGCATTGCTGGAGTGAAATAAGAGGTCACTATTTTAGGATAATAGAAGGCAGCAATGCACCGTACCTACAACAGCCTCCGAATATCAGTGTCAAGGTCGCTGCCCAGTCCACAAGCATAGAAAGCGAGATGTCTCGAAGAATGTGTCGCGTTTCTGTGTTCATGGCTGGTATAAGTCAGTGACCGCCCATCGTACGCGTAGGGAGCGTGCTGGACGCATGTTATATTGTTCTGTCGTGGCATATCCGAGTGGCAGTAGACGCGTGACGTCACGCGTTGTTGACGCCCTCAAATTTAATCCACACTTATTAACGCCGTAAAGAATGGGTTTATCAGGTTGCACAACCAAGTAAGTAATTGTTTCGCAATCAGTACTATAGTAAGGCTAGCGATTTGCGTCCATTGTCCACCTCTCGGAGGATATGCACCTTAATGGGTATTCCCAAATCTGTGCTTAGTGGCTTCTTGACACAAGTCCGAGGGACTGCACTGCGAACCCCAATTTGTCGGCAGCTTCTTGAATCCTACATCGAAGTACAGCGAGGTCAGATACAAATAACAACGAGCGCAGTTTTCGACTGTACATACCGCTTCTCAGTAGACTTTCCTGCTCCATGGCCCGATTTCTTATCGATCCGAATGAGTAGGGGATGAGGGTTGTGGGGAAGGAGATGTTGGAGAGTCGCAGCATGCTTGAATGAATGCAACGGAACCACCCGGTCGTCATCTAGTATCCATTTGCGACAAGTTAGCAGATAAAGCGTATTTCAAAGGGAATGCTTACGATCGGCTGTTAACAAGATCGTTGGAGGGAGAACTTTGTCCGTAGGAATGTTGTGAAGAGGAGATATAGGATAAATGAAGTCGAAGTCGTGGGGGTTGTGAGGATCACCATAATCTGAGGTCCACGCCCTTCCTACAATGTTTATTATGAACGCTGGTCAATTCATGATCCATCCATCATATAGAGTGCGCACCAATCGTAAAGTCCGCAAACTACTCAGACAAGATGGCATGTCAATCGACGCGCACGATTAGAGAATAAACTGGTAATGTACCTTCAGGAGATCTAATACGCCGACTTCGGCAATTGCTGCCCCAATGAGTCCTTCGGGGCGTGATTGACACATGCGGCCACGAGCAAACCTGGGTGCATCAATTCAGGATTATCTTATGCGAACGGAAAGAGAGTCACCTCCGTTCGACCCGCCATTGATGGTAACCTTCCCAGGCGCAGCATATTTGTTCTTCACGAGGAACTCCCTATTTTAGGTCATACTGTCAGTCATCAGTAGGATAGACTATGGGATGAACGTACGTAGCAGCAATGAAATCGTCGAAACAATTTACCTAACTCGAAAGAATCAACAACGCATCATACAAGTTGCGATATATATGAGCACCTTGCGTTCCCTTGTACCAGCCAGATGCCATTCCTCACCGAACTCACCGCCTCCTCTGATGTTCGGCACGGCGAGTATAGCGCCATACTTCTGCATCCACGTCAGGATTGATGCACTGAAGAATGGGTTAATTGAGATCGTGAAACCACCATAGCCTATTCATTTCCAGATCCCGAACATCAGTATCCTCATGGATCAAGACCTTTCCACATTCCTCACCGTACTGGAGTGCAGGTGCAGTGCCATCAAATTTGGTGTCCTTATGGCGCACGATGAACATGGGAATTTTCGTGCCATCCTTGCTCTCATACCACACCTATCATAAGGCGATAAATGAATATCATCCTGAGCAATTTAAAGTGATATGAATCATACCTGTTCCGCAAGGAAGTCGTCCGGGTTGAGACCGCTCACCAATGTCGACCTCCAAATACTCCAGCGCTTCTCCTCTTCTTCAGAGAAGTCATATCGAGCAACAATTCCAGGATTCGTAAACCCAGTAAGAGTAGCAAAAACCCAGGGCTGTATACGACGACCAGAGATAGTGGCAGCACCGACGAAGTCGGGCGCGAGGCGGGTGAGGCGCTTGCCAGTGGACAGAGAGTAGATATAAATTTCGTCTTTCACCTGCGAGAAAGCATTCAGAATCATGAGCCAGACATTTTCTCGCTACTGTGAACATACGTTCCGTTTGAATACAACAGCCGCATGGTCGTTATTCACTGGATGGACGTCTTCGAGATGCGCGTCTTTGTCCTCCGGAATGACATCCTTGAATACCCGCTTCTCCGGGGAATCGGCAATATCAACGGTGACGAGCTTGTATTGGGGTGCATCTTTATTCGTCAGAAGATAAAACTTCGTGCCGTCATTTGCGATGCTATGCATTCGGATTAGTTAAGCATGGACTGTTTCTACTAGCAAAACAAGATATTTACTATTGATAATCGGCGACGAATTCATCGATCACCTTGTTCCACTTCATATTGTCGCCAATCGTGTCTTGCTCTAGATCAGCGACCCACAGAAGATTTTTCTTGAATATACAAATTGTCATCAGTGGTCAACTACTCGACGCGGCCATGGAACTTACGCGCGACGTGTCGCGTCTGACACTCAGGATCGCAAAGCGACCATCGACTTCTGTCACTTCTGTACCCCACATCCACTCCGGATGCGCTTCGTCCTTGTGCACCAACACGTCCTCGGCTGTCCCAGATGCGCCAGGTTTATAAGCCCGCCTACAAAACATGAGAGGACGCACATTGCTCTGTACCCACCCGGTGATAGTACAGCAGTGCGTTCTTGTCACTCTCTGTTTCTGTCCCGGCGAGATCTTCCGCCGCGGAGCCGTGAGAAGCACGCGAAGGGAATCGCTATATGCCAGTGTAAGTCAATAGGCGCTAGACATGACTGAACAAGCATTCTAACAGTTGATAGCCGTGCATATCATGTGAAACGAAGTTCTAGAATCATACAAACCTGGTAGAAAAAACCCTTCGAATCGTGCGTCCATGTAATCCCAGAGAACTTGACGAATCGAATTTCTTCGGAGAGTCGGTGATCATCGTGTGACGTTGGCGCACCATCTACGGACGCAAGAGGGGCGGACGTTGGACGGACATAGACGGTGAAAAAGTCACTTCCCTAAAATAGCGATGGATGAGAAACGCGCACAGGGTGACGAGTGTGGAAATTCTGACAGAACGTGATATGCCGTAGGCAAAATATTCTCCGGAATGAGAAAAGGCGGCAGTCGCCAACGAGGCAGTTCCATCGTCCGAGAGCAAGTTGGGCTACAAGAGACCAACATCAACGAAAGTTGGGTTTGAAATGGTAAACGCTCACATCGAAGAAGACTTCACCACCGGGACCTTGTGTGTCAGAGAAATCAGGGAGCGTTTCATCCTTAGAACGGTAGATAACTATATTATGATGAGTTTTTTTGCACAGCAACTCGCCCAATACCACCTACCAGACTGAGCTTGTAGCCCACTGTTGTAATACCAGTACCACCTCCCATCGTCTTTCAATGAGGGAGCAGAGAACTGAATGATTTTCAATCGGCGAATATCATACAGTCGGTCTGTAAAGAGCACACCTTGGCATAGTCCATGTTCTTTCTGATCTCATCTTCGAGGCTCTGTTTCTCCGGATTTTTGTTGAGATGCTCCTTGGTGAACTGTTCCTGGGCAGTAGTCCATCGATCTGTCTCCTCCGAGTTGACCTCAAGCCACTGATACGGGTCCGCGACGCGAACTTCGCCCTTCGCCTCGCTTTTGTACACGTCTACGTGATCTGAGCGGCGAGCTTGTGGGTATCCGTTAGGAGTCCAGGGAGTCACTGTTGCAGGCATAATTCTAGATGATACTCTACGATATGGAGTAGCAATGGCACGTCTGATGAAGCTGCGTGGGGTGCGGAGAGATGCCAGGGAGAGCATGTGCTTTATAAATTGTTGTGGGGTGTCGGCGAATCTATATTGACACAACAATTGAATCAGCGGACTCTCAATAGCGGAAATGAAGCCTGAGTCACCAATACGCCATCGATGAGCGCCGTGCATAGATGATAGTCAATGGGCAAGCCGAAGATTTGTGCTCCATGCTGGAAGCAAGTATTGAGCGTCTATCTAATCTAATCGCATGTTGTCGACTTTTGTGGTGCGACTGGATTGAGGACAGAGTCACTCGACTTACAACGTCCAACACGGACGCACTTCCCCCTCCGCTGATTGACAGCAGATAAGCTGGTCTTGAATGGTCCAGCAACCTCCCAGTTTCTTTCCATCGGCTGCTATAGTGCGTCTTCTCCTCCCCATGCGGAACTGACAAGACTCATGTCCTGACAGGACCATGCTTTTGCCGGGCTCGGCGCTGGAGTGGTTGCAGTCCTATGCATGCACCCTCTGGATCTTCTCAAGGTCAAATTCCAGGTAGCAACGGAGAAACCGCAAGGAGGCATTGGAAAGCAAATATGGTCATCGTTGAAGGATATCAAGACGGAGCAAGGCTGGAAAGGCTTATACAGAGGGGTCGGAGCTAACATTACAGGGAATGCATCCAGCTGGGGGCTTTATTTCCTATTGTAAGCTGATTGATACATCAGTCACAATGTCAGGATGACTGACCGTGCATCATTCAGTTATAATATGCTCAAGACCCGGGCGTCAGGTGGTGATCCCAGTTACAAGATGTCTCCTGGATCATATCTCTTGTGTTCTGCGGAAGCAAGTTCGCATGATCCTAACGCTTTATCCTGTCTGGTATCTCTAACGCCATGTTTGTTCGTAGGCGCAGTTACAGCGATCATGACAAATCCTATATGGGTCGTTAAAGTACGAATGTTCACTACACAAGCCAACAATCCGTTGGCGTACCGAAGCCTTTGGAGTAATCACTCTTTATTCCTGTCTGTGCAGGTGACGAACTTTCACTGACATGACTTGTCAGATGGTTTGTCGTCGATATATCGGCAGGAAGGGATCGTCGGCCTATACCGCGGAACATCACTAGCACTGTTTGGCGTGTCGAACGGAGCGTTGCAGTTCATGGCGTACGAAGAAATGAAGCGTTGGGGGTTTGACCGAAAACGCGCGCAATTTGTTGAAGCTGGCAAAGAATTCACTGCTAGCGACGATAAACTAGTAGGTCCAAAACAGCTGTTCATCTGTAGCCGAATTGACCTTCTTCATTAGTCAAACACAGCTTATACATTAATGTCGGGTGCCAGTAAATTAGGTGCACTTACCCTAACTTATCCATACCAAGTAGTACGATCCCGGATACAAGTCAGTGTCCTCTGGACCCTCGTCTCAACTTGGCTAAACTTTGCATTCACAGAATAACGCCACCGCTCATCTATACCCCACCATCCCCTCCTGTATTGCACGGACATTTCGCGAGGAAGGCATGCGCGGCTTCTACCGCGGACTCGGCACAAATCTCGTGCGCGTGCTCCCGGGCACTTGCGTCACTTTTGTTGTATATGAGAACCTTGCGTGGTTGTTACGCAGAACTGCAGCCCGGCGCGAGAAGCGCAAAAGTACAAGCTGATAACGGGAGATTTAATGTTTAGGTATATCGTCGAATATTGGACCCTGAGGTACTCAAATTCCTTGAGCGCCTCGCAAACACGCTGCTCATAGAGGTGATACGTATGTCGATATCTTGGACTTCAGAAGGTGTTCAAAACCGTGTATATTATGCGTACACATGTTAATTCGCTCCGCGCAGGACGTGCATTCATATGCGACTGCTATTCGAGGATGCATTCAGTTTGTCATATGTCCATTCCATGCCAAAAGTTTGTCTATAGCTACGTGCCTACGGTAGTAAACATAAATCGCAGAAGTGATACATTTCTGTAAGTGTTGCATTGTTGAATGAGTGTGGGTATAGTCGGAACAAAAACTCACAGTTGTAACCTACTATGTCACAACAAGTACTCGAAGATTTTCAAGCTGTCTGGCGATGATACAAATATCCATGTGAAGGCTCCATACAGCACCGCCAATTGGGCATATCGATCGGATAGATGGTTGATGACTGGTTACCCTTCAGGTCTTGGAGAAGATCTCGATGGGATATCTGTCTTCAGTACACGGTTTGCTTTGGATTTGGGGGCAGGGGCTATGGTAGACATTATGGTCAATAAGGGACTAATGGGCACTCAAAAGACTGACCGTTGGTATTCTCTGTGACGTAAAACCGCCGTAGGATCATAATAGCATCTTCTCTGAGGTATCCTCCGACAGCCTGGTACGCCGGATGTCTCGGATGTGTCAGACTAGAGAAAAACTTTCCAGCTTATCAGTTATCATGAGTAAGTAATCAGTGCCAACCTTCTATTGACACCAAGCACGCTACCGCAACCACCAAACCGGTCATTTGCACAACCATAGAAGACCTTCTTGATACCCATCTGCCTGAGAGCGGAAGCACACATTATACACGGTTCAACAGTGACGTAGAGTGTGGTTTCTGAAAGTGGATAGTCTGTAAGCACTGGGGTAAGGTCTTTGTCGGAAAGGATGCCATCAATCGCTTCCAATTCCGCGTGCCGTGTTGCCTGGGAGCAGAGATTATGAGCAGCAAGAGACCAACAGAGGCATGACATACATTCCGAAGCTCGTTCGTTCTGTTACGAGCCCTCGCTATGATTCTGCCGTCTCGGACGAAAATGCAGCCAACAGGAACCTCTTTCGCTACAAGTGCTTCCTCTGCCTATCTGTGTCCATTAATGGGGGCGAATCCGATAACAATTTTCTGTATACCATTTCCATCGCGACCCGCATCCATTGTATATGTTCCTGCTCCAACTGGAGGTCCGAATCAGTTTGTTCAGTCGAGTCGTTCATCTCAAGACTCAGACAGACTCGGAGGAAAGGATGTCACGCCTGTCTGTTTGACGCGTGACATCACGCGTCATTTGCGTGAGCCACCTCGGCATGCGACCGGCCGGCATTCGCCGGCATCTACGCCATAAATAAGGTTTGACCGCGTCTTGTCGCGTTTGTTCGCGTCTCAACAACCACAACGTTCTCCTCGCGGACATTTTCTCTACTCCTATATCATTCAGCGTAGTCCTCAAGGTTCAGACATGCCCGTTACTAGGCAGGGGGCGCGTCGTCAGGCGTCGTCTGCGTCCACTACGCCTTCCGCAGCCGTATCACCCAGGTTCGGCACGAGGGCCTCTGCTCGGTCGACTCCAAACACGTCCGACGTAGAAGAAGAAGCACACAAGTCTGTTGCCGTTGTAAAGAGCAGAAGAACTACAAGATCGACCACTAAAAATAATAAGCGCACTTTAGAGAGCGACAGTGAAATAGAGGGGCAGGCCACGTCAACTTCGAAAAAGGCCGCAAAGAGAAGACTTATTTCGCAAAGTGCTTACGTCGAAATTCATGTTGACAAGGTCAAGGTCACTCCCACGATCAGCTTGAGGTATAACTGAGTGTCTATCCAACAGAAAACAGCCAACGCCACAGCTACAACTGCCTCAAAGACGAGGTTAACGACTCGCGCCACAAGGCTCCGAGTCGCTTTGCCTCCACAGAACGAACAAGATTCTGAAGATAATATCGACGAATCCGACGATAGTGAATCCGAATTCGAATTATCGGACGATGAATCACCCCTAGAAGAAATCCAAGAAGACGATCAGGAAGAGAATGGGTTTGGGGACGATCTGGCACAAGAAGGCTTTGACGACGACGAGGTGATGATGGATGCCGCAATAAAGATGTCGTTGGATGCTGCACGTCTTCAAAGTGACCGTAAGACTGGAGCTTCCAGTGGAGGTGCAGGATCTTCCAAGTCCCACGTCCCTATCAGCCGTGCGGCAGCTCTCAGGGCTGCTGCTGCGGAACGACGTCTCGCTGCATCACAGAAAGAAATAATCGACGTAGATGCATTCTCGTCGTCCGACGAATTTCAAGTGGAGGCGCTCGAGTCCGATGACGATTCCGAACCTTTGAGCAAGGGGAAGGGGAAGGGGAAGGCTGTCAATACTAGCAAGCCAATGGTGATGACGCTTCAGGAATTGCGCAAAAAAGAGAGAGGATCGTCGTAGAAGAGGAGTGAACAACCAGGAGGAGGCAGACATGCGGAAGAAGCTTGGTCGTAAGCTCACTCACGTACGTTGCGCTAGCGATTCTCAGAGACTAGCTAATTCTCTTCTGTGTAGTCAGAGAAGACCACGGTCGCATTACACAAACATCATCCTGAACTTCGAGATGTTTGGGGCGATCTTGAAAGGGATATAGCTGTCGTAGTGCCCAAGAAGGCCCCGCAACCAGTCAATCTGAAAGCGACGTTGTTACCCTTCCAGCAGGAGAGCTTGTTTTGGATGAAGAAACAAGAACAAGGTCCCTGGAGCGGCGGTATGTTGGCCGTAAGTGTACCGATCTACTTGTTATCGCCCTTTTTACTAAAGGTCTCCACTTGGCAATCGTCAGGATGAGATGGGGTCAGTCATTTCCTACAGAGTTGGAGCATTTGTGCTAATGCTGATCATTACTTATATTGTCGTCAGAATGGGGAAAACTATCCAGATGCTCGCTCTCATGGTCTCCGATGCAGGCGCCAAACCAAATTTAGTGGTCGCGTACGTATCTCCATCTGACAAATGGTCTTGTATATCAAACCTGAATATGTATCCGACTACAGACCCACTGTGGCTATCATGCAATGGCGAAACGAAATACAAGCTCATACAGATTGTTTGAAAGCACACGTTTGGCACGGATCTTCAAGGGAATCAAAGATCAAGGAAATCATGAAATACGACGTCGTGAGTTATATTCCATGCGTGTCCGAGAACTTGAGATAACTCTTCATCGTAGATCCTCACATCTTACGCCGTGCTCGAAAGTTGCTTCCGGAAGCAGCACAGCGGTTTCAAACGGAAGGGCCAGATCGTCAAGGAGAAATCGCCCCTGCATGCTATCAAGTGGAACCGAGTTATCGTAGGATCATCTTGAATTTCTCTGTCATGCATCTAACGATTGTTGCAATTACCAGCTTGACGAAGCGCATAATATCAAGGAGCGTGCAACGAACACAGCAAAAGCTGCCTTCGAACTACAGGCAAAGTATCGATGGTGTCTTTCTGGTACTCCGCTTCAAAATCGTGTTGGGGAACTTTACAGCCTCGTCCGATTTTTGGGCGGCGACCCATTCTCGTACTACTTCTGTGGGCTATATCTATTGCATCGTAGTTTGCCATTGTCGACTGAAGTTTTGTTCTAGGCAAGCAATGCGACTGCCGGTCGTTGCATTGGAAGTTCAGTGATAAGCGCAGTTGTGACGGTATGTTTCCATCGGTGAACCTCGAGCATTTGATTGACACGGTATATAGATTGCGGCCATAGCCCCATGAAGCATGTAGGTTTCCTGATCCCGAAATCCTCCTTCGATTTTGCTCACTATTCCCTCAGACGTGCTTCTGGAATAATGAGATTCTTACACCAATTCAAAAGAATGGCATGTTGGGTCCAGGCAAAATTGCCTTCAAGAAACTCAAGGTTTTGCTAGACAGAATGATGCTGCGGCGAACAAAGGTAATCTTCGTCGTCTTACGTCAATCATTGTCCGATGGACATTGACAATGTTCTGCAGATACAAAAGGCCGATGATCTTGGTTTACCTCCTCGCACTGTCGTTATACGGAGAGATTACTTCAGTCCAGAGGAGAAAGAGCTTTACCTCTCATTATTCTCGGATGCGAAGCGGCAGTTCAACACCTATGTTGATTCTGGCACAGTCTTGAATAGTAGGTTTCATTTACACGTTTATGAGCTGAGACTAATGTTCTGTCCTAGATTATTCGAATATCTTTAGTTTGTAGGTCGTCAATTTCAACCGCTTGATCGTTGTCTCTTATATAGCCTCTTAGGCTCACTCGTATGCGTCAAATGGCGTGCCACCCCGACTTGGTCCTGAGGAGTAAGAACAACGCTGGAACTTTCATACAGGACACCGATGGCGAAGCTACCGTTTGCCGACTTTGCAATGACGTAGCGGAAGACGCTATACAAGCCAAATGCAGACATATCTTCGATCGAGAGTGTATCAAGCAATATCTCAATACCGCCATCGAAGCTACAGTACGCGCAATAGTTACAGTGCATTTCAGCCCGGAATTAACTCCTTTACTGCTCATTAGCCTGCCTGTCCTGTATGTCATGTGGCATTGACAATTGATCTCGAAGCCCCTGCCCTGGAATTAGAGGAAAATGCGAAGCCACGTCAAGGAATCCTTGGTCGGCTTGATCTGGACAAATGGCGGTCGTCTTCAAAGATCGAGGCCTTGGTTGAGGAACTATGCAATCTCAGAAAGCAAGATGCGACCACAAAAAGTCTCGTGTTTAGTCAATTCGTCAACTTTCTTGATCTCATCGCGTTCAGGCTACAGAAGGTCGGTTTCAACGTGAGCGATTAATTTCAATTGCGGTTTACTGCACCAAATGACCTGCTCTCAGGTTTGTCGTCTGGAGGGAACAATGAGTCCTCAGGCTCGTGATGCCACAATTCAGCATTTCAGTACGGAGCTTTCTCTTCCAAGGTTGGTTATCAACTGACCTAATCTTTTGTAGTGAACAATGTTCACGTCACTGTATTCCTTGTGAGCTTGAAAGCGGGAGGTGTGGCTTTAAATCTTACCGAGGCGTCGCGAGTGTACCTCATGGACAGTTGGTGGAACCCAGCGGTATGGTTCTCGTTGTCTTCGTATCGATATTATCCTGATGTTTCGTGTTATTTAGGTGGAATATCGTGAGTATATACGTTGGGAACCAGCTCTTTATCTCTGACTGGTGGGACTACAGAGGCCATGGATCGAATTCATCGGCTCGGCCAGCACCGACCTGTGCAAGCAATCAAGTTAGTCGTCGAAGATAGCATTGAAAGTCGCATCATTCAGGTATCAATTCCAGCATTATATCCCAGTATGAACTTTACATTAACACGCTGATAGCTACAAGAAAAGAAATCCGCGATGGTTGATGCTACACTTTCCTCCGATGACTCAGTATGTCCTGCCATCATCTGTATGATATATCCAGTCTCATGAACTTTTTTAGGCCATGGGCAGGTTGACCCCTGAAGACGTGAGCTTTGTTTTTCATTTGTTTCAGGCAGTTCACTGATGTCTGTTTTTGGATTGTCCAGCTCGGCTTCCTGTTCAGAGTGAGTCACGTCTCGATCTTGGAATCTGCAAGTATACTGATATACTGATATTTCTTTGATTAGCTGTGAAACACACAGAACAAGTCATGCATCAGCTAATTATCTTCCTAGTATTCGTTGGGTGGATTTTCTAGTTTGAGTATTTTAATTCACAACAGTGTTGAGACTTTCTTTCCGTGAATATAACGATACTATCTCTATTCGTAACAATTCACCCTCGTGTCGAAATACCTCCTTCCCTGCGCAACGTTCGACAAACCTGCAAATACCGCTCGACAACTCCACGACTTTGACTCCTTGAGGTGCTGTTCTCATAAGCCTGTCACCGGCAGTGCGGGCGGGCATGTCCCTACCGTCATTCTCTCCACATTCTTATCAAAGCAGCAATCCACTGTACTCTTCTTGCTCCGAGGTCTGCTTCGAAGAAGTTTGTGTAGCCACGTCGAACTACAACAACAACAATTGAGGGTAGAAATGTATATATGATCTTCCAAGTCCCTTGAATACATAAAAGACGACCCATCAATAAATGCCAGGGAATAGCCTGTAAGGCGTCCTCTTCGCCCAGTCTTCCCACTCCTGCCCAAATTCCCGTCTCAAAACAATGTCTTCCAACCTGGTCCTCATCGCCGCACTCCCAGGAATGACGCTCCAGATCGCTACCCATGCAAGGCCGCATGCGACGCCCCAGAAGCCGCGCCAAAGCCCGAGGGCTTCCCACCACGAACCAGCGCCCAGCTGAATCAGCACCACGCCGGCTACCGCGGCGATAATACCGGAGTAGCTTGGGTGACGAACGATGGAGTATGGCCCGGAGGTAACGAGCTTGTGGTTGTCATGCAACGCAAGCTCAAAGGTGAAAAAGCGGCCTAGATGTCGGTAGCATACAAGCCGGAGGAGCGTGCCACCAGCAAGCAGAGCCCAGCCAATCACGGAAGCGCGCGACGTGCGAATGCTGGATCCAGATGCGCCTTGAAGTAGAACGTCAAGGACGCGCCGCGAGAGCGGGTGAGACCGATAGTTTTGGGCGACTATGATAGCTGACTCCGCTATGCAAGTCGCTATCATAATAGTCTGTCGTGAAGAGCACACATGGAGCTTGCTATTGAAGAAACGGTGAAACAGAATAGCTCACTCTGAGGGTTGGAGGCCCGAAGCGGAAGATGGTTCTGCTTGCTTGCTTCTCCACATTGTCAAATTTGGCTGCCTCAGAATCTTTCGGGGGTGGCTGCGGCGATTTCCCGGACTGATCAAAGTGTTATTAGTCAGTGCCAGTGGGTTGATATACGACAAGGAAACCACATACACAATAACTAAAGTATGCTGCAGAGAGCAGGAGTGGTACCTTCAGGAGAGAGGCTGCGGACATAGTGAAATGGGGGAAGACGCTCACGGTTTCCATCGAGCGTACGTTTATATAAATGCATCAGTGATGATTTACCCTTCCGAACTTCGTTGCGTGGAAGTGCATCATTCGTGTATTCGATAGTCCGGGCCTAGCATGTCCAACGCGACCCATGGTCTCAGATAGCGTCATCAGTTATTTATCAACGCCTATACTCCGGAATCTTACGAAAGTTCCTACTACTTTGAATCGTTCGTATCCCAATAATGCTCTTTATGCTCTGTGGGACCCATTGTCAACAGAAGTGTGATCTGCACTTATCTTCGTCCGACGATAGCACTGGGTCTATTTGGATAAAGTCAGGGCCGTTAGCCGGATGCATGACCATTCGTTAGTGTGAGAGATTGCAAAGTTGTGAGAACAGCCAACTCAGCGATGCGAACCATGCTCAACGAAGAAGAGGTCCGAAGTGACCCGGCCTGAATGTGGAGATCTTAGAAGAGAAGAAGCAAAGGTAGTCAAGCCATAAGTAGTGGCAACATGTGCACGCCGCGGATATCTCAATTAAATAAGTATGCCCTGAATGCTTCCCATGGCAAATTGCAAGACGTTGCAAGCCGTGTGAATGGTAGTTATCACCCGGCGCTGCTTACGGGTAAGCAGTTCAGCTGGTCGTCTGCGCTACTGATGATACGCAACTTGAATCCGAGTCTTGGATTTCCGTGCGCGGGCCGTCACGGCGTGGGCGCTAGGGAATGTTTGGCCAGCCAAATATGCGCCCACTGTGACAAAAATGTGACGTCTTTGCACGTGGTCCGATCGATCCAAAATTTCAGAGCTCGCGGCTCAGGCTCAGGCAGCGCTTGCATTCAACCATGGTTCGACAGTTCAAGTATCACGAACAGAAGCTTCTCAAGAAAGTTGATTTCCTCAACGTACGTCCTAGTATCCTTCCAGAACCTCCCATCTACAATGTTCTGGTCTTGGGCAGTGGAAGCAAGATGCGAACCTCCGAGAAATCAAGGTTATGCGCAGGTATCATATACAGGACCGGGAGGACTATCACAAGTATGTCCGTCCATTGCACTTTTTTTTTTACGTTTCGGTTGACTCTGGCAATAGATATAACAAACTATGTGGATCCCTGCGCTCTTTCGCACATCGCGTGTCCTTGCTTCCTGCACAGGACCCGTTCCGCTCACGTATGGAGGGACAGCTGCTCTCCAAGTTATACGACATGGGCGTATTGAATTCTACAGCTAAGCTCAGTGATATTGAGAACAAGCTCACGGTCGCTGCATTCTGCCGCCGGCGCTTGGCAGTCATTATGTGCATGGCGAAGATGGCGGAGACGGTCAGCGCGGTGCGTGGTGTCTTGACGCTTCCATCTGCAGGTGATACTGACGTTCTTATGTTACTCGGACTGCAGGCGGTCAAGTTCATTGAGCAGGGACATGTGCGTGTTGGGCCCGATACCATCACTGATCCTGCTTATCTCGTAACTCGGTGTGTCGAATTGAGGATTATAATGCTCCACTCAGCTCATTCACTTTCAATGCAGGCATATGGAGGATTTCGTGACTTGGGTTGATACGTCCAAGCTCAAGAGAACGATTATGCGGTACAACGACGAGGTTAGTTCTTGCGGTTTCTCCCTCTACTTGCAAAAATACTAAAGCCCCTTTCTAGCTCGACGATTTCGATTTGCTTTGAGGTCATACAGAGGTTCTGCGGTCGTCGATATTTCGTTTTGGGCATTGAGTTAATCTCACCAAAGAACAACACTCTCATGCTCTAGTAGCTTGCCCGCCGCTTCTGCTCATGGCAACACCTTGAGCCAAAATTATGGCCATTGGTGAGGCGGGCCGAAATGGCCCACCCGCGTAGCCCCAGTTGGTTGGCAGGGTAGAGACAGACAGAGGGCTACTAGTGTGGAGGAGTATACATAAGGGAGGGTGGTATGCTGTACTAGGGATATCAGATCTAGAAGTATATGGTGGATGGCGAACTATGTACGTGGTATAGATATAACATTCTCTCCTGTTAATAATCAAAATCAAAGTACACATGAGCATAGCAAAACGAGCGGCCAGTTGAGTTCCAATCGTAGACAAAGAAGGTCGTGAAGGTCGTTACTCGTTAAGAGGGGAGCCTGGTAGGATCCAGCTTGGTCGTCCACGCATGGAGCTCCTTCAAACTTGGAGCCGCGAGGGCGTACGAATTCGAGGCTGTGAAAAGAGTGAAAGTAAATCGCTTCTGCATATAAGAAGGGATCAGCTCCATTGCATGGATCGCACATGAACAGAAAACGAACCCCAAGAAGCGCTTCCATCTCGGGATTGCTCTCTATGTTAACGCCATTGAGGCTGATGATGCCGATCTCCTCCACCTCATTGGAATGGGTGTACATATGCAAATATGGTCTAGAGGCGTTCTGAATGAGCTGTAAAGAAATCGAAGCAGTCTGAAAGTACCTTCGCAAAACGAACCACCGCCTCTCCCAAGTGTTCAAATTCGCGTCGACCATCAACATCAAATGACCCTTCTTCGTCGGTCCATCGCTATAGCAAGTAAAGGTCAACGCGGAGACGGCAAATCAGGAATAAATGACGCACTTGCGGGGTACAAGTTTCGTTGTAGAATTCAGCTTGAGTGACTCCACAGACAAGCTATCAGAAGCTTTTCCCGACTCCATACTGGACACATCGGGTTCATTGGGTTCTTGGCTGATCACGATCTGCAGAATTATGAGCGCTCTATGTCATGACAAGATAGCATAGACAAAATTTTTTTACCTCTCCACGATGGCCAAATCGCTTCTGCCATAAATCTAAAGCCTTCCGCACGAGATCTTCCGAAGCCCACACCTCTGCTCCAGCTTGTGTGACACGGTTCGGAGATGCAGCAAGAATCACGCGTATCGCCTGCACGTCCGCCGCCCGTCGTTCCATAGTGACAAGCCTGGAATAGTCCTCCACGACAGAAACACCTCGGGGTTTCCACACACCCAGCGCTTCCTCCCCGCGGACATACTTCTCCGCGGTGTCGAGACGCCACAGGTCTTTCGGCGAGCGGGTCAAGGGCGGGGAAAGGCGGACGGAGAATAGCGTGCTCGTTTTCGGGAGGATCTTTGTGGAACCGATAAAGGACATGAGCCGAGACGGCGGGGCGCATCACGTGTTTGTATCGTCACAGCTGTATCCATCGAGAATTGCACCGGATCCGCACACGTCTCAACCGCGACGGACCAGCTCAACTGCAGGAAGACGCGCTGGTTAGTGCCTGTGACACGATTGAGCAGGATGGAGTCGTGGACGCTGGAGTCCCAGAGCGCTTCAGCTGTCACCGACCCCGTTCCGTCGGGCTTGTACTCGATCGTTTGTTGTTGCTGAAGCGGCAATGTCACAAGGGACTTGGAGGACGATTCATGCAGTAGACCCTTCGCGTCGAGTAACCTCACGTTACCAAGGCGTATCCGTATGACCTCGGTCCATGGAAGCTGTCGGCCAGAGTGAGAAGTTAATGTCAGATGATCCGGCGTTGAAGGCCCTGGTGCAGTAAGAAAGAGCCGGGATCTAGGTACCTTGTGATATAACTGGGACTGGAGAGTATGTCCCATCTGGTGTCAGCTCGCAGACCTGAAGCCAGGCAGTAACGTCATGCGATTGTTCCGTGACGAAGTCGTTTCTCGGATCGGCGCATGGGAGGCAACGCTGCAGAGCGACCCTCTGGCGTACTTGGCGAGCTGTGCAGCGTTATTCGCTGCTCTCGAAGCTCATCCCAACGTTCCATGCGTTCAAGGTATGTAGGTTTCAGTCGTGCGTAGAACTCGATGGGTGCGTATCCTTGGCGCAGGTATGCAAGGACCTTCGAAGACGCCACCATCGAGAAGCTGCGGCGGAATTTGAGATCCGAAAGAGATGATGAATCCATGTCTATTGCCGAGGAAGGGTATACCTCCTCCGCAGAAAGGGAAGGGCCAATAAATGAAGACAGCCGAGCTTGCAAGTGGACGGATGAGAAATCAAGATGCGACAGACCCTTCACAGAGTCTACGATTAGGTAAAAGGTAAGTTTGCTGCCAGGGGGAACAGTTCCTGGAACAGGCGAGGAAGAGCGAGTGGACGTAGTGGAAGTATTGGCATGTTTCGGAGACAGTATAACGTTGGCAATCTTTATCTCCACACGACAAGAACCAATCGCTTCGGCAGTATATCGACAGAATATGGGCACGACGGAAGATGACGATAGTCGACGGGATAGAGGTGCAAGTGACAGCAATGCATTGCCAATGAAGGAATACTCCGGAGGTGGGGAATCATAGAAGGGTTCCTCCGATGAGAAGTGCTGGGAGTAGGATGGGCGATCAATGAACGTAGTCAAGTTACGCATGCGTTGGAGTTGGTGCTGCAGGCGATCTAACGACCACACATATATAGCATCGTGCCGTTTACGAGAACTTTAACAGCGACCGATGGCTGAGTGGCAGATGCAAGAACCGGGTCAGCAAATCTCCGAATTGATCCAGTCCAGCGATTGTATCGATTGCAGATGCTGGCGCAGCTAGGGAACCGCCGCTGCAATGGCAAAATTGTAAAGAACATCTTTCCCAAGCTCTTTGCTGCGGGATCAGATTATAAGTCAGCGACTACGGAGTGTACGAAGAACAAAGTAAATGCCTGACGACGTTGGCTTCTTTCACCAGCACTGCATTGGACAAAACAACTTCAGCCATAGAGAAGGACCGATGAGCTCTCCATCTGTCCAAAACCTTGCGGATAAGCCTGAGCTGCCTAGCCGAGTATATGACGGGTTCAAATGGCTCAGGGTCAAGGTCTGTCTCTCCTCTGGCTCGACATCCAACAGACGTTTCATATGAGTCTGAACGAGCTTGAGCTGGTGCTCCATCTGCTCCTTCTCCGCCTTGAGGTCCTCTGCTTCGTTCGATTCTGCTATGGCCTGCAGTCGTGACTCAAACTCGACACGCTGTGATTCAAGTTGATTCTGAACGTCCTTCAGGGAGTCGCCCATCTCGGACTGTCGTGACTAGTCATCACATCAACGCTGGTGTCGTCTGTCAATGCATCGCTGGAAAATGGTCGACCCGACTCGCTCCAGATATCATCGGCCTGACTGAGGCTGCTTTCCGGGCGCTCGCGTTGTTGTCCCGCATCGTCTGACCTTTGCGATCTTCTCGAATAGCTTGTTCAGCCTCCTCGTAGGCAGATTGTCCAATGCGGGGTCCAGCCCCAGCCGAGCGAAAGCTGCTTCTCGTTTTGGAATGTCCAATCTACGTCCGCAAGATCCACAGATGATGAAGGAGAAGGCGGTCGTGTTCCTTCTCCCGCCTGGAGGTCAGCAGCCGAAACGGTGATATGCATGCTGGATTTTGCTATACGATCACGTTGCTTCCGAACTTCTTCTGGATTATTGAAGCGGAAGACATGATGTTCGCCTGAATACTACCAAATGAACATAATGACTTGAGCCAATGACCTGTTCTACGCACCAAGAATTATACGGAAACCTGAATGTAGTTTGTATGCCTGGAGAGCAACATCAGTTAGCAACCGTCCATGGCGATGGTAACACAGCAAACGTGAGAACCAACCTGCCCTGGAGTAATTTGTCGCCCATTGAGGAACTTTGGGATACATTAGACACATCAAAGGAGGATGTATGAAACTAACGCACGGTAACAGCATCCGGCATTGCATGCAGCGTCACTTTCCCGTCGCTGTTCTCGAAGCAGCAGTGTTCGTCAACGATACTCTCGCCGCTCAGACGTATGGCAGCAGGTTTCTGGCTGTCGAGCCGACCAACCTATGTTCCGAGTCTTCAGGACTTGTGTGTAATTAGATAAGAGATGAAACGCACAACAGTTGTGCCGGGCTTGAGTTGGTAGATCAGACACTCGCTCATAAGAGGGTCTGCGGCAAACAGTTAGTGATTGGGAAATAGGAGCAACGAAGCACAGACCTTCATTCTATACGTGGTTGCGGCTTATCAGCATGCCAACGCATTTTGAAGACAATTTCACATACCAAGTTAACCAAATGAGGCATCTAAAAGCAAGTATCATGATATCAGGTTGGACAACTAATCAATCGTAAGCAAGCAATGAAGAGACGTACTCTCTTCGGGGTATGCACGCCAACGTTATTCTTCTCAACAGTAATACCCAGTTCTTCTAAGGCCTTCTCTCGCTCCTTCTGGACTGCTTGCGTTCTCTGCATCTTCTCCTCCCACGTCTCGTTCAAGCTCTCCATCAGCTTCTCGCTGGTCTCTAGCTGCTCCTGCAGCTCTGCCTTGGTGACCGTCTTGAGCGTGCCATCCTTTGCCTGGTATGTGACCTTCTGTTGTGCAGCAGGTATGTGAGGGTCATAAGTCGCTTCGCTGCTGCTGCCAGCCACGCGTGCTGATGGATTCACATTAACAAAGATTGAACTACGCGTACACGCGAGAACATACCTCTGAGCATCTCCAATTCTTCCTTGAGCTCGCGCACAAGCCTGGCATTGGGGTCTTCATTGACCACAGCCTTGTTCTTAATCTTCTTGGCCTGATCAGCATACCGCAATGTACTCAGAGTCTCCTCGTACTGGACATCGGCGGGCGATATCGCAGCAATCATCGCTGTCTTTGAGTTACCCCCAGGCTGTCCTTCAGCAGCCATGTCAAGACCTGATTCATGCGCTGGTCAGTGCGAGTCCTGTCATAGAAAAGTAGAACACAAACAGAATCTCGGTAAGGCACGAACTCGTCGGCCTTGCCTTTCTTGCCCTTCTTGCCGTCGGATTGACTTGCAGCAGCGAGCGCGGCGATGACTTTCCCGAGCGTAGTCAGAGACTTATTGATGTTGGCACCTTCCTTTAACCTCTGTCCTGTCGCTCCGGTAGAATTGGCACGTTCGGAACCGGCTAAATCGACCAAACTGTCATGTACATGATGAGGTTCGGCATCAGACAATTTTGGGCGGAATGATTTACCTGATACGCGAAACTTTCTCGGTGTCCAAATTTGTATCCACGTCATGTCTTTTCATGGTCAAAAGGAGTGTGAACACGGCGTGCGAACGCGAGGATCTAGTAAACGTTACATGTTAGCACGACAGTAATGCTCCTGTCAACGCAGAATACGAACGTCTCGTTCATGTTGGTCGCCGCTACCGTTCTCGCTTTATTTCCCTCGTCCATGAGAGTCATCATCTCATCGTAGCTGTTCACGACGAGTTTTGATAGATCCTCCACGTACGGACCCAAACTTGGATGTTCGCGGACCCTGAGATTTCCTGTATTCTTGGGATTTAGCAGGTCCCGTACCTTCTCGTTGTAGATCTGCAGCACACCTATGAGCATGAAAGGCCTCTGTGGCGCACAGTGTGCGTACCTCAATGTACGAGACCTCTACCGTAAAGTGAACATGTGGGTCTGCGGCCTTCTTGTCCTCGACTCGTACGAACAGCTCAGAACAGGTGAGAGGGATGATGCCCTTGTCGGCGCCATCTTTGATGCACGCAAGGATCAGCGTCTCGCGGAGCAGTCTATGTGAAGGACGACGTACACCCCATCATACTAAATGAGCATAGCAGTCAGTGCGAGGGCCGGACTCTAAAATACGAGGAACATGCCTATAGGACTTTCCAGAACCTGAGCAGCAGCAGTCAGCGCAACACACCTTTAACCACAACACTACGCACCTGTCTGTCCATCTTCATGCGGCACTCGTCAGTCACTCGAGCCATTTAATCATGAGGAAATACACGCACAAGCTAAGATACACGCGTTGAAACCCGCAAAGCCATGATCTAGTAGCTCCTTGCCCAAATCATCGTACAGCGTTTGCTGCGAGCAGTAGTTCGGTTCGTCACGGGAGCCGGCCGACCAGTAGCTCTTGTCGAACGTAAAGTTCATGGTCTTGCGCTCGGTAGCGCGGCCAGAAGCTGCCTGTGCACCCTGGGAGCCTGCCTCTGGGGGTCCGAGGATTGTCTGGTTGCCTTCCATACGGACGAGACATTTCGCGCCGCGAGCAATCTCTGTTCATGGCAAGATAGTAGTCGCCGCGTAAAACATAGAGAAGCCAGATGGAACAGTCATGAGTGCGTACTTGCGAGCAAACGCGAAAACACGAACCGCGCGAGTTGAGGGGCCGGCACCGGACGACGACCTTGATGTTTCCGTCGCCATGCTCAGCCATCGACTTGCGTTATCAAGAAGCGTCAGATTGTGCGGCTGTGGGGTTCCAAACAACGTGGAAGCGAGGTGGCAGCAAGAAATGAGCGGATGCGCAGGCAACCCTTGAGCACGACTTGGAGGCAACCTGCACTACAGCAACGCCAATTTCGGTTTGCAGTGAGACGCCCAGCGTTTCGTTACGCGCCGGACCGAGGCCGAACAATTCGGCCGGCGTGGCCGGAGCCTTTAAATGCATCCGTGCCTCCAAGTTCGAGCAATAAACTCAACATGTATTCCTTAAAACAACCAACGTCCCGAGACTCTCATAGATTTAAACAGATATAATTGATGTACAGAGAATGTCATCACGCGAAGAACATCGTGTTATGCAGGACTCGTCCGTAACCATCGAACAAGCGCGCGAGCGTCGAAGGCCACCGCTGTGACTTTAAACGGTAGAATATGCAACGACTCGTTGAACCAGCATCATGCTTATCTCACTGCATCCTTTGAAAGGAGGGGGCGAGACAAGCTATGAGGTTAATTTCGAGCTTATTGAAAAAATCAGTGCCAGTTGAGGTCGGCGTGAATTGGATCAGAATCACCTGCTGTGTCTCCCCAAGCTGTATACTCCGTCCGTGTCATGCAAGATGCATAATCGTATCTAGCTTAGAGGGACTGCGCATACATTCATCAGTCTATCCCAGACGGTGGATGTGCTCATGGCTGAATTTGCACCCGCCTCGAAATTGCGCCAAGCACGACGAGACCTCTGCATTCAGAACAACGGAAGTTTTCCGTGGAATGAAGGGGAGAGCACAGCGAATGTGAGGACTGACGAAGCGATGGACAAGGAACAATAGATATGCAGCGATGAATACGCGTGCATCGGGAGCGGGCCATAGAACCGGAAATATGGCCCGAGAAGCGCAGAGCGACAATTCGGTGCGCGCAGTGCGTGGACGTCGACGAGGCGCAACGGTAAAGCCGACAGCAAGTGCCGTGGCATGATTCATCGAGATATCCCGGTGAAGATTTGCATGCGACCGCGCCAGTTCTTTCTTTACGGTACCGGTAAGCGGCGGATATGATTGGGAGATTTCGCGCATTCCGATGGCGCGAAATGCGCAGACGATGGCCATTGAAGGGAGGCGCCACCGCCTTGTCCCAGAGTCGAAGGCTCGGAGCTCGAGGCAGATAGATAGTAATCGCCCGCCGGATAAAGACGATTGATAACATGGGCGCGTTACGAGAGACCGCCGGGAGCGACAAGAAATGACTACAGATGGGACAGCGATAGCTGCTCGCCGCTGTGCGCAGCTGTGAGATATGTCAAGGAAAAAAAAAGTAAAATGTGCGATTCGACGGAGAATGAAGGAGGAGAGGAGAAGATTTACGTGCGGCCAAAAATTGGAACTCGTGGCTTGGAAGAAGCAGTGCGGTCGCTGAGCGTGTGAGTGCGTCCGCGAGCAGCCACAACGCTCGTCAACACTCGGCCCTTCGCCTTCCCCACCTCTCAAGCCCTCCCCTCACTATCCCCTCGTCCTCCACACACCCCTCCTCCTCTCCTCCTCATTCTCGGGCATATCGTCACCGTTCACCATCGCCTACCCCCGGCGTCCGCGCGCCTGCTTCCTATCGCATCTCAATACCCATCTCTGCGCTTCCGAAGCTTGCCATTTTCGTCTGCCCTTTCTCCTGCATGCGACTACACGTCGGCAATTCCGAGTTCGTGCACACTCTTCGTGAATTCCTCTTCATCCCCCGTGGTCTCCCGCTGCTCGCAGATGAACCATACTACAGAGATGATGCCGCGCGGCATCCCTCATATCCCCCAGACCATGCTCGCTACCCAGCGTTTTCTCCCACCACAGCAGGCCGCTCAGCAGCAGCAGCAGCAGCCTCAACCCGCCCACATGCCCCTTATGCAAAATGGCCAACCCTCGAATCCCGCCATCGGCATCATTGGCGGACAGCCCAATAATTCTGCCGCCAATTACTCGCTGCAACTCCAGCAGGCAAATCAACAGCGACGCATCGCCATGCAGCACGGCAACCCTCAGGTGCACCCCCAAGGCCTTCCCCAAGGCCTCCCGCAAGGTCTCCCCCCTCAGCCGGGCAGTGCGGGCCCGTCCCATATCAACGGTCTCGGCCCCAACTTACAGAACATGGCTTTTCCCGCCAGTATGATGCCCCAGCAGCAGGTCCGCCGTGTTTCCTCCCAGCCAGCTCAGCTCAACCAGCTTTCTGCCCATCTCGGCGGCGGCGTGCAGCCCGGATTGGGTGGTATGGGCGGGATGGCCTCAGCTCGACGGTACCTCCCCATCTACGACAAGTCGTCTCGCAGCAGCAACAGCTCCGCATGCAGCAGCAGCAGCACCAACAGCAGCAGCAGCAGCACCAACAACAACAGCAGCAGCAGCAACAGCAACAACAGCAGCAGCAGCAGGTGCATCAGGGACACATGTCGCCCCAGATGGCGATGGCGCTGAGCCGCCAGCAACACCCAGCGATGACGCCCCATCCACGAGCCTCATCGGCTCAGGCCTCACAGATGAGCACCCTCGTGCAGCCGCCATCGCTTCCACAGTCGCACTCGGGAGGCATGCAGCCATCTATGCATCAGAATGCCTTCTCCAATTCGATGTCGCTCGCGCACCAGCATCAGCCGTCGCCACTCGCGCCATCGCCACACATGGGCGGGACATCCCAAGTGCCGTCCAACCTGGCCAACAGCATGCCCAGCAGCGCGGTCCCTCCTCAGGCGTCCGCCGGCCGCAACCAGTTCTCGCCCGATAACGCGATGTTCTCGCCCTTTCAGATACACTCCATGCAACGGATGGCACCAACCAACGGCCAGTTTTCTTTCGTGCCATCTTCCACTCCCCCAAATCAGGTCAGCGATCTGTCGCAGAACGTCGGTAATGCGCAGCTCAACGCGTCGGGATCGGGTCCCCGTCAAAGTATGGTGGCTACCCCGCACAGACGTTAGCGTTCGAGCACATGTCACAAGGAAGCGATGTCTACCCTCCGCAGTTCATGTCCCAAGCACAAATGAACGCGCCACCTCGACCGCCATCACACAATGCGCCTCCTACGGGTTTCTCCCTCTCAGCGGCTCAGCAGCAACAGCAGCAGCAGATCCAGCAGATCCAACAGATGCACCGCCAGTCCCCCCGCCAGCCGGAGCACCTTAATCCTCACATGTCGCAGACCCAACGGCCGCAGTCTCAACCCCAGGCACCGCCGCGCCAATCCCCACCACAGGCCGGGCCCTCGCGTACGCCGCGTGTCTCGCATCCCCGCTACCTACGAACGCGGGCATGGTCCCGCCACGCCTGCCTCCGCAGACTCAACCTGGGCCTCCGCCACCCTCCATTCAGCCTTCTCTGCCTGCTCCTGGCCAGCCTGTACATATCGCGCCGAGACAACCTCCTCCGCTCCCAGCGCCGGCGCCATCCTCCAATGTTGCTCCTGTGGCACCAAGTACGTCTGATATCCTGCCTCCAGTGGCACCGTCAATTCAATCTGTTCGACCGCCGCCGTACGTTGTTTGTTTTCGCTCGTTGTTAGCGCTCATTCGTGTTTCTGTCTTTGTATAGTGATGGGAGATTTCTAGGCGTTGGCCAGGCTATCAGTCGGATGACATACTTTAGCGGGCAGCTAGGGACAGAACGCGAAGAGGTTCGTCCGATTTTCTGCAGTATCTCTGTTCACATCTCACAATCCACGGCGTTGGTGTTGATAGAAGATGCATTTGTCGTACTGGGAGGGTTTTGTGAATGATTTCTTCAGGCCACAAGCTGTAGTAAAGTTTACGTTGTGGAAAGATAACCAGAGGCAGGAGGCGAAACCCTTCGGTGAGTGATCCCGGCCCGCTTACTGTTCACTAGTTCTCATGGTTTCTGCATGCTGCAGAGATTGGGACGCCCATTCTCCCGCGGTTTTTTCTGGTGACGACGCAGTCCGGCGTGAAGAACATGACAATCACCCTTGACGGTGCGCGGGAGCGCTTGATAGCGCACAACCACTCGCTCCTGGAGTGCATTAACGCGAGCTGGACTTTCCGGTATACGAACGGGTATACGGTTGTCTTGCGGGGCCCGTTCTCTGTCCACGTCCATGCGGTGCCGTCCCAGGCGCACAACAGCCTCCTCTATCAGTTCGACCAGATGCAGTTCGATGCATACTCCCATGAAAAGCTCATCTCCGTCGACTCCATCATCGGCCAGCGTGTGCCGGAGTCGCCCAAAACTATCCCAGCGACACCGACCCCCACTGCGAACGGTGTGGGCAACCACGCCCCGACGGAGGACGACAGACGATATGAGGAGCCGAGGTTCATTATCGACCACGCGATCGTACCCGGGGAGCCAGTGAATGCTTTCGGCATCCCGCAGGCCACGATGCGGTGTCTGGAGGTGAGCCATTGCATGGAGTTGTCATGGACGCTGACAACCGACTCCATGCAGCTGGCGGAAAGCGTCGCACAGATGTCGGACCTGATTCAGTTTTCCAAAGAGCGGCGATTGGGGCCCATTGGTGAGTAGCCTTGCTTCGTCGCTGTTGATCTTGCTAACCGTATGCGTTGCAGCTGCTTTAACGCGTTGGGCTATCGAGTTTCGGAACGCAGGACAGCCGATGCGTCCGGGCGGCATCCCTGTCGCTGGCAGTAGTCATATCCCAAATGATCCTAGAGGTCTTGACGGTTTCAACAGTATCAGGAACGGTACGAATGGCCTGGCGCCTACGCCCCCGGTCACGCTCTATTCGAATACACCGCGTAGTCCGAATCAACCACAGGCTCCGCCTTCTGCGAACCCCCAAAATGCGCCGCAGCCTGCGGATGGCCCGTCGTCGAAGCAAAACAAGGCGGTTCCGCCGCAGCCTCCCCAGGCGAGTGGTGCCACGCCTGCGTCCACACCGGCCGCGGCGCCGACAACCGGCGGACCCACGACGCCGTCGATGACGAACGCATCACTAAAGCGGAAGGCCCCTCCTCAGCGGACGGAGACGAATTCGCCGTCGACGGCGGAGCAGCCACCCCCGGCGAAGCGTGTTACACGAAAAAAGGGGCGGACACAAGGAGGATAATTTTGTGTTGTACTTGCATCGTATTGCCATCGGTTTCGCTATTTTGCTTTTGGATGTGCATTTGCTCAATTGATATTCTACTCTGCATAGCATAGATCTGTATCGTAGTACCTCAGGCTCTTCCGTGGGCCTTTCTCGCACGCAAGCACGGCGGCAGATTGATGGTGTGCTCGTTGTCTTATCATTTTTCTATTTATCTGTCTCTTGTAGTGTATACTAATCATCTATCGTTGGAGCATGTTGTTGTGATGTTCACTGTCATCATACCCCAGCATTCTCAATGGTTGATCGATGGACATTCGAACGTGGACGCAGGTAGCCGCGAGTGGCTGAGTTGATGGGAGATTTTCGGCTTCGGTGGCGTCTCGGATCTGATACCCGCGCGCTGGCTTGGGGCTGTCACCTGCCGCTGTCGCTAGATGTATAGACAGACAAAATGCATACAAGACATGGATTGCAAATAGTGAAGCACTAAGGTAGTACATGGAGGCATGAGCATCAGTAGGTGGGTTCATGGCTGAAGTCACATTGGTCTCCATATCGGCATCTGGATTGAGAAAAGGGAGTTCAATCAGTTTCCTCATTCGGACATTCATTGTGGATTCGGCTCGCCTTCCTGCTGCAAAGAAACTGCATGGCTTTCGTTTATTACTTCTAAATCCATCGCCACGACCCTCCCACGACCACGCCCTCGCCCACGCACGCCACCGCGCTCATTCCACCCGTCCTCAGACCAGCGTCGGTCACGTCCGTGCTCCTGATAACTTCGAGAATCGTAATCTGAGTACTGATTCGTCCCCCAACTCTGATCACTACTGCCTTGCGCGGGCGGTAGAGCCGCTGGCTGCGTTCCCGCGAATATCCCGCCCTGCGTCACACTCTGCATGAGCTGCTGCAGCTGTTCGGGAGTGAAGTTTGCCAGCCCGGGTATAGAGGGAGCAGGCGGCGGCATGCCCACAGTCGGCTCGCCCATAATGACGTCGGAAGAGGCTGCCGCGAGTTGACCGACAAGTTCAGCCACAGACGACACCGGGGGCTCAAGCGCCGCAGGCGCGCCACCGCTCCAGAAGATCGAGTCGACCGCTGGGCCAGTTAACATGAGCCTGACGTTCTCGTCGACCTGTTCCTCTGGGATCTGGGTTGGTGGCTCAGCTGGACTGTCAGGGATCTGTGCCGGCGTCGGGTAAAGTGCAACCAAAGCACCCAATTCTCGCTGCTCTTGCGTGGTCTTCTCCTGGCTCTCTTCGCCTTTGGGGCGCAATTCTATGGTTTCGGGTATGGCGATCGCTGTAGAAGCATTTAAATCACGGAACGACGTGGACTGTTGTTACATGCTTACGCTGTGGCTCGGACCATTCGATTTGTTCTTCGAACAGGTGGGCATGCAGAGCAGCCCCTTCGTCTCGGTCAAGATCGCGAACATTGTGTGTGGTGTGCATACCCTGTGTATCGGCGCAGACAAGCGCGTAATTAACATACTGTACATACGGTGATACGAAAGAAAGGCTGACATCTGCAGGATCATCGTCGTAGACCGCCCGCTCAATGAGCTTGATTAACTCGAGTTTACCTTCGGGAGCCCAAGAAACTGTCTTTTTTAATTTTCCGGACTTGGTAAACCCAGTTGAAATGGGCCCGGTGTTAGGTACAGGTGCAGGTGCAGGCGGCGGGGTCGACATCGCAGGCGAGTCCTTACGCGATTTCGCCATCGACTTCAAAGCCTCCTCAAACGGATTAATGGAGGAAGGCTGCGCAACGTTGAGATCGGGTTCCTTTTTCACCGCCGGCGCCGCAGCCTTCTTGAAGCTCGGAAGCTTTGGCTTTGGCTTTGGCGCCGAGAAGAACGACGAATCCGACTTCGCATCCTTCACCTCTCTGACCATGGCCTTAACCTCTTTCTTGACAACCCGGGTCTTGACGACGACCCAGAAGTGGAAACGGCGACCTTTTTGGTGGGAGGCGCAGTTTTGGAGACCAGTACTTCTGCCTTGCGTTTCTTCCTTTCGAGTCTAAAAGCGCATCATTACCCGCATATATCGCTGCAGCGGACTGACGTGACTCACCCTCTACGGAGTCTACATCCATGCGTTTTTCGTCATTACTACTGACCATCGTTCGCCATTTACGCTCCACATTGGATGCCATATCCTTGATTGCTGATTTTTGACCGACCGATACAAATATAAAACGCCAGAAGTTAGATACATGTAAATTGACTCTCAGAGGGGCGAAAGACAGTTCGCGAATTCTCATTCTACATATCTGTTTCATCTTTGCGTCAAGCAACGATTTCTCTATGCACGCTTCGCAGATGAAATTCGGCGAGCAAAAGGTGCCTACTAGAGTCATGAAATGTAACTCACCGGGAGCGGGAGGCTCTTTGACTAGCCGTACAATGAGCTTGCCCAGCTTGGACGATTTAAGGGTGTCAATAGTTAGTGGGAGGCGGTCAATAATCTGCCGCAGAGAAAACGATTAACGCGCGCGAACGTTGTGAACGGGTTAACCTGGTTCCGTGAATATATGCACTCACATGCAATAAAGGCATGATAGTCTCAACTAACTGCGAGTTCCCTTTGCCCGTATACGCCAACTTCAGCCACTCTCTAGTGATATCCATGGCACCTTCATTTTCCACCCATGCTCGGAAATAGTGATTGCCGGCATTGTCCCGCATCTTTGTCAAGATTTCCAGTCTTGTCTGGGTGTCTACCTCCTGTATGCCATAATCTTCGATGTAAGATACGAGCTGCGATACGGCGCCAGCTCCAGTGAACGACGTTGGTTGCAATAGATCCCTAATAGCAGATAGAAACGATGCCTTCCGTTGCTCCGGGAGAGGATGGGTGGCGCTATGGTCGAAGGACCAGCTGGAGGGATGTGAGAGTGTCCAAAGAAGGTCGTAGGTGAGATTGCACCCATGAATGGACTTGAAGGAGAGTGTAGGGCGTAAGGAGAGAGGGTACCTTGAGGTTGCTGCTGCTGAGATGACTGCCGCGAAATTTGGGCCTGCTGATAATGCGATGAATTCGTGTGAACAAAGGAAGGATTGATAGATAATGTAGGTGGATGCGTCTGATACTGGTATTGTGTGCGAATCTGGGATTGAGGCTGAGGCTGAGATGATATATATGAAGGCTGATGATATTGCGACGGTGGACTTGATGCTGAACCGTTCATTGTGGTCAGCGCGGGGCTGACCGGCGAAATTAGTACAGCTTGAGATGAGAATAGGGGTAAACGCACTCAATGACCATCTGCTGCGACTGAGACTGCTGCTGAGGCGGAGATGAGGATGTCGTAGCGCCATTCAGCGTGGAGTACGACGACAATGGGAGCTGAGCGGCGGTTGTGGGCCATGTAGCGGCACCATACGGGACGGCGTTGTAAGGACCAGGCGTGGTGGCAAGAAAGAACGGATGGGAGAATGTGTAGTACGCTTGTGGGGGTGAAGAATGAGGAATGTTGGCAGAGGAGGGAGCTGGAAGGGGGGTTAATGAGCTTCGAGGTAAAAGAGGACGCGCCGAGACACCGGACGGCGACGGCGCCTGTTTTTGGGCATGGAGAACGTGCTCACCCTGAAGGTCGCCCAGACCGAAGTCGCTCAAGTCGATACGGGGTTGAGTAACGGTTGCACTCGCCTGCGCGCTGGTGGAGGGCTCCTTCCAGTCATCGCTGGCGGCGTTCCTCTCGTCATGAACGGGCTGCAAATCAGAAATTGGTTGCTGCAGCCATGCTGCATTGGTGAATTCCATCTGCAACGACTCTTTTTGCACTACGCTCTCAGGCGATTACGGAGATACTAAAACGGCTTATTTCTGTGCAAACGAGATAGAATGGAGGACAAGAGAGCTGCAGTCGATTGCCCACTGTCAGTTGTCACCTTGCCAGGTATTCCAAGGCTGCGTTCACCGTCCGTGATGATGGTCAGAGGTTAGGCTTCGATACCGCCATTTCACTCTCCGCTTCCAACTCCTCCTCATATACCCTTTGCCATTATAGGGTCGTTTTCCCACGCCTTCTGTCTCACACAACAACTTGGATTACAGCCTGATTGCAGCCTGATTACAGCTAGATTGCAGCTAATTGTACCCGAGCAAGCTCAATTTACACACGCAGAATGTCCACTATACGTCACTTATCGTGTCTATACCGCTTTTAACACGAAAGAATCTATCGAAAAGAACGCAAGGCGGTCACCTGAAACATGGAACAATAGGCTTGCCGAGGTTTATAAACTGGGTTTGAAAGCGTGTACTAATGGGCCTTAAACTTATTTGTAATGCGACAAACAAGTCAATTGAACCAAACATATACAACGCCTACAAAACGACTACTCCCATCAACAAACTTTTCTTACCCCCTTTTGATTCTCTTCTTACTCCCTGCCCGACGCGTCGCGTTAATCAAAGTCGCATATTTTGTCGACGACATCCGGCGATGTCCCACATCCCTGAAGGGTTCGCTCAGTTCGAGTATCAAAGAATGCAGGTCAGTGTCCTCACCATTCGCTCGGTCCTGCTCCTGACCGCGTCGCATCCCGTCGATAGATTATCGGCAGCCTGGGCACTGTGGCCGATGCAATGCGCGCCTGTGCAAATATGGCGGACCAGTTTTCGCAGGTCTTGGGTAACCTACCGTATCCTTCTGCGTTCCAAGGACAGGCCAACGGACAGTTCGTGATCGCGGGCCTACCTCAAGCCACTCCCGCGGGGCGAAAGCGCAAGTCGCGCGCCGAGGATGACGCAGATGGGAAAAAAAGGCGGGTCAAGAAACCCAGGGACCCTGATGCACCGAAGAGACCTGCGTCGTCGTACCTCCTCTTCCAGAACGAAATTCGTAAAGAGTTGAAGGCAAAGTACCCTGATCTCCGCAATAACGAGCTATTGAGCGAGATTGCGAAGCTGTGGGCGGAGATGCCGCAGGAACAGAAGGAAGTAGGTTGCTTCATATCTCGTCCATGACTTAAGTTAAAGTCTTTGAATCCTCAGGTGTACGAGGCACGCAACCGGGCTGAGAAGGACGTTTGGCTGTCCAAGAAATCGTTGTACGAGACCCGTACGCACCCTGGTAATGATGCAGTTGCATCTCCTGTGGTGCGTTTCACAATTATTTCATCCTAGCGTCGTCTGCAACTATCTTCTAGGTGAAGGTCACACCCGAGCTCGTCAAGCCTGTAGCTGCAGCGCCCGTTGTGTCTACCTCTGATGATGAGTCCTCCGACGGGGAAGAAAATTCGTCGACTGGCTCAAGCTCTGAGGAAGAAGAGCCGCAGCCTCCGCCCAAAAAGTCGAAGAAGGACGCACCCGTGATCGCAAAAGTGGAGGGCGCCTCGGTGGTTAAGGAAAAGAAACAGAAGAAGGCGAAGGCTTGAGGGTCTCTTGCAGTGTATTGACACTATGTATGCTATCACCGAAGTTCACTTAAGTTGATAGGTTATTTCTTCCATGTAATCCCTTTACGAATCATGACATGCATGAATATGGAGACGTGTCCCAAGAGGAACTGTTTGACCGGTTTCTGGGTATGCGGATATGCTGTGTGCGCCGGAGGAATGGTGGTGGAAGGGTGTTGGCGTGGACAGCATGGCATGTTGTCGGCATTATATTGTGCAAACGATTGCAAACAAGTCGTGACAGAGCTTCTCAAGTTGCTGTGGCACAGATAAGTGCTGGCCATGCGCCGTCCACGGAGCACTGTTTTCCTCCAGCTTCCAAAGTCTTCTGCAGGCAGTGCAGACAGCGATAATAAATGCACCACTTTTGTCTCTCTCTCTGCGATTGTTAAGCAATAAGGGGACAAGGGCGATGCGGACGCTGTTCTGCGCAGCATCGAGTCTGCCACTTTGGCCTAAGCTGACCGGTGTGATTTCGGGTGGCGACGGCCTGGTCCACGCCGAGCGGTATATAAGATGACCAAACCAATCTTCCATGCCAGCTTCTTCCTTTCTTTCTATCGATGTCCCAACCACCACCCTACGGTCCCAGCGGAGGCCGACCTTCAAATCCTGACAAACGCCCTTTGCCTCCTGGCTGGATAGAGCAGTACGATAGCAGGTACGTCCGTCCGTCATTGCGCCGGCGTGCCAGCACTGATTGTAGTCCTCCAGCTACAATGCATGGTACGTTATCTTCACATCCTCAACCCATCTGGCACGCTCATCGTATGCGATCGCGCAGGTTCTACGTGAATACGATGGAGCAGCCTCCGCGCTCGTCGTGGGTGCATCCTCTCGGACCTCCAAACTCGCCACAGCCGCCCTCTGCCTACGCCCCGCCATCGGGCCCGCCACCCCCCGACAA
Source organism: Grifola frondosa (assembly GCA_001683735.1). NCBI lineage: Eukaryota > Fungi > Basidiomycota > Agaricomycetes > Polyporales > Grifolaceae > Grifola > Grifola frondosa. The sequence goes on from LUGG01000010.1 coordinate 91,870, forward strand.
TCGCGGATACAGTCCTTATCCCCCGTCCGGCGGCTACAATAGCCAGCCAAACTACCAGCCCTCGCCCCCGCCGCAACAGTACGGCGGCGGATACGGCGGCTACAATGGCCCTCCTCAGGGCGGATATCAAGGCGGATATCAGTCGGGTCCACCGCCAGAACAGAGAGGTGAGTATTTACTGGCGGTATCGGTCATCGCCGGAGGGTTGACAGATGGGACTGGACAGGTTGGTTCGGTGGCAGCAGCCAGCCACAGCAGCCGGTGCTCGTTCAAGAGTCCAAACCGAAGAAGTCTGGAATGGGCATGGGAACTGCGATCGCGGCAGGTATGTCTTGTCCTGTCATGTTCGAGAGGTGATGTTCTGATTGATGTTGTTCGATCAGGTGGTGTGGGGTTGTTGGGTGGTGCTCTGCTTGCAGAGGCATGGGAAAGCCACGATGACCATGAGCGCGAGATTGGTTATGATCAAGGTGAGATTCCTCCATGTCCTTGCTGATGCTTGCAACTGATGCGTTGCTATTCTCAGGTTTCCAGAATGGCGATCAGGTTGGATACCAAGATGGATATGATAATGGTTTCGACAACGGAGACAACGGAATGGACGATGGCGGCGGATGGTGAAGAAGATTAATGCAAGATTTCGTCACGGACCTGGTTCCATGTCTTCTCTTTTGGTCACCCTTATGTCTAATCTTTCTGGTGTGTTATTACCTTGCATATCTGCAAGGTTGTACAACTGCTATCGTAATGTTTCCGTTGACAGTGGCGTTTCATACCCTTATCATGCATTGAATTTGACTGTGGGACTTGGACAACACAGTATCTTACGAAACGTCTCCGAATTTTCAACAATGCCATGCCATTTCAGCGTATCGCGGGAAAGTTTCTTGCGATCAACTTGAAGCACTTGCGGATTTGTTGTGGCAGACATTAAGTCGTTGTGTGGCGAATCTCATGACAGACTCGATGGCAAGCATACAACGCGTTGTTTGAACTTCACACGACTCGGAGTATTTACTGCAGCATATCGGTACATTCTCAGGTTGCAATAACGTCGGATCAAAATCCTAGTCCCTGGTGATCTCCCTACCTCTTCGCTTGAAATCCTCTGATGCACTCTTCAACGTCGCTTTCTCCCGCTCGGTCTCGCAGAATTTGAGGTCGTACTCGACTTCTTCGTTCTCATGGGAGACGATGTCACTTTGCAGCAACTTTGCAGGACGATAATCGGGTGTCCACAATCTGCAGCGCCCTCGCGGATATTTCCGCCATGAAGGACGTCTCCTACGGATTCGGTTGTGTTGATACGAGTTTTCCGAGGATGCCTATGTTTCCCACCGTCCACTGAACACATATAGACATCTTCATGGGAGAGATGATACCAGAGTCTTCCATACATCAAGACGGCGATCCCATTTTTGTTCCAGCTGTATCGGAGCGGCGCCATTTAGGGCAGCATCGCGATAGGTGCGCTCAGGATCGAGCTTAATGAGGGCGCCATCTCCCTTCGACCACATATAAAATCTTCAGCAGGAGCGTCGAGTGCCGTTCCACCATGGATGGATAACCACGACGTCGGGGCCGCGTAAAAACCATCTTTACCATGGTTCTGCGAGTACTGCCTCTTCCTGCGACAGAAGACGATGTCCTCTCCACTGCCGGTCCTCGGAATCCTGAGATTGTATTCAATGCCATCATTGACCCTGCGACGAGCAATTAGATTCGTCGCGATGTCCCAGAAGTAAGTGACAATAGCCAAGTATAATAACATCCAAAGCGAGCTTCCGCTGCACGGAGGGCCAAACTTCCGCGGATGCTGTGGCATTCTCGAGCGGCTGGGAGGTCCAATCAACAGTGCGCATCTTGTTGTAACGAGCATCTCCGCTCCCGCCTAATTTGTTGTGTATCCTAACAGTGACCATTCGAGAACAACCCCATAGCTGTTGCTCTGCATCTTGTTAAGCGGATGTTGTCTTTCCCTTGAGATCCCCAACGTGCAACCATCCCTTTCGCCTTTTCTTCGCTATGACGCTAGTAAAGGTGATAGTTGCAGTTTTTACCGCCAATATTATGCACGACCTCTATCGGCATCTCTGGAGGAACGCAGAACGCGGCAAGAATATGAAAAGGATGAACAGTCGCCAGAGCTTGACCATCTGAATTGCTGTCGTAGCGGTTCTTTTCTTAATCTGATGCGTAGAAGTCGTAACAGGAGTCAGATGTATAATTACACGAGATGAAGGTAAAGATGGTTAGGATAGGATGTATGTACAAATACTGATACAAGTGACGTCTGTCCAGCTTAAAGACGAGCATTTTGGGGCATCTTCTTGATCGCTTGACGGACACCGAGATCTCCCAATACGTCCTCCGCACCACCGAGGATGGCATCATAGGGTGACGTGCGGTGATACTAAGACCAAAGGTGAGCAACAGCAGATTGTAGCCGGCATAAATGCGACGTACATTCTCGATGAGCTTGCCCATGCCAGAGGCAGTGATACCACGTCCGCCGAATATTTGCGTGGCGTCTTCTGCGGTCTCCCGACCAGTACGAGTGATGTATCTGCATCAAGAAAAGACCGATCAGCAATTCACGCCATATGTCAAAGCAGGTCTTTATGGGACGCACTGTTTTAACAGTCCAATAGGACCAGCTAACTTGTCTGACTGCTCGTTGTAGGACATCTGAAGGGAACACGGGTCAATGAACGATTATATGCAGGATGAAGTTGGGCATACGTTGTTCATCTGATGGGTGATCGACTCGAGCCAGTTCTGGCCAGATTCCACTCGTGCGATCATATTCGCCAGCTTCGCCCGAATGACAGCCTGGGAGCTCAACGGCTTACCGAACGCGATCCGCTGGTTCACCCACCTGTGCCACGGGAAGTCAGTTCCATGATATTGCCGATGCACGCGAAGTGCAACTCACTTCAGCGACTCCTCGACGATCTTGCGCTGCGCGCTGAGACTGGTGCAGACGATCATCCAGCGCTCGTGGTTGAAGTTGCTCAGGATCACCTGCATGCCCTTGCCGACCGTCCCAAGCGTGTTCCCGACTGGGACACGCGCGTTGTCGAACGTGACGTATGCGGTACCGGCAGTGGACGAGTACGCTGTCTTGATCGCCTTCGTGGAGACCGCATCGGAGCGCGGTACCAAGACGACCGTATATCCATTCTGTATCCAACATATAGTATTAGTCAGGTCGATAGCAGCGATGAAAGCACGTACGCCAGTCTTGCAGGCAACGGTGAAATAATCGGCGAAAGTCCCGTTCGTGATCCACCTGAATGACAGTCAGCCTAATATTTGACTCGGATAGCGAGATGAAACTGACTTCTTCGTGCCGTTAATAACCCACTCGTCCCCGTCTCTGACAGCAGTCGTCTGCATGCCACTGACGTCACTGCCGGCGAACGCCTCGCTGATGGCAAGACAGATAAACTTCTTGCCGGAGAGGACCTCGGATACGACCTTCGCTTGTAGTTCGGGAGAGCCGAAATTGAGCACGGGAGGAAGACCGATGACCTGACCTGCCAGAAGCCCGTCGATGTAACCTCGTGTACCAAGACGAGAGAGTTCGAAGTTAAGGATGAGCTATGAGCGACCGGCAATCAGCAAGAGCTCGAGTCATCTATTGTATGTAACACATACTTCGTGGAAATGATCGAACTCCTCAGTTTTGATGACACCTCCCATAAGTGTCCGGCCCTTGAGGTGCTTCCCGGGGCCGAGACGCATAGCAGGAATATTCATCTCGCTTGTGATCGATTTGATCAACAATATAAGAATGGGATAATGAGAAACTTACCACAGCTTTTCAACGACATCTTGGGAGATGCGCTTGCCATTGTCCTCACACTTGACCGCATCGGGTAAGACGACTTCCTCTACGAACTTGCGCACGGCCTGCTGGAATTTCCTGTGGCTGTCGTTGTAGTACGGGCTGAAGAAGCCAGGGCTAAGCCATGATGGCTCAGCGTAGGGCACAAGTGAGAGGTCCCCTGCAGCTAGGGGTTTAATGACCTCTGTCTGGCCCTCGATGGTGCCAATCTGGAGGCGAGCATACTGAGGCCGGAGGAGCACTTCTTGACGGTGCAAGCTAAAGAAGGCCTGCGTCGCATCCTGTCCAGCTTTATGCTTGTGTTGAGCGCTCACGTGAGAGGAGAATTCGAGAGACATACCTATGGACTTGGCGAGAAGGACGCCTACGCCTCCCGGATGCAAGTTGGCGAACTTCGACACGTCGTACACTTTCGAGTCAACGACAATCCACTGCGCTCAGGACCTCCATGAGCATTCGCAGGACGACATTAGCGTGGGACACACTGACCAGATCGCCTTCTTTGTTATGCTTCGGAGCACGTTCACGAAGGTAAGTTTACCAAAATTTCGGCGATGCTACAGACTGACCTTAGCAACATCCTCGAGGGTGAACAACTTGCCTGCCATTTGTGCGTAGAAAGTACCTCGTCGCTGGGGGAACTAAACTACAAGTTTAAGTAGGCCTGGCATACCCTCGGGGCTCCGGTCATGTCCCAGCCTCGGCGTTCAAACGGGATCGGCCAGCGCCTCACCGGCATCTATACTAACCGGCCTCCCCCACAATCCCCATCACATGATTCGTCGCCGAACTCTCCGGCCTCCACCGCCGAACATTTTGATTCCGCTTTGCAGAAAATAAAGATAAAAGATCGATCAAAGTAGCAAACATCAACGCAGGCCGCGACCTGCAGAGAAATTCCACGATACGACGGCGTTTGCTAAGAACACACGTGAGAGTCCATACCGAGTTGCAAGCTCAAAAGTGGCAATGTGGTGTTTCGCCACAAGAAGTTTGTCGCGGAAACGCACAAGCGCTAGTGGTACAGATTAAGTATATCATATTTGCCAACCTTGTGGCAGTCCAGCATCTTCTGCTAATTGGGTCTCCTGCTTCACAGGAGCATCGTCTTGCTGTTCTTGCTGCTCGCTCGCAGGCTTAGATGCAGGTGGGTCCTTCGCCAGCCCATCCCAATACCACTTTGGAAGGAACCCAATCCTCTCTTCGCCAGCTTCGACTTCGCGCACGCCCGCATTGTCGAGCAGCCATGCCGACACGCCGACGCGCGGGGTGAACCTGAGCCGCCAGACGTTCGGTGTCATTCGAATCTCATCGCCACCATCAGGCCTGATGAGGGACTTCAGGAATGCGAGGAACTGATGACCCCAGCCCAGGCAGATCTGCGGGTCCCATGCGCCCGGCTTACCGCGCACGAGCCGGGGCATTTCAATGGTCTTGAAAGACTGGATGGTAGTAATTTGCCCTGCCGGTGTGCGGAATCCGACAACAATTTCCTGCGAAGGTGTCGCATTTTAAGTGACGTTTCATCGGGTTCACGGACAGCACTCACTGGGACGCCGAGTAAAAAGGACTGGAAGTAGAATTTCAACAGCTTTCTAAATTCGAATATAAATGAAGGTTAGCTAGTCATATTCCGATATACGTACTTTTCGAATCTGGCTTCGTCCTGCGGCCCACGTATCGACATTGACGTTTTGAGTTCGACCAGATTGTCCGTCTGACCCGTAAATTTATCTAAGGCACGTATACATAAGTCGATGTAATGGAGAAAGCATGAAAAGCGAACCTCGTACACAGTCCACTTCACCGCCGATGACCATACGCGTGTCTCCCAGCTTCGTCTTTATGACGGTGCACCATTGCACATTGGTATCAACATCACCACCCATCCGCGCGGATGCCCCTCCAGCTGTTCTGGGATATCTGGACGCGTGGAAGTGCACCATGATTCGAACGCATATCCATAATATGACTGCAGACGATGATGCGGTGTCATACTTTCTCTAGAGAGCGCAGCGTGAGAGATAGGAAGACATGACACTATTGAGTTTTAACGCACTTCTCCACTAGTTTCGCGTCTGATAGGTGTTCCTCGAGATACAACGTACCGTTAACCTCCATGACGTTCATATCCCAGCCATCACGATCCTCGTATGGCGCCGTCAATATTCTCCCTCACACAACCGAGTAAACATCTGTTGATAAGCCTCACTGCACTTATTGTGTTGCAGTCGGTGATCACTCACTTGGTCATGACACCCTCCACGACACCACCCCGATGTCTCTTAGCCATTTTGCACCATTTGCACCGTCGTCCATCTTCTGCCGCACCCTTTCCACAGCCCTAAGCAAGCCGTCGAGCCTACCCTTCTCCTCTGGCCGCTTCACCCATCGCTCGTACCCATAGCGCAGCTCAGCGCCTCTCGGCGGGTCGACGTAGTAGCGGAGCGCGGAGTTCGTGAACTCCAGTGTCCGAGAGGGGGTATACGAGAACGTCAAGAGCGTGGAGGGTTGCTGGAAAGGGGCAGGCCGGACTGCGTTCGGCGAAGATGTAGAGGGATAGGCAATGACCAAGCTCTGGTTGGAGTTGGTATCCGAAACGAGAGGGTCTTGGTCTGTAGGGCGTTTTCTGGGCCTGTTTGAGTCATGAGCCTCATCAGATAGTTTGCGCTTGCTCATAATAGCTCTGAAAGTGCAATTATTTAGGCAATTTGCAATTATGGTGTGTGGGGGCCAGGTATCGTGATGAGGGAGGAAGCGGTACTCGGTGAACTTGGACGATTGCCATTTTGGGACTCATTTGCCACTGACCAGACTCGTGGCCACTCATTTGAAGTAACTTTTGGCTCGTGCTGCGGCAAATCCACAGTACCGTTGAAACGGGTCGTATATTTCTATAAATTCTGGGATAAGGTGTGATAGTGATGCAGGTCAGCGCGGCCTATGTATATCCAAATGCACCCGACAATGCAAGTTGATGTTACCATCCTGCGGTTATAGGTCATCGCCAAAGAGTCTATTGCTGACCAAAGACCATTATATTGAAGTTTGGACCAGAAGAATGTCGCCGCATAAGCCGGCGGGATGCTCATTCACATGCAAATATTCACGATACAGCTCAGTCGACTGGATCGGAAACTCCATCGAATCCTGGACCCTGGCTACTAGTTCTCTCCGCTCACTATCGCGAAGTCAATCAAAATAAGCCCCAAAATGTCGATGTGAAGTACCAAGCCTTCTCCACAAGCCGCCTGACCTTATCGCACAATGAACGTAACTAACCTAGGAACTCCAACTATCTTCTTTCTCTCATCCACGGGCACGAGAATCGATTGGTGGCTCTAAAGAGCCTTATTTGTGTTGAGACAAGCCTCTGAATATTTTTGGACTGCTCGAGACTTGCACACGGCTGTCACAAATTTAATATGGAGACGCGCCACTGTCTTAGGACTATAAAAGCTCTGCATCCGCCCTTGAACTCCAAGTTCCCCGTCGCGCATTGCACACCATAAGCCACAACCACCCCCATTACCATATCATGGTGAGTGGATCTCACCCTGCTCGCTTGCAGTTTCTAACACAGTTACGATTCGTCCCATCAGCCTGAACGTCCTGCCGATGTGAAGTGCACCGTTGAGACGTCAGGAGGCTCGGCGCAGGCTTGCACCTACCCCAACTGCGCCTGCAGCACTCCCCCTGCGACGAAGTAGTCTGGAGAGTGTTTTTCCTCTCAGCTACCTTGTTGGGTGAGCAGTTCTCCATCTCTCCTCTCCGCACTGACTGATTACACTAAGGCAACTGCATGTGCTGATATGACGTCTGCGACTGCATGTATATGTTTGATGTTTTGGAACCACGATAGCAAGCGAAATCCGTCTGTGATTTAGTAGGTATATGCGCTAGCGATACACGAATTGCTACAGATGTGATATATCTAAGTTAGGTTTGCGTCAATCCCCTTTACAGCAACTCATGCAGTACCCGGTCATACTGATGCGGCATGTGAGAACTCAGCATGTCCCGTGCAAACACAATCTGCCCGAACACTCGTTCGACATCGAGCACTTCAAACAGCCGCACCTTCTCGCTGCCCCTCTTCGTCTTCTCTTCCTCGCGTAAACGATGTGAGGGGTGCAGGTCGCCATCGCGCAACGCCCAGAACACCCGCCCAGGTGGGAACAACTGCGTCATGTGCATGTTTGCTTCGAGCGTCGTTCGCGTCGCGAGAAACTTTCACAAAGTTTCTCCAGATTAGCGCACCAGATTTTCAGAGAAGATTGGAGCATCTTACCCAGTCCTCATATTGGGTGTTCCGCATCCCCGCTTTCCACTTGAGCGCCCGCCGAGTCACTGTCGAATACCCCTCACCTTCTGTATCTTTCCCCTTACCTTCTGCAGCACACAGCCATGCCGCAGCGCGGGTGAGGTCCCTTACGCTGCCTAGCGACAGCCGCGACACCACGTCGTGCGCGTATACGAACGAAGTAATGAGGCCTGAACCCGCTGCAAGTGCGCCTAGCTGTGGCGAGACCAGACAGGGAGGAGCGAAAAGGAAGGCAGAAACAGAGCGGTTCGAAGGGAGGCCGGATGCGCGATGCGTAAGCCGAGTCTCCGGGGAAGCCCACATCTAAGCGTTGAAGAGAGATGAAGACGGCACGAAGATATATAGACAGAGGAAGTACATACCAATGCGAGGAGGCCAGCGACGCCTGCTCCCAAACTGTGTCCACAAAGAACCAACGCTGCAAGGATAGCGAGCATTAGCAAATATTACCGACAGGATATTCAAGAATTTATGCCACAATGTATTGCCTTATCCTGGATGTATACTTACAATATCCTTTGTTACGTCTGAGCGCGTCTCGCACCGCGACGTGCACTGGCTTTCCCGGTGCACCCATAGCTCGTGCCATTTTGAGCATGCCTCCATGTACCAGATGTGTAACATCATCCGATGGTTTCCGTGCGTGTGGCGGTGCGGAAGAGGAAGCAGGCTGAGAGTGTTCTGTGGCATTGAGGGTATATGGGGTAGAGATATCCATTGGGAACGAGCCCGGGATGCTCTCCAACTCATCCATAAATCCATCGTCCCATAGGTGGTCTTGAGACTCGTCCGTTGCTAGATCGACGTGTGGTTGTGGTTGCGACCGCGATCTTGATTTCGAATGCCGTGTGCCTGCAAGTACGAGCTCAAAAGGAGCAGGATCACATGTAAGGTCTACCGCAATCTCGTTGAGGCTCATTGTGCCGCGGATGACGAGTACAACTTCGCGGCGGGAGTGGTCTGTCAGTACCCAAAAGCGTGGCATGAGGTTCTCGTTGCCGACGAGCGCGGTTGGAGGCGGTGCTCGCGACTGAAGGCGGGCATGCGATTACCAGGAGAGAATTATTATATAACGAGAAACAACTTACAGTCGTGTCCGCGTGCAGATTCGCCGAATCCAAGAATATTTGATGATCGTGCTTTCCCATGAGGACTTCCCACCACGAGTAGGTTGACTTGCCAGGACCAGGGCTATTGTCGACATTAGCAGCAGAGCAACCCTGCGCAGAAGCAGCAGCCTCAGACTCGGATGCATCAACGGCATGTGTGAGCTTCGCTTCCTCCACGCTTCTCAGTTTCTGGTGAGAGCGGAGACGGCGTGGGAGAAGGGGACAGCGTCGGAGAGACACCAAAGAAAAGTAAGCTGGCTCCACCATAACCGGCAAGAACCATTTTGGAAAGCCGACGAAGGGTGTACTTCAGTTCCCCATTGTACAAGAGCTTCTGAGACTGCTGTGAAGACAATGAAGTAGGAAAATGCGACGTCCTATATGGTGGAGCTGAGGGCGCGGCGGTCGGAGCTTCTCCAATGTCGGCGGTGACGATTTGGCCGCTGTGGCTCGGGTATATCACATCCGTAGTAATATGCACGCGTGAGTCTAAACTCTGCGAATCTTTTCCGAGGATCCCAGCATCCTTCATCTCTGCTGAAGCTTCCATCTCGTCATTCACATGAATTTCTCTCATGTGCTTGAACCAACACTGTTCCTGCCACTCGCTCGTCACACCCTGTAGCGTCGCCCATCCTATGAGCGCCTTGAGGATCTTTGCGAACCCATATCTTTCCTCGGGTAGGCCCTCTCTCTCTACAGGCTCGTTCCATTCACGACGGACCAATCCGACGAAACTAGCGAGCGAGAAGCTGGCCTCGTCGCTCCCCGGAAATATGGTAGTGAGTGCAGACAAGGACGAATGGGCGGCGACTAAAGACGTAGAGGTAAGAGACTCTCCCAGAAGTATTGGTGTAAGGGCCAGAAATTCCACCGCAGATATAGCGGTTGAGACGGCCCCGCCGAGTAGAGGCCCTGCTCCGATGCTACCGCCGAATAAGGCGTGATCGACCACGGTACCTGTAAGGCCAACAGCAGTAGATGCTATTTCGCGGGTTACAGAAAACTAGTTAAGAAATGAGATATAATAATTATGGCGTTACCTGTTACAAATGGCACTCACCCCAAACTTTGTGCAAGCCTTGGCGGCGGAGAAACCTAAGGTGGTCGCAGTAGAGGCGACATCGAGGCTGAATCGACCGTATTTGTCCCACTTTGAGACCATATTAGAAGACATTCAACGAGGAGGTGATGGTGCAGAAAGATAGATCGCACCTGGAAGAATACATACGCACACTCCAACCCTGCCCGACACGAGGGCCGCGGTATAACGCGTGTGACGATATCACGTGATACGCGTACACGAGGTGTCACGTCTCGCATCAGCTCGCATCGTCTTCATGCTGAAAGAACTCCTCCACACTCAAATCATTGCAATTGTGCGCGAAACGAAACTTGTTCTAAGACTCTGGATTGTCTGATGGAAGGTCAGCTTGCGTAGGAGCTGCGCGTTATATTGTACTCGTATTTACGCAGGTCTCGCGGTATAAAACATCGTGCACTCATTAATCTCTACTCATCTCCTACTACCACCTCTCTCCTTTTACCGTTTATTAATCTCTCTTGTTCTTTTTAACGCGAGGATCACTGCGTATGCTTCGCCTATATGTTTGTCTGTGCTGACACCAGGTCACAGCTTCCTCGTGGAGACCCATTGAGGCCATCGACTCTTCGACTTAACATTTATCTAGGCAGACATCCCACATCTACATCTGCGTCTCGAAGGTCCGACATTGTTATGTTCAGCATGAGCAACACTTACACCATACGCATCGGGCCTAAGCTGACTTTCGTGCCTTCTGTCATGGCTTTCGGTCTGATCGTGGTATTCAGCTTCATATCGTCCCTCTTCAACATCGGTCGGACCGTGTTCATCTAAGGTATTGATTCTGGTGGCTCCAGCCTTTGCCCTCTCAGTTGCCAATGCTGATTGGTTTTACTCCGCCTATCGAAGTCTTCCCCTTGGCTGGGTTCATCTATTTGTTGACATTTGTTCTCTCTGGTCACTTCTGGCATCCTGCTGTCTCTCTTAGTCTTCAACGTTTCAACCCTTAGGTGCTAGGCTTGCGTTCTACGTCTCGCTTCTCGCGCCGTGGCCACTTCGAAGCTCCTCATTCTTTTGCACCTGTCTCAGTTTTGCTTCCGACAGCAATGTTTATCGTCTCGTTGATAATAATATCTCCCGTGACGAAGAGTACGCGCGATGACGTGGGCGCCTTATTCGGACCAATTGTTTTCGTGATGGCTCGCATTCTCGTGTCGATGTTTGTCCATACCGCCGCAACCAGCCTGGGATATCCATCCTGGTAAAGAACAGCTGCTCGTGCTTCCCTTTGATACCTGCGCACTCTCACAATGTCTTTGATCATCTCCCCTACCAAAAAATAACGGTCCTCAGTCCCGGATGGCCATGAGCACGCCCTCGTACACAACCCAGCCAATCGCGGAACTGAGCACCTTGCGCGACATCCGCAGCGTCGCGCCATCAAAAAACCCAGATAGGCGGCCTTGCTGTATCAAACAGTGGGCCTCGGTCAGCACGCGTAGCGAAAACGCAGACAGCGCAGCTCGACTCACGCGCCACACACCGTAAGAATTGTTTTGAGCACCCCATGATATTTGTCCTCTGTGCGCACTTGCATTTTTGTCTGGGGAAGGTGAGAATGCTTGGACGAGAGACCAGCGCGGCGAGGCGGGACATACTTTAATGACGTCGAACGGCTGCGTCGCCAGCGTGGCGAGCGCACCCGCGAAGGCAGCGGATACACCATGTATAGCCATCGCCGAGCCCATACCGGTCGATGAGTGCGCAGTTACGCTTGCTGTAGGTAATATTAGAAGAAACGGCCTTTCATGGATGGTCGAGATATCACGCACAAATATCAGACTTGGTGCGTTCGTAGCATACGACAAAGAGCCCTGCGTACGGTGCGTCGCGCATAGAGGACGCGATCACACCGCGGAAGAGTTCTGCGGGTCCTCCTCGTATGAGGGCTCCAAGAGCAGCTGGAGGCTGTTGTAAGTGTATAGTGAACTCTGTGACAAAAAGACCACAGAAATGATGTTTGTTGGGTCTCCAAAAAAAACTGATAAAAGGCGGTCACGGACCTCGTATCGCGCCTTCAGGACCGAAAAGGGGTTGAGAAGGATACCAACGGTTACGCGCGTAGCAGCGCCTGCGATGAGATTGCCTTGGCTAGTGAGCTTTGGGAGCACAGAGCCTGAGCGGGAAGGAGTGCGGATGGGGGCGAAGTAGGGTGCGGTCGCAAGGAATGTGCGGGCTTGGTTGAGGCCCGTGAAGTAGAGCGCGACGCCAGGAACGTTTCTGGGAGTAATATGAGCACATCAGCGATGCAGAGTGAGCGGAAGGCGTACCGCAAGAGTGTGGGTGTGGTGCCGCGCCAGAGACCAGACAACCCGTTCGTCCGGACAATGTCACGAGTAGTATGGAGCATGAATGAAGCGCGTCTAGAATAAGTGAGGTACGTTCTGCGATTGGAATGAGAATATAGGGGACTCACCTGGGTATCATGAGTGCGCCATCGCCCTGCTGCATGCGAGTCTTGAGAAGGTCGACTGCGGAGGCATGTAAGACAATGAAACATTTGGAGCACAGCGACAGACTGACATGGCTGCAGACATATGCTAGATGCGAACCCAGAAAGGGCACCTAAAACAGGATGACGAGGCGAGCTGTGAAGTGACAAAGAACGAACCTGAGAGGAGGTGGTGGCTGACATTGCTCATATATGTATGTCGAGAAATAAGACTCTTGGCTGCAGAGTACTTGTCCTGTGTCTGAGCAGGGATGTTGGTCGGAGGAGCAGATCAGGAGCAGGTCGCCCGGTGGTGGATGGGAAGAAAAATAGGGAAGGGTCTGCAATGGTGACCGGTGAGGACTGGATTAACTTGCAGGAGATCTCTTGCCAGATTCTACCAGACGTCATCTTAGATCGATCGACTTACATATTTTTTACTTGAGCAACAATATTAAGTATCAGCTGCGTTCAATAAGCTAAGAGCCATAATATTGACAATTGAGAAGGGGTATTATAATTCCTGCACACAAAAGTAGAGCATGCATATCGATCTAGCATTACCATGATCATAAGTATCATAGTGCAATCCGAGATCAACCACAGCGCAAAACATGTACGAACCACACTGGACTCCTGAGAAATCAGCCTCACAACACTGAAGCAAGAAGCAGTCAAACAATCGCAAAACAGTCCATCGCCACCCTTGTCCGCCTGAAAGGCGCACCTTAGGCCTCTGCTGAGGGACCTGACGGGCCTGAAGGACCATCACCGTTCATCCTCTTGTCTGGCGGGCCACCCCTCGTCAGCCCAGCCGCCGCAAATCCACGTGCAGCGAATGCCCCACGCCCACGCCCGCCACGTCCGCCGAACGCTCCTCTGTTCGGGTTTCCGTTCTCCGCATTCCGCGACTCCTTGTCAGTCGCCTGCTTCAGCTCGGGAATGCTATCCTTCAGTTTCTGCAGGGCATGTGAGCACATGTATATTGGGAAAATAGCGTGATCTCCCTTACCTCGCCCTGTTTCTCCAGACCGGCTTTCATCGCCTCCTCGTCCCCAAACTCAACATACACCATCTTCTGGTTGCGACCCGCGAACGTTTGCGGGTAATTCACGCGCGTGATCTGAGATGCAGAGTCAGTACGAGACTCACACTAAGAGCCCATCACTCACTCCCTGCCGTGCATCGCCGAAGAACTCCCGTACTTCCAGCTCGTTCGCAGGCACCGGTAGCCGCATGAAGATGGTCCACGGGTTTCTCGCAGGCCTCCTGCTCGTCGGCGTCCGTGCCCCCGCACTCTCCGTCGCCGGAGACTGCACACGCTCATCCGTCGCCTTGGTCTCCGGACCCGGACCCGCAGCGGGAACCTCCGGCGTCGCCTTACCGGACTTCGCTTGTACTGGGCTGCCCAAGTCCACCTCCGGTCTCGGCGACGTCGGCGCGCTCCCGCCTTCCTTAACTGCGGCGGCTTCACGCTCCGCCCGCTCAAGCTGCTTCCGCTCCTTCTTGCGCTCCTTCTTTGCCCGCTCGCGCTCTGCCTTCTCGGCAGGGCTTACGAGCGCGCCATTCGGCCGTGCGTCCTTCGGCGTCTCGCGTCCAGAAGGGACAGGAGGGGTGTCGATGGTTTGGACTTCCCCCAGTCAGATGCGGCGGAAGAGGCTTCTCTGAGGCGAGTGGCGTGGACCCAGAACCCTTTGTTGAAAGCGTAGGTGTGGCGGCCGTCCCTGTTCCTTGGGCAGGCAGAGAGGAATTGGCAGAATTGGGGGTGGGCGTGATGGTCGAAGAGGTCACAGTCCGGCGATACGCATAGTTGAATCCTAAAAGAGGGTTACCGTGCGATGCAATGAGCATGATGACGGAACATACCTTGGCTCTTTAACTCTGCGCTGACTCGGCCGTCCTTGATGTCCAGCACAAGCGATCCGTATGCTGCATCACACAAGTTCCAGTTCCAGCAATTCTTCCATGCAGGTTCCTCCACGGGGTACTGGCCATTCTGCACGGGCTGATTCGGGGGTAGCGGAATACGCTCGAGGACTGAGAGCGCCTTATCGAGCAGCACGCGCTGGTTCTCGTCGATGACTGTGTCCACCTGCGCCTTCACGCTGTCCCAAACCTTGTCGAACCCCTCTTTTCCGACGACAAGCTTATGCCGGAGGCCCTCAAAGTCGCCCTGCACGCTAAACTCGTTGTACGAGGAAGCATACCGGAAGTGCAGGCCCGCGGAGATGGTGAGGTCGGCCTTGAGCACCAGCCCGAGTTGGTTGATGATGCCCTCGCGGCCGGGGCTCGCGTGCGAGATGAGCATGCGCGTCTCGGACGGGTCGAACACACGCTGCGCCGTATCGACGAGCTCGCCGATCTGCAGTGCGGTCGTCCACATCGTGCCCTGCCCACCCGCAATCGTCGCGCTGCCGTCGCCGTTGTCAAACATCTTGTGCGGGACGAGCGCGCCGCCGAGCCCGAGTAGCCGCAGCTTTACTCCGCCGATGTCCAGCAGGCGGGTAGTCGCCTCGTCGAGCACGTGCAGGTTCTCGATGTCGTACGTCCCCGCACGGAACTTCTCAAGCACAAGGACGTCCTCGCACGCACCCCACACGGTATAGACGGGGACTTGAAGCTTGATATGGCCAGAGAGGAGAAGAGGGAACTCTGAGAGAAGGGAGATAGTGACGGTGGTGCGGATGGCGGAGGGTGGGTTTTCAGGCGCAAGAAGGTGATTGCGCTGTGCAGTGGGAATGAGTGGCGAGTACATTGTGAGGTGGCGGAGCGTGCGGTCATTGATTCTGTCGAGACTAGAAGCCTCTGAAAATGGTCATCCGTGTTGACAAAGGCCATATGTAGAGTGGTGGGGCGCAGCAGTGACGGACGTGAGTGGAGCGCAGGGATTAATGTGGCCAAAGTTCATATGCAGCAAGGGACGTGTTCAGCCGCGATGAGTGGGTTGACGAGAGGCACATAATAAGATGCAAACTCACCAAAGAAGCCAAAATCTCCGGTGTGGATGATGGCGGACGCATTCGCCTCCCTGGCTAGGTCATTGAGGGCAGACAGGCGACCACGAATGTCAGCTATGCAGAGGAGTCTCCCATGCGCGGTATCAAAGACTTTTGTTTGGGTATTGATCTGATGCGGGGGCGGTCGTGAGTTGGTAGACGATGCAGGGCGGGTCGAGGTGGAGGCAGGGCGAGAGAGAGACTGCATTTTTGTACAAAGTACGTTGAGGAGGAGTGCGCGAGTCGGTGAAGCGGGTGTCACATCCAAATTTTGGCTGATGTGACGGAAACGGGAAGTCTGAGAATTAGCCCTAATTTAGGGTTATAAATTAAACCCATTTCCATATTGGGGATGTTCACGAATATGATAGGTCACGCACATGAAATTGATTTTCCGTCTTGGAGGACGTGTAGCGTGTACGTTGATGATCAAGTCTCTTTCGAGGACGCTGTTGGGAGCTGCTAGATGGCGTTCAAAATATTTGAACATACCACGCCAGATGTGGCATCCGTGCACGGGAATGTCCGTTGCAAGTTGAATGTTGAGTGCGTGAGCAAACGCGGATGTCGCGATCCCAAATCGCAATTTCTCCCCCTTCCACGTTCTTATCTACCTCCTACTATGCATTTTACCCCTTGCATCGTCCAGTCATAGCATCGTGCCGCAAATACCAACGGTGAACGAATACCATTCATCGCTGCTACCGCTCGCCACAACCCCCTCGTACGGTCCTCGTACCGTTCTCGCCGTTCTCGTACCATCCTCGGAGCCTCCTTCATCTTACGCCTTCATGGCGGCCAAGAGCCATCCGTCTCACCAAGACAACACAGGATCATCTGCTCTATCACAGATTCCACCACCCGTATCTTTAGCATCATTTGTGCTTGCTTCAGTCATATCTCTTCCGGAGAACCCTCTCATTGTTTACTCGTTCTTCACTGGCAATCTCCTTCCGGTCCAGCTGACCATCTCGAGCACATTGAATTCGCTCGTAGAAAGGTGCTGCGTCGGAATGGAAAATGCTCCGTTCTAAGCTCTCTCTTGCCCGCCGTGTTCATTACGAAGGAGGTTTCCGCACTCTATATCTTCGCAGTGGGTTCTACGGAGCGCATTTTCGAGGCACATACAACATTATCAAACTTACAATTCGATGGCCTAACATGTGAGTCGTTGCCAGTCGTTACCGTCTTCAGTTTCATACGTCTGGCTGCCGCATTGCGACCGCTCTATGTGCACCCCGGTCTCTTCGGTGTCAACTTGGAGGTATTAGTGTTCCCTTGGGAATCTAACCCCGCGGAGGTCATGGGAAGGCTTCTTTGAGCTGCGCAGGTGACGTGCGCCTTCTGCTGTGTGCCCCGAAGAGGAGGTGTGGCGAAAAATTTCCGTGGCGTTTCTGGTGGTATTATGGTTGATCAGCTCATAATGCATGAGGTTGGTCGCCCACTTTTCTTATGCATTACGACGTGTCATGCATCACGAAATCTGTGATATAGTGAAGCGCCGAGCTTGTACCCGCGTCGGCCTATGCATTATGAGGTTTTATGCATCATGACCTTATGCGTCGTGAGCTGACCAACTGTATTCGATGCATGCACCGGCTTTTCTGGTGGAAGTATTCATCCTGTTGTGACGGTGGCATCGAAGCGTAGCATCTTCGTTACTGCGGCTACGTGAACAAAACGAATTGCTGTTTCATGGTTTCATGGTTTCATGGTTTCATGGTTTTGCCTTGACATGACATACTAATGCAACAAACCTGCGTCGGCTTATGCATTATGAAGTTTTGCATCATGACGTTGCGAGCTGATCAACTGTATTCGGTGCATGCATCCGGCTTTCCGGTGGAAATACTCATCCTGTTGTGAATTCAGTGGCATCGAAGCATGGCGTCTTTGCTATTGCGGCTACGCGAACATAACGAATTGCTGTTTCATCGTTCCATCGTCTTGCCTTGACATGACTTACTAATGCAACAAACCCGCAGTGACAGAATCTGCATCGTTTACGCCATCCTCCATTTACCCTTGTTCAGCGGTATGCTCAATACAGACGACGCCATGTCCGACCTGCTTGAACCCAGCCTCGGCATCCTTATCCTCATCTTCGTCTGCTCACCTACTACCTCGGCAGCCTCTTCGCCTCCCTTTCTCACTTTTTCTGCAGGCCGTACGCGATCATCTCATTGAGGATGTCGCACAGACATCCATGGCCAATCCCCACGGGAGATCTGTTATGCGGTTGCGGGGCGGGTTTCTTCTTGGACCTGCGCCGATATCCTCTGAATGGGGCTCGGGATGGGAACATCACGCCCGCAATCGGCCGCTCGTCCATTGCCACCTTCAGGTCCAACTAACGCACTCTTCGTCCGCGTCTATTTCTGTCGCACGACTCACGATATATCCCATTCTTCGTCCGACATATTATCTTCCATTGTATCTGTCTTTGCCCGTTCCACCAGGAACTCCGATTGTACTACTTCCACACGGGGCCCCAGCGTTCTATCTGAGTACGTACGCGGGTCCTGCTTCTGCGCTGACTTCGCAATTCGAGGAAGCCCTCGTGGGATTGGGGGTAGGGGACTGGGCCAGGACTTCGCCTTCCAATGCTCAGCATGGCGATACAGCGTTTCCTGCATCGGCGTCTGCCATCAAGGATACGCCGACGTACGTCATCGCATGGCTCGCGGTGCAGAACAAGCAAGGCGAAGACAAGGGCATGCCTGTCGTGTGGCCCGCACGGCTATGCATATCATTCCATCCCAGTTCGCCGTCAGTGCATGCGCGAACTCCGCTCGCCTATATCCCGGAGCTCCCCGCGCAGCTCCAGTCGTCGCCACCCCCGCCTGCACCGACTATCCCACAGAGCCTGTCGCTTGCGAGCATTGGGCCGTCTGGCAGCGATGCAGCCTCCGCTACAAGCCCTGCACAGTCGATCCAAGCTTCACTACCGGATTCTGAGCGTCTTTCGTCCTCCATGCTTCGACGGCCTAACACGCTCTCGTCTTCACCTACAAGCGACTCCCTCCGCGCGTTCCGGACACTCTCGCTGGCGCAGAGGCCGTATGCGCGGAACATCCGGAAGGTAGCGGCGGAAGTAAGTGGGTATGTGGACTTCGTCGCAAAGGAACGCGAGAAAGAGCGTGAGAGATTGAGGAGGGAGCGACAAGAACAGGATGCGACAAACGCTCGAGCGAGGACTGCAAGTATCAGTGCGAGACCTGCACCACCTCCTGCGCCGCTGGTTCCCACTGAAAGCACTTCGTCCGCGATGGATGTGGATGAAATTGTCGACGCCGTCGCTGGAATCGCTCCGCAGCCTCCCCAGCTGAAACGATTGCAGCTGAACCTACAGCTGAGATGGACGTGGAGCCCGCACCTGAATCCGATGAGTCCACCAGCGCTCTATTTTCTCCTCCAGAAATTTCCGTCGATCTACCGTCGTCAGACGACTCTATGCAAGTCCGTACAGAACCACCGGCGGGAGCCGCGGCAAATTTGCCCCCCATTCTGCCATCGTCGTCTGTGCCTTCCACACCCGATCTCGGGTCCTCAAACATGGACGGGTTCGACCCGTTCAATGGTTTTGATAATTCTTGGTCACAACAGTCGAACGGGTTTATGGACATGAACATGGACTACGATATTGGTTTCAACATGAATATATCGTCCATGGATGATGGACGCGGTGGCGGGAACACTGCTGGAAATTTCGATTTGGACGACGGGTTCGGCGTGTTTACCGAGGACGATTTCGATTTTTTCGATGGCCCTGCTGCACAACGCGCCGCGGCTGCACCTGTCCTTGCCTCAACAGTCCCTGTTGATGCCAGAACACCTTTTCCGCCAGCGGCAACACCTGTGCCGCTGGTGTTTGCCCTTCCGCTCTCAGGGGAGGCTATGACAATGTCCGGCCCTGGTCCACCTTCTGTAGGTCTGAAAGTAGATTCGCCATGGACAACACAGCTCGGTGAAGGCTTCACACCGCGTGCGATCGAGACACTCCCGCTACCTGATGGTGTCCCACCCGCCCCGACCTGCTCCCTCCATCCCCGACGAAGACACCTTCATCCCATTCGGCGCCCGCAACGCCATGCGTGCAGCTCTCTGACCAGTACGAGCATGATGTAGGGCGAAAGACGAGTTTGTTCGGCGCTGGAGTGTTCGATCCCATCCCCTTCGCGCCTAGCCACAGGCTTGCAGACGGCAAGTACGCAATAGGCAAATTCGCTCTGCCGAGCCCGCCAGATGAGGAAGATCGCACGGAGTCGTTCCTCTTCCCATCCTCCTACTCCTGAGATTGAACGGGTGGAGGTCGCGGTACAGTGCTGCCACGGACCCGCGAATCGGCATAGTGCGCAAATTGATCGGGGTGAAACGGAAGAGCTTCGACCAGGGCGTTCGCGAGGTGCGCAAGACGCCAACGTGGCTCCGTGAGGACGAGGAGTGGGAGGGGAGTTCGGCTAGAGAAGTGGACATTAATGATGAGGTCATGTCAGAGGCCGACTCGGAGGATGAGGAGCCATGGGTTGACGACGACGATGCATCCTCCATAGCGCGTCCTTCTACTCCCCCGCCATCGTATTTACCGTTGGGCCCAACCTTGTTGCAAACCCACTTCCATCATTCGCATCTCCTACCTTTGAGCGCTCCTCTTCGACCGCCTGGCGCGGCAGTCGATAATTCTCCAGCTGGAGCGGCGCCCATGTCTGTGCCTACGCCTGTATCTCCAGCAGCAGTGTTGGGCGCTGCGTCCGAGAAGTCGAAGTCGCTTGAAGCAGCTGCGCAGATACTCATCCATGAGGTGGTGGAGAACAGCATCTGGTCAGATGCGTGGAGAGCGAATGCGGTACTCTCTCACTCTTCCTCCAGACCCCCCATCAAAGTGTGGCAGTCTGACATTAAACAAGTAGCTGCATTCCTCGGAAGTACGGAAATGGTACAGTCACCTGTGGATCTTCAGACGTTGTCAACTCCACGTCAGTACTCAGTCATTTTTTTCTCAAAGCATTATCTGACCAGTTGATTTAGTGTTGGCTGAATCTTCCGACTCACCGGTGGCTTCTTCAGCATTAATCAAGATGTTGGATTCTCCCGTGCTTGCCGTTGGAAAAGCTGACTCTGTCGTACAAGTGTCGCCTACTGCCTTACGGTTCTGGGAGAAGCTCGGCTTGGGTCCGCGACCAGGAAGGAAAGACATCACCGCATTCATATTTTTCGAGCACGTAGGTGATGACAGAGAAGCAGAAGTCGAAGAATGGCTCGGCAAAGTTTCTGCGACTTATGCGGTGTGTATTTTGACGATTGTGCTATCACTTCGCATCGCATGCTGATTCCATCTGCCAGGCGAAGAATTACGGCTTGCATTCTGCTGGAATTTCCAGTCAATGTACCAAAGCAGGCCTAGTCCCTGTCCGGTTCGATATATTCCGCAAAACGCTCGGTCAGTCTCCCAGCTTTTTACGTGCTAAAGCTGGAGTCTAAAATGTGTTTACAGTAAATTTTGTTTCCACTCTTCCCTCTCTCGAGTGCAATCTGGTCTTCTACATCGTCACGCCTGCGTATATCATTACTTCTACTTCAACTGTCTTGCGACAGTTGTTTTCTGCAGTCAAGCGCATACATAAGGCACACCCCGACACGCAAATCCTGTTTCACTTCGTTCCCGAATCACTCGTCACCGGTATTTTGACTAACCCGCAGTCAAGTCTCGATGGGCTGGAGCCGTTCGTGGATAGTGTATATGACCGCATTCTGCAGCCCGTCGAGCGTGCCATGTCTCGCAAGCTGTTTACGCATAGTGCACGTACTCGCGCGTACTTTCATGCACCGGCCTATACCCTCGCGCGCTCAGCGTTAACGCAATCACAGGGCAGCGGCAGTGAAGCTCGAGTGCTGTTTGTCCTAGAGCCTCATCCCTCTTCACTCGACGTGGTCGACAGATATGCATTATTGCATGTTGGTTATACGGTTACGCCCTGTGGGCGATGGGTGCTCGCCGCCTGTGTAGATGCTCGGGGAGAGGCTCATGAACTCAGAGCATGGCTCACTCCAGGGGATGGTGTCGAATCGTTTGTAGTTGCGCAAGTCTGGACTCTGCTACGCGACTTTGCAAAGCGAGCGGATCTCGAGTGGAGGCTTGTCATCTCAAAGTTGGGTCTGATGGGGTCCGCCGAGCTGGATAGTGAGTATTTCTTGTAGCATTATGAGGACTCTTCAGCTGACTGATTGCTTGCAACCCAGTGTGGATTTCACACCTGGAGTCCGCAGTGTTGATGTCTGCCGAGATTCCCCCGATGCACGTCACTCTTCTTGCAGTCGACCACGACAATCCATGGACATTCTTAGCTCCCGATGCGGGTACGACAACCAACATCGTCAAGCGGACTTCTGCCTCTACGTCTTCATCCTCACGCACTTCAGCACGCATGCCCTCCGGCGCAGCCTTCGCCGATATGTCGTACGCGACGTACGCTCTCTATCCTTCTTCAGAACTCACATCCTTCCCCACCCCGAGTTCAACCTCTCCGAACGGGCCTGGTGCATCTGTAAATACCGCCCCGGGGTCTGCGGATCTGTCCTTTGTTCCAGACAGCGAAGAGGAAGAGCCGATAGGGCAATCACAACAAATGCAGACCCCTTCCATGCGTGCTCAGCGGGCAAGCACGTTGGTGTGTGTGCCTGCTGGAACAGATTACACGTCGATCTCAACGGTGCATCTGTACCAACTATATGCTGTGCGTTCTCTGCGTTCAACCTTTGGTAAACGACCAACAGCTTCGCAAGCGGGCACCAGCTCAGCGGTGGGGGAAGTTCCAGAACAAAGCCGAGATATGAAGGATGACGACCGCGAGACTTTGCATGACATTACTCGAAATTTTCACGACCTGGCGGTGTTGGCGCGTGCGCGGTGGAAGCTGCGTGCGGATCCGGCGTTGCCGTTCCACCTTGCGGCTTTGGATGTTATGCGGACGACGCTAAGTGCGGAAGGCGACTGATGCTGTGAATAGACCTGAAATCCCATTAATCTTTTCCTGGTACCTACCTTGATGTACATCTCACGCAACACTACTCATGTATCGCGACGTCAGCATTTTCACACAACTCCGTTGATCCTTTCGATGTTAGATGATTTCATATAATGCAATTCATACATACAGTATTTTCACTCACATACGCACATGTAGATTTGGAGCACTTTGCACTGTATGCACTGTTATAATAGTGATACCATATTATACAACCTGTATGTACGTTTCGAAAGACTCACCGCTTTCTATGGTTGAGTGCCACATGTGATGATCAAGCTACCAGAACTGAGGATTGCGTTGCGTTACGTACTGGCGAGACAACTCGATATAGATAGAATACAGTGTGCTAGATCGTTACAGGTATGGTATGCAGATAGGTTATGAGTACTGCTTTTGGATGAATTTGGCGATAGTCTGCAGCTGGATATTCGATGTGCCCTCGTAGATTGCGCCCTGAAATCCATGTATGCATCAGCACATCTGAGGCACATGAAGGAAAAGAGTGGATACGCACGATCTTCGAGTCCCGCCAGAACTTCTCAATACCAGTCTCCCTCGTGAACCCGACACCGCCTGCCCACTCGATCGCGGCGCCGGACACGCTCTGCGCGACCTGGCTCGCATAGTACTTCGCGATAGCCGCCTCGCGCACGAACTCACGACCCTCCTCCTTTCGGCGCGCCGCGTTGTACACAAGCAAACGCGCGGCCTCGAGCTCTATCTGCGCCTTCGACTGCTGGAACGCGAGCCCCTGGAACGTGCCAACGGGCTGCCCAAACTGCGAGCGCTGGAACGTGTACGGCACCGCCTTGTCGAACGCGCCCTGCGCGAGACCGAGCATCTGCGCAGCGATACCAATACGACCCTCATTCAATATCTCAATCGCAATCTTGTAACCCTTGCCTTCGCCACCGATAACATTCTCTGCAGGAACGCGCAGGTCGTCGAAGCTGAGAGAGCAGGTGGAAGACGCGCGGATGCCGAGTTTCTGCTCCTTTTTCGCGATCTGGATGCCCATGTCTTTCGTCGCGATGAAGCAGGTGATGCCTTTATAGCCCTTGCTGGGGTCGATCTGTGAGCGGAAGAGGCAATATCAGCAAGGCTCAAGACGCGTGCGCGAGATATCAGTGAATGATGTATCGTAACGAGAGAAATGCAAAGATAGAGAGAATACACACATTGGCAAAAATCAGGAAGAAATCGGCTTCGTACGAGTTGGTGATCCACATCTTAGTGCCGTTAATAACCCACTCATTACCATCCTTGCGCGCACGAGTCTGAAGTGCAAATGCGTCCGAGCCAGACGCAGGCTCCGATAAGCAGAACGACCCAAGCTGTTCACAAGCACAGTCAGCACTTTGCTCCATTGCGAAACAGAAAACGCACCTTGGACTCAGAGAGGAGGGGTAGCCACTTGTCCTGCTGCTCCTTGGTACCGTATTTGCGTACAACGGTGTTTACGAGCGTGTTGTGCACGTCGCACATAACGGACACGGACGGGTCGACGCGCGCAAGCTCCTCGATTGCGATGATCGCCGCAGTGAAGGACGACTCCGCACCGCCGTGGTCTGCGCTTGTCTCAATGCCCATTAGCTATTTTTACCACGACCGACGGTGTCAGAATGCAACTCGGAAGGAGGACGAAGCAACACACCCCCTGCTCGAAGAGCCCCTTGATGACGGACGGGTCCATCATCTCGTTTTCATCCATTTCGCGAACCTTGGGGCCAACGACCTCCTGGGCAAACCGGCGCACTACACTCAAATCCTTAAGAGTGAGTTGCCTGCACGATCCCCGCCGCGTTCAGTAGAGGACGCACCGGACTCGCGGAGCATCTGCTCCTCCTCCGTGAACGTGTCCAGTGAGTTCAGACGCGCCTCCGAGGCGACCGCAGGAGAGCACGAGAAGTGTCTAGGCATGAATGAACAGATGAGACCTCGCTGAGCGTCGACACTAAGAGAATGAGGGGATACCTCGCCGCGAGTGCGCGCGACCGCAGGGCGGCGCTGGAGGGCTTGACGACGCGAGCAGCTGAGCGCAACATGGACATGGTGGGGAGGAGAGAAAGAGAGGTCGGAATTGGTGCGGAAGGTAGAGAGATGGCTTTATATTCCGAAGTCAGGAGGCCGTGGCGGTGAGCTGGGGATGCGGAGAACTAATGCGGGGTCGTTCAATCACATGCCCATTTGGTATTTTCCGATATGTTTCTCATATAAAAACATAGGTGAAGGACATCCGCAATAAACTCTACTACTACATGTAGTGAATATTTAACCCTCGCCACCTACTAAAAAGGCTCGAGGCCCAACATCCCCTGGCATGCTCCTTCAATATCAGCGATCTGACAGACAAAGATGAGCAAAAATCAATCAGTCCACGACAAACCCACCTCCTTGGGCGCATTCACGCTCAGCACAACTGGGTG
The DNA here is from genome assembly GCA_001683735.1 of Grifola frondosa. Classification (NCBI taxonomy): domain Eukaryota; kingdom Fungi; phylum Basidiomycota; class Agaricomycetes; order Polyporales; family Grifolaceae; genus Grifola; species Grifola frondosa. The sequence continues at coordinate 117,139 of LUGG01000010.1, forward strand.
GTCTTCTCCCACCAATACCTCATCCTGTACCAAAATATTCATCACAAGCTCAGGTCCAGGGCAATGTGCTCACCTCTATCCGGATGCCCATGTTGTGGAAATGCTTCGGAAACTGCGGCAACGGTGGCACATACACACCTGGCTCAATCGTGATGACCATTCCCGCCTTTAGCCTGTTTCCACCCAGATATGAGCAAAATTGATTATCGCAATGCATCAGTGAACGATAAACAAGAGAAACGATACCCACGGCTCGTTTCGATCAAAATGACTTGATTCGTGTAAATCTGCACGATCAATCTCAGCACACCATACGTCCCTCAAAATTGAGCACGCGCACCGATGCCTACAGGGTGCCCCACGAAATGCGGGTACAGAGTATCGAGTGTGCCCGCGCCCAGCGGAAGCTCGAATCCGATCCGAGTTAGCTCCGCACCCAGCGCGTCGCACGACAAGCGGTGCAGCTGGGCGAGCGAGTGCCCGGTTGAGACGCTGCAGAGGCCTACCAGATGCTTCTGTGCAGCTAGCACTGCGCCGTAGAGCTCTGCCTGTGCGGAGGTGAAAGAACCTGATGCCGGGAACGTACGCGCTGGTTTGAGAGTGTAAGGTCAAGGCTGGGGTGCGTGAAGGGGAGGGACATACTGATATCTGAGGCATAGCCACTTTTTCTCAAGTCAATAAAATAAATGATGGGACAGGAAGCGGGAAAGTACAGACTTGTATTCACAAGCTGCATCGATCAGAACCATCTCACCGTCACGGACGAGCTGGTTATTGGCGGTGTAATGGATGATGAGGGCATTAGCTCTGAAATGGGCAGTTGATAATTAGCGTTCAATATAGGAGATGGCATGCAACAAATGCAGCATTACCCTGATGCAATCACCGGAACATATGCAGGGCGCTGGGAACCCTCACGCGCACAGAGGTACTCAAAATGCGCGGCGAGGACGTGTTCAGATATGTCCGGCTGCGCAAAACACATGGTCTGCAGCACAAATTAAGTTTATGATTACGGAGGTATGCAGATATACGGACCTTCGTGTGCGCTCGCGCGCTGATGTCCGCCGCTGCCCGCATTACGCGCCGTTCTGCCTCGCTCTTGACCGAGCGTAGCCTCCCCACCTCTGGTGCGAGTGGCCGACGTTTTGAGCTGCTTAACGAATCTACGAGACTATCATAATCCGTGCGCGACATCCCCCCGATGGCGATAGATACTACACGAGTGTGCGTGGATATGCATGGATATTCAGCGTGACGGAGGGATGGCACGCACCTTAAGAAGAGACCTTGGAGACACCGCGCGTGCACGTTTGGACGAAGAAGTGCTTGGGATATCTACATAAATGTGGTCCGCAGACGCTGCGAATTTCTTGAGTGCGGGCGGGAAGGCGGAGATCGGCTGCGCGTCGTCTGCATGAAAGTGACGCACGACGTCGTCGGGCGACGTGCGTGCGCCCTCCCACTTCTCCTTGAGAGCGTCGCTGCCTACAGAGAAGAGTGTCATATGGTAACCGCGCGGGGAAGAGGGGCGTTTCTCGAGGATGACGGCGGCGTCGGGCTCCTCGAATCCTGTGAGATACCAGAAATCGGAGGCCTGCCGGAACTTATAGCTATTGCACTGGATATTAGTCGCTTATCATTGAAGGACAAGTTAGTACGGACAATATTTCTGTTGCATTCAAGGAAAGTCAAATTCGCTCCGGAAGGCCAGGGGTGCAAAACTCACGACCACTCATGTACTTGATCTGCCCCGCAACGCAAACCGCGATGCTCCCGTCCGGAAGGCTGTCCATAAGTTCTTTTCGTCTCCGTTCATAATCGTGTGCAGGTATGCCTGCTGTGGTCTCGTCGAGCTGGACGAGGTGAGGGTGCGATGGGAATAAGGGCTGTCCATAGATGGTGGGCTTCAGCTCGACATACTGCTTGTCAGTCTGGAGTTCTGTTGCATATTTGCGGATTTTGGAGGACAAGAAAGAGGGTTGCGGAAGGAAGAAAATCTGGAAGAGGATGCAGCGCAGGCTCGTGAAAGTGAGCGGAGAGACATGCAAGTCTGCGTATATTACCCTTTCGGGCGAAGGTCGCTCCTTTCCTGGAAATTTCTACTGAAAACGTCTGCCATTCGCTCCGGTCCGCTCAGAGCTTTGTTCTCGGAATACAAGGCAACACCTATTTGGCAGCGTAAAGAAAATTTAAGCGATACATAAAAGTTCTACAATCCTTAGTGCTACATCCTCTTCCATATAAATCCTAGGCTCTACATAAATACAAAACAGAATGAATTCTCATAACTGTGGCTGGTGGTCGACGTCAACTGCCGAGACACTTCAGCACCTTGAATGGCCACATTACAGAAATGCACGCGCCATGCAAGGATATGTCATACTGAAGATTGTAATTCATGTGGAACGGAAATGCCTTCGGCCCATGCTCCACACTTCCCGTGGACTTTTGCCTCGTTTGGTCGTACACCACATCTGTCACATAGCCCATGTAGGAGCTGCGGTTTTTCGTCGAAGTCGCCGCGCTCTTGCGCACAGAATGACAGCCCATGACAAAGAGATGGACTGAGGTCGATGATTGTTGTAAACGGAAGAACGGATTCATCACAGTCCACGCTATCATTTTCGACCGTTTTGAGCTCGCTGAGGTCAAGAAGAAGCCGCGAAAAAAGTATTGCTGTAATGCTGTATTTTTGTGAGTGGAAGGAATAACATAGATGAGATGACATAGACTGACGATTTGGAGAATGGCGTCATTACAGTGATATGCTGAAGCGAGCGAGTGAGTCTTGCGAGCAAAGCTAAACAGATCAGCATTCCAAGCATACCTGCGTAACGTTCATGACAATATCGATGATATTAATGCTTGTAATCGCGCTAGGAAAACCGTGTGCGGTCAATTTACAGTGATTCTTACCAAAACGCTGGCATCTTACATGAAGTATAGCGTTTCTGGTGGTCCAATAAGTAGAATATACTAGCAGGAGATAGAACGTACGAACCATTTCGTAGGACCAATGCGCTAAATGATCTCCTATGAGAAACCTTCCTGGAAATATCTCCTGTCCCGTATGTCTGCAGCACAGTCACAGCGAGGACGATTGCGTCCACAACGATTGTGGCTGGCCGCGCTACAAGGATGACTAGACATTCTTGGTCAGACAACTAGGTACCACCATGCAATTGATCAACAAAACGAACATCTATTTCACAGGATCGGTAAACGATGGACAAACGAAGAAATAATATCACAAACATAGTTTCCGTCTTCGGTGAAATGGTAACGACAAATGTGCAGTTGATTGGAGGTGGTGCTTCAGTTGGTACCTGCCACATAAGAGCATACTGCAATCCATGATTATCATATCGAAGTCGATGTGTTAAAAGGACTCACGATACTGAAACCAAAGGGGCTCAATGATAAAATGAATATTGACAAGGCGCTTGTCCATCGACGACCAGACAGCGCGTATATACTTGGAGACTTAAGAATACTGGAAGCGAGATCAGAATCGTCGAGCATCTACCGTGAAATAGGACGCACCCGCCCATACCACAATTGGGATGATATCCAAGATTACCGTCAACCAAGCCAGTGTAGTGCAGTTCTAGAAATGGTAATTCTGTGAGCAATGGTGTTGGGGAGATAGGCAATGACTCTATCCTAACCTCATTTGTCAGGGGATAGCCGGTTTGTAGGTCAATGATGGGCTGGAGAAGGGAGACGTATCTATTGACCAGAAAGAAAATGGTGACCACATTGAATTTACGCTTCCAAACAAGTTGGAATTCTCGACTCAAAGTGATCAAGTATTCGAAGAAGAGAAGACCTATGAGAGTTTAAAAATATATATTCGAGAAATACTAGCGAGTAACTCACTAAGGGCTGATGATATGCAGCAGCCAAGAATGAAGCTGCACATTCTATTAGCTACGGGCAGGAATAGCAGCTTATATTCACTCACTTCTCCCGGACGTCTTCAAAATCGAAAGTAGAGGACATGGTGTAGGGCGGACAGAATGCAACAAGATGCAAAGAGCATGAGAGCCCGTGTCTTAAAAGCCCCCAATGGCAGCATCATCCAAGCATCATCTCCGGATTCCCATCCAACATTGCATCGCTGAAGTTAATGATCTTGATTCATGGTCGCGTGGTTGATCGAGGTGCATGCAGTCACACACCGCCAACGCGCCTGGACAAATCTGTGTTGCACAGGTTGGTTTTGAATGGCAGAATCCAGCTCAGATACGGAGAGTTCAACCAGTGACAAGACTTCTCCGCATCAACTCTATACACTGCAATGCATTGCTTGCCTTGAGCGACGAAGAAGGGACGTGTGCTTTTAAGATTTGCGAAAAATATCCTCGCCAACTCGGATACGGTAAACTGAAGCTCAAGGATCATCCGAGTCAATCATCATGCTGTCCGCCGGAGAACTGAGACGATGAAGCCACGTTCCCTAGCTACTCACGGTGGGTGACGCAAGCGCCGAACAGGGAAAGATGAACCAAATTCGACCGCAGCTGGATCTCTCCGGCCTATGAAGCATTTCTCGTAGGCTCTTGGAAGACATTGAAACGCCAAGATGTACAAGAGTGTTGATTTCTCCGAGACACACAGCCTTGGTCTTGATGCAGATGGTCCCGGCGGTGTGGACCTGGAAAAATCATTGCCATTTCTGGATGCTGTCGATGGACATAAGAACAGATAAGAACACACCTAGTTACCTTAGTGAACACAACATCATACTAATGAACACCATCAGCGACTTTACAAAAGCATAGGATGCACATCAAGAATGGGATGATGACTACATGTAAGCAAACTGAGGTTCGAACCGAATCATGCCGCAAAATATGCGCCCGAGATGCTTCGACGCTTCGGACTCGATTCATGACTTGGGCAATTCAATTGTCTTGTGAATCACTCGTTCGAAGCGCGTCCGAATCGCCCGGTCTAAATTCCCCTAGATTCTCCACGCCATACTAGTCGGATTCTAATTATTCCAGAGCGGCAAGTCCGCATCTTCCACACATCTCCTCCTGTCAGAGACTGATGCTCCCGACTGGGAGGAACCAAGAAGCAGAGTTTGTATGTAGGACAACTTGGTTTCCGACCCAGAAGTCTTTAAAGTAAAGTGCAGAAATGGCACCAGGATGGGCAGTTGGGAAGGATTACAAGTGTCTGCTGCGGAATTGGAGACGCGGGCAAGTGGTCCATATGGTGTCCTGGATTGTCGGGGCGGCATCTTGCGTGGCCAGCGTTTGTCAACATGTAAATCGACATCATAGACTCGAGCTTTAAGAAAGTTCTGTCGCCGCTCTGTCACGGTTTGCTGGATGATATTTCGACCAATGCGTTTGGCGGGCCTGATCGAGGCAAGCGATTTGGCCTTGCCAGCCTCATCGATATATCACTTGCTATTGGATAGCTGACACCTCTCGTAGATCCTAAAGGCACTTTCATTGTCGGCGTCGATGGAGTTGTCCGTTGATGACTTCGACCAGATGTCGCTTTTGTCTCAACAATCATATCTGACCATACCACACGATCGCCGTCCACACCAATGATAGTCGCGAACTTGATACTAGCAATGGAATAGCGGCTGGGAATCTCGGCGAGCCTACAGATGAGATAGGAATGAAGCCACGTTTACGAAAATATCCCATGTCATGAAAAAAAATTCATACCATTCCACTGACTGGTCCAATTCGTGGACGAAACAATTTTTGGAGAAGACGAGGTCATCGTCTTGCCGAATGTACACATCCTCCGTCACGAAACCGACCATATCGGTCACGGACAAGAATTTGTCGGCTATCCGCATGTGTTGATTAATGGTGCCTGCAACGCGCTCGAGATGAAGGCAGACCGTATGTTCCATGACCCCACGGACTGATACGACCTGTGTACACAGGCCAGGGCACCTGAAAATGTCTCTCCCGGCCGCCCATCTGATTGTAAACGACGAACTGGGAGCTGTGGGCGAATGCCATAGCTGGTAATCAATCGTTCGGAGACTGGATTTTGGATACTAAATCGATCCGCATATACGTCATAAGGAAACGGGATAAGGTGTTTCGTCCACAGAGTGAAGGCTCGGGGCGAAGATGCCAATGCAGAATAATGAGATAGATTTATTTTCATATGGTTGCAATCGGGTGGAGATGTCCCCGTACTCGGGAGTGAAGGCGGGGGAAGGGAAAATCGTCGGATGGTGGTTCCCAGACGAAGATGCTATGATCGGCGGACCTCCGCATAATCTCGTGCTGGAGTCTTGTGAAGGCCCGCTCCCCTTCTCCGTAAATGATAGGTAGATAGACGTCGAAGAGTCCCATCAGCGAATATGCCCTATCTTCTTCTCTACTTGTTTGTCTCCTCGCAGCCCAAGACATGCAATGTGCAATGCTGACCTGTACAGGTCGCCCAACAGCACATCATGGTCGATATTGGTGACTTACTCTATAATGTGCACCAGACTGTGCTTGGACCCGGCTTCAGCGAAAGAGATGATCGGATGGGTGACTCCATGCTTGACCATAGAAAACCCTGATAGCATCGTCCAAGAAGGCGTAGCGCACACCTGACTTCTGGTACCACGCGTACATCGAGTTGATCGCCTCCGATAGCTCAGCGCTACTGTTCTTGTTGATACAACAGGTGTCGATCCACACCCATCGATATCCGTCCGCAAGCGCACGAGCGCAGCAAGCCTGTATCTTGCGATAACCTTCCAGACCCTTCGCGCGATCCAAGTCCTGGATATCATCAAAAGACACCTCCTCCTCGGGCAGGATTGCATAAGGAGGAATGGTGTGATAATTCCTTCAGAGTAATCCTAGGCTTTTGTATCCAGTAAACACATACTGCTGAAATGAGACATTTCAGTCAGCTAGAATATATTGATTTCACAGTGGATTAGCCCGCACTAATGGAACTGGGGTGAGTAGGGAACACGACTAAGAGCGATGCGCAACCTCGGACAGGATTCTGTCGATGAATAAGACTCTGTGCTTTGACATAATAAAGTTGCACTTATACAGAACTCAGACACTTTACACCAACACTCCTGTAAACATGAGACGACTGGCAAAGAAGATCAGATGGTTTCCTTATGCTCAGGCTTAGCATATAGATCACATACATCTCCCACAAAGCTGAGCAAAGTTGATGTTGCGTTCCACCGACGTGGCAGTTAGACAAGTGTTGCAATGTATCCTGAGAGACATCTATCTGTACAACTCTCGGAAGTTCGCCGGTGGCAGTGCAGACAAATTTGACTGAGCTCACGTGCCATTCGGCAAGTGAAATCGACAACAAAGTCATGCATACATTTCTACGCTCCAAGAATGGGACAGTCTAACGTTCACGAAGCAAACCATACACAGAACAAACTGATCCATGGCAGACACATCGAAGGCTTACGTGTATATAACCTTCATATCGTTCCTAATTTGATGACCCTCCTTCAATCAAAGTCCTTCCCAACAACAGTCTCGCGCTGTCTAATACCTGAACTCTCCGCGCGGGACGACTCTGCGTGCAGCGGCTCGTCTGCAACTGCGAGTGCCTGCAGGACCTGTTCGCGGCGGAGCCACTTCTCCTCGGGGACGAAGTACCAGCTTAGGATGCCGAAGACTGTGACAGAGCCGAAGATTACGCAAGCCTGCAATATGAGCACTTCAGTTCGAGCAACTTACTTGAACAAACATGAATACGCACAAAATTGAATGTTTGGGCATTGGTCGGGAAGAAAATGGGGAAACTTGGCACTGAAGGGACGGGCACTGTCAGTCGACACATCGGAGAGCAACATAGCTATCGACTGACGGCAAAAACGATGCCATTGAATATCACCGCAGCGAGATAGAACGGCTTCCTCCATCTTCCCAGATAGTAGTAAGACCCCTTGAAATCATTCGGCGTCATGGTGAGCCGCAGCAGCGCGATCAGACCGTAAGCAGCCGTCGTCGGGATGCCACCAGCGGAGATGAGCGAGTAGAAAGCGACCTGACTCGGAAGAATCGTGCACAATAGAGCAGCGCCGAAGACGAACATAATCGTCACCGCGTTGCGGGGTGCCGCGAAGAGTCGACCTTGCCAATCCAGGACGACATCGGGAGAACGCCATCACGAGCGACCGCGAAAACGAGGCGCGATGATGCCACAATGGCAACACTGGTGCTCTGCGCGCACAACTTCAGCGTCTACAAGAGAGTACCGCAGTACCTAAACGTACCAAGATGAGGCCGACAGTGGCAATCACAGTCATGAAAATGCCACCGCCCTTGCCGAGTGCCAGTGCATACAACTGTACGAAGGGCTGGGGAGCATCCAAGGAGAACAATGTGTCCAAGTCTGGAGTGCAGAAGAGGAACAAGATAGTAGTAGCAAATCCTAGCACGCCTGTAGCGACGGCACTCGTGATGATGCCGCGGCCAGCAATTACGCTGTTAGTGTTACCAATTAGTTGTGTTGATGACGTGTATCCAAACTGCGGAAGATGTACCTAGCATTTTTTGTCTCTTCGGCAATATGTCCCGAGGCAATAAAACCAATCATAGTACCTGCAGTGAACAAGCTATACACAAGCAGGTAGTCAGAACTATGGACGCATGACTGTCCTCAAAAGACATACAAAGATAACATCCAGTTCCATCCGGCGGGAGCCCCGGTACCATTGTCTACAATATGACAAGTCAGCTGTTGCGGTATATTCACGATTGCACGGGGGACGTACATTGCATCGTGAATACGTCTTTGGCCGAGCGGAAACCGTAAGTCCTTGATACACCAATAGGAAGCCAATCACGCAAAGTAGGAAGTCGACCAAATATAGCGCAACCGAAAAGCGGAACACGGTAGAGTACCACCTCGGGGGTAGGTAGTTAATTGCAACGGAAACCAACAGCACACCCTCCGAGACCGCCCAGATGAGGGCACGCCATTTGACGTTGTCATTGCCAATACCGCCAGGGAAGTCAATTTCAAAAACTGCCAGCTGGGAGACTATATAGTTGGCTGTGGTCTATGGAACGACAGTCAAAATCAGCGATGACTGCATGCTTAGATCACAAGGATGCGAGACAAACCTGACAGTTGCCGGCAGCAAACGTCATCCAAGCGGTGCAAGACCACCAAGCGACAATGAAACCAAAGAACCTAGCATACTTTGGTCCAGCGCTCTCAGCACTCCAAATGTAGATGGAGCCACTCAGAGGAAGAGCAGAGCAGATTTCAGCCAATACGGCGGCAGTGATGAACATGAAGATCATTGAAATCACATATGACGACCTGGACGAAGTGAGTCGTAAATCAGCCATGATACTGCGCTTTATTAGCTACCATATCGCCGCGGGACCACCAGCGAGTAGACCAAGAAAGATACCAGACCTGTGGATGCATATTAAAAGCAGCACTAATGAGCGAATAAATTCGTTTATTTTACCGGACGCCTCCGATAAAGTTCAGAGCGACAAAGCTAGCTGCAAAGCTCTCTGCAAAGTGCCAGGTGCGGTGTAATTGCTATAAACATAGACAATAAATCAATGAAAAATGTAACGAAACGCAGTACATAACATGCCTGCTTGTAACCAAGTTTTTGCTGGGATAGAAAAAGATAAGATCAGTAACTTCTGCTGGGCCCTCCAGCAACACGCCAGAGAGCAAAACATAAAAGGCGACACTGGGGGCTTCCCTACGCAGGTATGAGCGCTGATCAGGTTCAAACGGTATACTCTCAATCCTTGCCGCTCGTCTGCTGCCCGCCTGCACCAGCCAGCTTCTCATGGTGGCCAGCAAGCTGAGAGGCAGTAGAGTCGCGAACAGGGATACCCGTAGCCTTTCCAGTTCACCACTAGAAATCGACGTTACCGATGGTAAGTCACAGCAGAGCCCATTCCACATAGTTCTTCCCAGCATCCGCCCAGTCCAGGCAATCACCAGCTTCATTTCGTCTTCGTCAAGGGTCGCGTCGACGGAGGAGTCGCGCTCTGGATCGCGCTTTCCAGGGAGCTTGGCTGCTTCAGAGCGTTCAGACATCTTAACACGATGTACGGCAAAATGTGCGGCGGGAAAGCGGGACAGAGGCACGAAAAAAATCGAGTCATTCAAAATCTCCAGTTTATATACTGTTATCATTGTGCCTGATTAGATAAGCTTCCTTATTGAGAAAGGTATCGATCGTGGGAAAAACCCTAACCTAAGCCTGGTTCTTGCGCGGCAATCGTTCCAGCGTTTAAATTAGACGACCGTCCAGAATACCAAATGCAATATTATTGTTGGAAACAATACGAAAGTAAAACTGTCTTTGAAGGAATGGAATGGGTCCATCGGTCAGATTATGACCAGACGAATCCTTCACATAGTGGTGCATAGAAAGTATAAATTGAACGACTGTCAACAATGCGAAATGTCTGTTATGTTTGAACAAGTCCTATCACACAAAACAGTCTCAGAGGAAGTCTCGACATTAATAAGATCGGGCATCACCTCGAGCTCACGGTGTGCTTCCTTCACCTCGCTTGGGTCGCAGAGGTAAAAGCGGTAGCAGAGGTCATGGTCACCGTCCACACTAGTGATCGTCGTGACGAATGGATACGCTGAACAAGAATCGGTTATCACGTTAAACGATCGCAGCTATTTGGACTCACCAGTGTTGAAGCTCTGAAGCAATCTGGTTGCAGTGAACGTGGAGACCGGCGGCTGGGAGACCTGTTGCGGCTACGCGACATAGAAGAACATCAGCTGCAGCAATCATGGATAGTGTTAGCACATACCGCAGCGACAGTAAGAGCGACGAGGCTAGCAAGAGCTGCTAAGGGCTTGAAGAGCATGGCAGGTATATGGTGTAGCAAGGCAAATCAAAGGTCTAGGGAGCGAGATATCTTAAGATAGCAACTCGGGATCGCTCTGTCTTATACAAGGACGTCGGATGCGAAAGAAGTCCGACAGGCTATTGGATGAGCTTCAATGATTGTAGAACCATTGTAGTAGTCTGCCCGACGAACGGTCCTCCGCAGCGAGAGCTGTGCAGAGCATTCTAGTGATACAGTTCCTGTTTGCGGACAGTCGCGCGAATTCTGCGGATCAGACTCAATAGTTTGGAAGCGACGGAAGCTCCTGCTGATTGTCGGTCGAAAGGCTGTGGTGCGTCTGACTGCGGCTTGGCACGTAGCGGTACCGTGGCCATCGCTCAAAGTCGCCAACTCCTGCGCCGCTTTCGTTGGCTTTGACCGCCGAGGCCTGAGGCCTTAAGGCACCAATTAGCATTTGACTGTGCAGCGTGTGTAATACCCATCCACTGAATTCAATCTAACCAGAACCAACCTGTGGACACGCGACAGAGCAAAGTCAATCCTCACTCACCGCCGGCTAAGCAGCGCATATTCTCCGCACTCACCACTATCGTAGTTCTCGAAGCCCGTTCAGTCCACGAGGACCGTCTTTAAAAAGCTCTTAACGTTGAGGTGGCCTTCTAATCGCTCGGGAAACGGGTTCCGCGATCTCGGGGATCCTCACGACTCGGATATACCGGTACGATCCGCGGAGGTATTTAGATGTTGCATCTTCCTCAGACGTATTGAAGTCGCCTACCGCGGCTGTAGTCAAGGTATACACCCGCAGCATGAAGAAGTAGTGAGTTAAAGATAACGGCGTAAATGCCGCTGGCAAAGTATGCGGAAGCGATCCTAAAGAACTGCTTGTTTGAGGCAAATACCGCCGAACTTTTAGCGCCCTTTGCCACACAACACTCCTCAAACGCTCAAGCACTCAGTACTCAGTTCTCAGTATTCAACTTGCGCTCAGCCTCAACGATGTTCGGTGAGTCTTGCATCTGCACAAACAGTGTTCAGCTTCGCAATTATCTACCCACAGAATCGCTTTTGTGGACATCGAACATCAACTTTTCCGCAGTTCACTGGCGCCCGTTCGATTCCTCACCGCTCACTCTTCGTTACCGAGTCGCTTCGCGACGCGAATGCGGATAGTTTCAGACGATTGAAAACATGGTACATACAACAACAGACGCTCGGTCAGTTCGTCATCTGTCGCTGGTTTACACAGGTTCTCGCTGAATCTTCACCCCGCAGTATTTCCGTGCTCGCTCGCTTCGACAGCGCGCGCGCATCCAAGCAATCAACATTCAACACGTAAAATGTTTGAATCAGTTTTTTTTTGGCTCCCGTCAAGCACCTGATTTTGCTACGTTTTTCCGCTTCTAACGTACTTGACAATATCACCAACACCACAGTGTGGAGGTTCACGGTTATCTAGGCGAATTAAAATTAAAGAATGCCACCTCATAGAGGTATTTTCTTATCGACGCCAGTCTAATTACATGCACTTTTAGAACGTAACTCACGTCGAACCTCCTTGATCCAGTGCCTGAACTGGTCATCACATTTTGACGGGACTGCGGACATTCTCCCCGCATCAGACTTTGCCGAGTGTATCTGCAGTCGGTCGCGCGATAATCGCACCTGCGCGCGAACATGTACCGCATTGTGCAGTGGCGCCGTACTTTGGTCTGGAACGTTCAACACCATGATTTCTGCGCATGTATAAAAGGCATGGCTCCGTTGGACTTTCTCCATTCATCTGCAGTACATCTCAACACATTTAACATCTTACATTCTTTGTTTCGACATGGCTGGAATTCGTTCGCTGTCGACATTATTGCGCTTAGCTTTTCCCTGCGTACACTGGCTGCAATCGGGCCAGTGACTGACTTGACCATTTCCGACGGGACATTGCTCCCGATGGCTACACGCGTGCTGCTGTGCTTGCGAATGGTGTCTTCCCGGGCCCTCTAATCACTGGTAATATGGTGCATATATCCTTTTCATAAATCCGAATAGAGACTGATAACATACACAATGGGCAGGGTGATAACTTCCAGATCAACGTCATCGATGATATGACGAACGCTACCATGCTGAAGACCACAAGTATCGTAAATCGCCTCTCTCTTTGCACATTCAAGTTTCCTCGTATTCAATATTTTGCCTGCAATATAGCATTGGCACGGGTTCTTCCAGCACGGAACCAACTGGGCGGACGGTCCGGCTTTCGTTAACCAGTGCCCGATTGCTTCCGGAGATTCGTTCTTGTACAACTTCGAGGCGCCTGGCCAGGTGGTAAGTCGCTGCTCCACAAATCTTCGGATGAGCGCCGCTCAACGCAGAACAGGCACGTTCTGGTACCACAGCCATCTCTTACTCAGTACTGCGATGGCTTCGAGGTCCTATGGTAGTATATGACCCCTCCGACCCCTATGCGGATCTCTACGACGTGGATGATGGTGGGTTGATTTCTACGATAGGCAACCTTGGACTCAATGCACCTGTACAGACTCTACGGTCATCACGCTGTCGGACTGTACCACATCGCAGCCAGGCTGGGTCCGCATTCCCGTACGTTTGTCATTTGACCAGGATATCTTTTTGTGCTCATTCGTATTGAAGGTGGCGCCGACTCCACCCTAATCAACGGCCTCGGTCGTGCTGTCGGTGGGAACACCACTGATCTGACAGTTATTACTGTCGAACAGGGCAAACGGTTCGTCCTTAAAAGCAGAGCACGATGAAATTTCATGAAGCTGACTTGCAAACCAGCTATCGATTCCGCCTTGTCTCTATGTCGTGTGACCCGAACTATACCTTCTCTATCGACGGTCATAACATGACCGTCATCGAGGTCGACGCCGTAAATCATGAGCCGCTAGTCGTGGACTCTATTCAAATCTTCGCCGGGCAGCGGTACTCCTTTGTGGTATGTGTTCTCGTCTTACAACGATGCTACCGTTAGCTGACATCTATTATGTCCGTAACTCCAGCTCACGGCGGACCAGACGGTTGATAATTACTGGATTCGCGCTGATCCCAGCTTCGGTAACACTGGCTTCGTCAACGGCATTAATTCAGCGATTCTTCAGTACTCCGGCGCTGCAAACGGTACGGACCCTACTTCGACCCAGACGACGAGCATTGCGCCGTTGGTCGAGACAAACTTGGTCCCTCTCGAAAATGCTGCCGCGGTATGGACATTTGATTTTGACATCACTAAGGATGTCACTTACACGTTGATTTTCGCAGCCTGGTGAGGCAGTTGCGGGCGGTGTCGACTACGCGCTAAACCTCGTCTTTAATTTCGTACGTCTCCCGATGCTGTCAGTTGAACTTCCAAGCTCATAGCCGCTTCCCTATCAGAACGGCTCCAACTTCTTTATTAACGACGCAGTCTTCGTCCCTCCCACGGTCCCCATTCTGCTCCAGATTCTAAGTGGCGCGCAGACTGCTCAGGATCTCCTGCCCACGGGAAGCGTCTACACTCTTCCTGCGAACTCTACTATCGAGATCTCGATGCCTGCGACCGCGAACGCACCTGGAGCTCCCCATCCGTTCCACTTGCACGGTGTAAGCATGCACAATTCGCTGTGCGATTCTGCCGTTGACGTTCCATTCCGCATAGCACACCTTCTCCGTCGTCCGCAGCGCTGGCAGCGACACCTACAACTACGTCAACCCTGTGCAGCGTGACGTTGTCAGCACAGGAACCCCGGGAGACAACGTCACCATTCGCTTCACGGTGCGCGCGCTCCTTTCTAGTACCATATCGTGCATTGCTGATTGCGCCACATCTTAGACGGACAACCCCGGCCCCTGGTTCCTCCACTGCCACATCGACTTCCATCTCGAGGCTGGCTTTGCGATCGTGTTTGCTGAAGATGCGGCGGACGTCGCGACCGCCACACTGTCCCTGGTTAGTTCTCTCGTACTGTGCTTTGACTTGCCGTTACTGAATGTTATCGCAGATTCGTGGACCAATCTCTGCCCCATCTACGATGCCCTGGACTCGTCCGATCACTAAACTATGCCCTGATCTTAATTCCTTGCGCTCCTTTTAGATTGAGCTTCTTCGGTGGATGTTTTATATACCACATAATATGGACTCTGAATGTCTTAGTGTCGTGCACGAGAGAATAACTAGTTTGCATTGGTTCCAATTAGGAGATCAAAAACTTGCAAACGAAATCGTTTGACATCCGTACGTATATACGTCGGTCACAGGGCTTGAGTCCCGATTGTCTTCAGCTTGCTGGTCATTACTGAATGTTAAGGCGCTGCGAAGAGTATCTATGATCAGCGTGCACTCGACTGAGAGGAATGCGAACACTCACAGGCTTCAGAGCCTTGATCAGGAGCCACTCCTCATTTGACACATCGGTCTTGAACGACGACTGGACGAGGCACGAGCGTTAGGATCTCCATGAAGGAAATAAATACGAAAGCCAGTACCTTCAAGACATCGATGCTCTGTCTCGTGATATGGCTGTAAAGCTCGTCCTTCTCATCGAAGTGACGACCGAACATCTTCGCAGATTGATATACGGCATGTTCGATCTTGACGGCCACACCACCGCCAGCCTGCGATTTCTTCACGATCTGGTGACAATGTTAGGATGCGAATGGCAGATTTTATATCCTGGTCCAAGTCTTACATCAAATGCCTTGTGGTTGATCTCAAGTGATGTGCTGTAGAACTGGGTCAGGCGCGAGCAACGAAACGTTTGAGAGCATCACGAACATCTTTCCGAGGTCGATGATTTCCTTCTTCTGAGTCTCTGGGTCAACTTTGACGACACAAATCGGCGTTCCAACCCGTAGTGCACCGTCCAGGATATCAACACCAAGGATGATAGGGTCACGTTTACAAAAGGCGGCGATGGTCTTCAGCCTACATGGCCAGACAGCTTGAGGAGCAGCATCTTTGCGCTTCGCCTCCATAATCTCGTTATTGTATGCCGTAAACGCGTCGAAAAGGTGGTAGATGATGTCCGCTGGAATATCAGTCGGCGAAAGTTACTCAATGAGATTCGAATCGAAGCACCTACCCTTGAACAAACGAATGCCCATCTCCTCGGCCAGCCGCTCCGCGTCCTTGTCAACAGCGACATCGAAACAGAGAATACATGCCAGCTCCTTCGCCTTCTCCAACATCGTTGCCGCACGCATGATGTCCCTCTTGTGCACAGGGCCGATGTTGATCCCGGA
Source organism: Grifola frondosa (assembly GCA_001683735.1). Taxonomy (NCBI): domain Eukaryota; kingdom Fungi; phylum Basidiomycota; class Agaricomycetes; order Polyporales; family Grifolaceae; genus Grifola; species Grifola frondosa. The sequence continues at coordinate 133,197 of LUGG01000010.1, forward strand.
GACAGGGATCTTGCTAGACTTAAGGAAATCCAACAGCGCCTCGAGCGAACCTAGCGTGCTCGCTTGCACGCAGACTCCGCGCCCGGACTTGTCGATCGAGTTCAGCAGCGTGGTAAGGTCGGACATCACCTCATCCATGAGTCGTTCGTCGTCGTCCGGACCACACACAAGCAATCGAGAACCGGCAATGGCTTTCTCCAGGTCAGGAGCAACGAGCTTCACACCGAGGGCAGCCTTTACCTCCTTGTGATGGACGTAGGCAGACTGATTCCATATTAGTCAATGGATAATACTTGGGGTGATAGATAATATGGCAAACCTTGATACGAAGTTCACGAAGCGGTTGTGGCGTCAATAACGCGCGGATTTGCGTAACAATGGGTCCGTTGAGACCGCAGACAACGATCTTGTCGCCTTCATGGAGGATGCCGTTGGACAAGACGACGTCAATAGTCGTTCCGAGACCCTCAATGACCTTGACCTCGAGCACTGTACATTCCAACTCGGACAGATACATCAAGCGATCGCTCATGCGCTGCTGAGTAAGATTCACGAGTAACATGATCATGTCCGGGACACCTTCTCCGGTAATAGCAGATGTCGGGACGATGGACACATTGCGAGCAAAGTTCTTGTTCTCATAGTAGAGAACAGAGTTCAATCCCTGCTCTGCAAAAGCGAGGATAATCTTTTGGAGACCATCCTCGAAGAGACGCTGTACAGCGCGGTTCTGTTTCGCCAGAGAGCTTCTGAAATCATTATCCGGTGTTGCCTCCCAACCGTACAGACGATCGATCTGTAGAAATCTGATCAGTAGATAGAATGAGTTTGACGGCAATTAAATGACCTTGTTCAAAGCGACAATGAAGGGCGTCTTACGATCTCTCAATAGTCGGAGCGACTCCAATGTCTGTGGCTCTAAACCATGCTGCATAGGGAAGGTCAGAAGACATATCATGAATGCAGACGTATTCATGTCTCGCACCATGATATCAACCACCAGGATGGCGATGTTACACAACGAGCTTCCACGAGAGCGCAAGTTGGTGAACGATTCGTGACCTGGAGTATCAATAATCAGGAGACCTGGGATCTTGTACTCTTGTTGTCCATCCTATATGAAATTAATTATAAGGGAGGCACATCGACGAAAGCGAATCTGACGTATGCCGCACCCTGTTCATGACAGCAGTCTTGGTTTTGATCGCCTCAACAGGGAAGTACGTTGCACCGATCTGTTGAGTAATACCACCAGCTTCTCCTTCTTGCACATTTGTTTGACGAATCTGCGTGGCATATGATGAGGAACCCGACATCACTTTCCCCCCAGTGACTCACCTTGTCCAATAACTTCGTCTTACCGGTATCGACGTGACCAAGAATACAGCAAATGGGGCTGCGCAAGTTGTCCTTGTTGCGAGCTGCGAGCGCTTCCTCGTGAGCTTTCGCCCTACGCTCCGCTGCCTCAGCTTTCCTCTTCGCCGCCATCCGCTGCGCGTTCGTCATTCCATCAGACTCAGACTCCGAAGAGGTCTCCTCGTCGGAACTGGACTCGGACTCAGACTCGGACTCAGACACGCCTGAATCTTCCTCAGACTCTTCAGGTTCCTTGGCGGCGGGTATCTTTCCGTTCGCGGCCTTGGCAGGGACTGTTTTTGAAGGAGCAGGTTTCACAGATGTACGCGTAGGTGCGATCTTCTCGGGCGCAACAGCTTTGGGAGCGGTCTTGGCACTGTCGACTGATACTAATGTAAACGCCGAAGGTTCATAAAGTGTATGCAACACGTACCAGCAGGAGTCGCTTTCGCGGGTGGTGCCCGAGGCTCTTCCTCATCGCTACTTGCGTCCCAAGAATCCTTCACGCCCGTAGGCGACTTTGATTCTTCTTCATCGCTACTGGCTTCCCAGTCCTCTTTGAGCTCTCCCGCATTTTCCTCCGCCGCAGCCGCGGCCGGTATCGAAGCCGGTGCAGGAGTAGGTGTTGAAGGCTTCTGTTCACGGACAGGCGACGGCTCTCTTGTAGCAGGGCCACTTTCAGTAGCACTTGCAGGACCCTTCTTCTTCCGATTGCCATATACAACTTTCTTTGGTGCTTGACTGCTGCCTGACTGCTGAAGGCCCTCGATTTGCACGCCGGATGCGAGAAGAGCTTGCTTACGCAGCTCGGCAGCCCTCTGCTCTTCCTTCTGCTTCTTGGTGAGCAAGCGGCCTTCCTTCTTTGCGATTTCGCGCTTAGCCTGTCGACAATGTGAGCATGGTGACTAGCAAGATGACCCACACCATAGGTGACCTTTTCTTTCTCCTTTCTCCTCTGCTTCTCTTCCTCTTTTCGCTTCTCCTCCTCCTCAGCTTTCCTCTCTTCCTCCTCGATCCTCCTCCTCTCTTCCTCTTCTCTCAGTCTCGCCTCCTCCTCTAACCGCTTCTTCTCCTCCATCAACGCTCTCAACGCACTGATACCCTTCTTTTTGCCCGCCGCTGGCGCAGGTGCCGGGACTTCGTCGTCCTTCTTAGCTTTCTTCTTTTTCTTCTTTTTCGAATCCGCTTTCGCGCCACCAGCCTCGCCTTCCTCCTCCTCCTCTTCAACAGGCGGCACTGTAGGCGCAGGCGCCGCCGGTGTTGATTCATCACCTTGCGTCACCTTTTTCGCTGCCGCTTGCGCCTTCTTCTTCGCCTAAGATCATAGCGCGCATGGGAATGAGCCGACTGAGAGAAGTATACACTGACGTACCTTTTCACGTTCTTTCTTCAGCTTCTCCTTCTCCTTCTTAGATAGGACCTTTGGCCCCTCGTCCTCCATGTCCTCTTCTGACGGAGTAGGGGCCGCAAGCGATGTCGGCACTGGCTCAGCTTCTCTCGATACTTCAGTAGGACTTCAGCGTAAGGACATCAATGAACTTCGTGATTAGCATACCGGGCTTCTCCTCGTCCAAAATTTCACCCTGGGCATTGTCCTTTTTCCCTTTTGCTTTCTTCCCCTTCTTCCCCTTCTCTTTTACAGGTCCCCATTCTTCATCAGCAAGCTCCTCCGCAGTCATTTCCACGGCCTTCTTCGGTGCGCTGATATCGCCCTTCGCCGCGGCTGCTTCGCCATCTGAACCTGCGCCCGGAGGTGGCCCGTCTTCAAAGGACACTGCCGTATCAAGGGCTCCCTTCTTTCCCTTCTTCTTGTTTTTTGCGGAAGCTTTGATGACAGACTAAGAGGTCATGTAAGAAAGCACGTGGGATACACAAATGCTGGGACCATACCATCAGCCCTCCGAAATCTTCGTCTTCTCCCTCTCCTGCTACACCGTCATCGATCCCCAGAGTTGCGAACGCTGAGAAGCCCCCGGGAGCCTTCCTCTTTGGTTTCGCATCGTCCTCCGATGCATCACCCCCGTCCAGGGAGACCGCGGCGTTATTACCAGCAATCGATGTACCAGCCTTCTCCCTGCGTGACGAATATAATATGATACATGGAGAAACACACTGAACTAAAATGCTTTACGCACCAGAAGTCATCGTCGTCCTGCTTCTTTCCCTTCTTTCCCTTGGTTTTAGGCGCCAAGTTTGTGTCGAGGACTAGTACCGTTAGTAGTAGAGCTGGTAATGCGAATGCAGCCTAGGGTATAGCTGGCTTGTAAGGAATTACTGCAAGAGCGAAATCTGAAAGATGTGTGAGCAGAACGAATTAATCGATTCTCGATTCACTTCGGCTCGGCTCATGTGAATAGCACGTGCGGCCTTTCGCCGAGCTCTGCGGTTTTTGCCAGCAGCCACTACCTTTACTTTCGTATCTTTGTTGCACAACATATTGGCAAGACAAGCTAGGACGTCGAGTCTAGTGCAACATGGGACTCCTCACCGTCATCAGGAAAAATCGTCAGAAGGAAGAAGGAAATGCGCATACTCTTTCTGTAGGGCCTGAATAAACGGACTCACCTCGGAGCCTCTTGCTCATGCTCTCTCGGGGCTACAGCGGCTTAGATAACGCAGGGAAAACTACTATTTTGAAGAAACTGAACGACGAGGATATCAAGGGTATCAGCCCGACGCTTGGTTTCAACATAAAGACATTTGTGCATGGCAAGTAAGCTTGGAACATCACAACTGCGTTCCTGTCCTCCAGCGTAACTGGGCTCCGTCATTTATAGGTATACTCTGAATATATGTAAGTCGCCTCTCCATCTCTACGGCTGGGTGTAAGTTGTGCCATGTTTTCTCAGGGGACGTCGGCGGCCAGCGGACTCTTCGACCGTATTGGCGCAATTATTTCGAACAAACTGATGCCTTGGTTTGGGTCGTCGATTCTGGAGATCGGATGCGCATGAAGGACTGCAGAGATGAGCTTCACAGCTTACTGCAAGAGGACGTAGGCAGCGATCTGCTTGACGTTCAGGGGATAATGGCTTACATCCGAATCTTAGCGTCTAGCAGGTGCATCCCTCCTCATCTTCGCCAATAAGCAAGATATTATGGGTTCCATGACGAGTGCAGAGATACGAGATGTATGTTTACAAGTCCAAGTCCGTCCGACAACACTTCGTAACAATCTTGTCTACAGGCCCTCGATTTGGTCTCGATCAAGTCACATCATTGGAAAATCCTGCCCTGCAGTGCGATTACAGGACAGAACCTAGTTGTTGGCTTAGATTGGGTTGTAGGGGACGTTGCAGGCAGGCTTTATTATTCTACGATCGCAACCGACAAAATTGCGCCCGAGCATGGCGGCGAGCCTTTGGCTGTATCTTAGCATTTTAAATGAGACCATTTATGTTATACCTTTGATGTCAGATAATTGTGTTGCTGACAGTATCAGACAGGTCGACGCAGGTATGGATCCAACGTCCTCAGGACAGACATTCGAATGGTCAATCTAGCAGAGTGATACAAGCCTCTTGCTGTTGTTTTTGCCTGAAGCGCGTCTCATTCGCCGAATTTAATGCGCTCGTCCACAGATTGCGTCTGCGCACGTAACATTCTTTGGCATGCTACCTCCATCTGATAAGTTTAGGCCTAACATAGAACCCAAAGGATTTCTGTTACCCGGAGGATTGCGCAGTCAACGGCGCTCGAGGTGTACAGCTCTCGCCGAGATTGGGAGTCGCTTGCGGTGTTTCGGTTTACACAAGCATTTCTGTTTGACGTTCCGAATCAAACCTGGACTCGACGGGGCGCCGGTGTCTCAATAACGTTGTGCGTCCGATCGGCGACCTTGTTTTCGTCGCACTAGTTAGTACCCGTTGATTGCTGGATCTCGTTCCCGCGAGAGTTCAAAGATCTTATGCGGCTACGTATCGTCCATGTGCACCCTGGGTGGTGTGGCAAATTTTCAAATCTGTCTGTTCTGCGCACCGTCTGGATCGTCCTCCCGCAGCATGCATGTTTTGAGCCGCCGGGTCCAGCCGCGGCGGTACGTCAACGTACAATAAAGCATTGATCGACGTGTACCTGAGTCACCAAAATGGAACTCAGGATGGAAATGTCCGTACACAATTCCGATATCCGCTTCGAAGGCTCGTCATATCAGATATGCTTCAGATGTATATTGGTTCCGCTTTTTTTCCCCGTCGGTTGCCATGAATGACTTCCCTGTCAGTTGACCAGTCGCTGGTTCAACAGTTGCCATATTGTGGAGTGCTCCGACAAGTTTGTTTCTAAAGGAACGAAAGGAATACACCGGGTAACTGAATTCTCGTCAAATATATGACCATACGGCAATCCGTATCCCGCAGACCAACCGAGACCGCACGAAGCTCTAGTTCCTGGACATAGAACCGCGATCTGTTACGTTTTCGACTATGCGCCAATTTTCGCCGGGGGAGACCTGGACGTGCTCTACACCGCCATGTAGAACGCCGACACGCATCATCGACAAAAGCTAGTCGGGAAATCGTCTATCAGTGCAGATCTCCGGAAAGCGTACCAGATTTACGGACGTTGTGAGCCGCATTCGAGTGTTCGTAAAAGCCTCCGAAGAATGCAGCAGTCGCGTCCTTGCCGATATTGGCAGCGAGCAGGTCTCGACCACCAGGGTGCGTGACGACAAGGGAGGACACGTCGTGGATAAACCCGGAGACAATGACAAGCGGTCGGGACACCGACTGTTCCTTGACTTAAAGGTTTCAATTTATGTCATCGTCTACACAACAGGCGTACGGTCGGTTACTTACAATGTTCCCAGCTTACCACGGGTAGATCGTTTATGTCCGCAGGCCAGGAGATACTGTCCTGTAGCGTTTTCAATCTCTTCAGTTGCATAGTGAAGACGCCCTTCTGAATCTCATTGTCGGGGAAAACATGCAAGTGAGAGGCAACACCTATCCACGAGCACACCGCAATGAACCATTTGGTAGGATCGTACTGATACCAGCGGATAGCGTTTCGGTAGTCCATCGGGAACTGGTGATGAAAGTTGTGGTACCCCTCACCCATGGTTAACAGGGCTGGGAGCAAGTCACATATCTCATTAATTGACAAAACATGGCCGTACTCACCCGAGAGAAGATGGTCTCGCGCAGTCTTCTTGTCATCGAAAGGACTTTCGCCGAGATAATGTGCGATAGAATTGATGCAGAACGTGCTCTATTCATGTGGTGCGTCAGATCTATAATAACGTGTATGACAGAGGAGCTTACATGTTGCACGAAGGTGATCCGAAGCATGCCCGCATAGAACAAACCTCCCCACCAGTCTCCCCACAGCTTTCCAGCAACTACGATAGGAAGATAGTAGCCGAAGATAGCAATGATGACGAAGTACCAGCGGTGCTGCCACTGTACGATCGCATTCTTCCGCAGGTCGCTGATATCTGCCTTTCCGGGCTTAATGTCTGGCTTCACCAACATCCAGCCAATGTGACTATAGAGGAGGCCACGCTTGGCATTGTATGGATCGAGATCGGTGTCCGTGAATCTGTGGTGAGAGCGATGACCGCGAGCCCACCAGTAGCATGAGCCTTGCACAGCGCTCCCGCCGGCAACGATGAGCAGATATTGTAGGGCGGGTGAAGCATTGTATGACCTGTGAGACCAAAGGCGATGGTAGCCTGGGTTTGTTCAGTAGATTCTGTCGTCAGATTCGAGGTCAAACCAACAGACCTGCCGTGATCCCTAAAAATCGTCGATATTTTTGGAAAAATACTGACATGTATAGGAACGCACCTATCATGGAGAATGCATAATAAACGCAGGCCCACACGAACGTTTTCAAATGCAGTGGCGTCGTGTAAATACCATATAGGCCAACAAGAGGAGTGATGGTTAAAATAGCCAGATTGAACCAGCGGATTCTCTTGAAGGTATGCATAGCCCAATTCATCCTCTCGTTGGAATGAGAACTGGTGAACAAATCAGTTGCGACGGGGGATTGATTGGCAGCTATTTAAATTTATCTCACCGGTCGTAATCCGGACACTTAAAGTGTCCGCGAAGTTTGAGATGAATATTTTCTCACCATGTTCGGCATATTAAGATTCCAGCTGTCGAATTTCCATGTAAGCAGATGTGCGATGGGAGATAACCTGCGGTCGACGGGTCCAGAAACTTGTGCGTGACATGGATTTACCTGGACCGCGTGCGATCGAGATGGTTCGCGGGGCTACTAAGTTTAAAGTTGAGCTTGACGGGGCTTAATACCATTTAGAACTCCGTCAGAACAGCGTCTCAATAATATTCTCATCACTTGTTAACAACGTTGCATCAATCCTTAAGACCTCAAGCCTGCCTCATGCATCATGCATCATGTCCAAAGATTCCGGAACACGCAGTGGGTAGTGCTGACCCACTTAACTCCACTCACCCTGGAACGTTTCAGGTACAGGAACTTAATTGCCATCCACGCGGTGCGCAAGATAGACCTCCGGCAGCGGCAAAGTCAAAATTTGTTCGACCGAACGATTGTCGCGTCGCTGATGGCGGCTACAGTTTAGATATTAAATGATTTGCATCAATCGAAACGTGCATTATTATGCAGCTAGACTTTCAGCATGTGCGACGTTCTCGCTTATGTGTGAATGGTTGCTCCACGAGGCCTTGGTATCCTGGTGAGTCTTGTGTGAAGTGGCCTGCGATCAATTTTTACTACACCATCTCCGCAAAGAGTCTATCAGGTGGATCACAGGCATCTCTTGGTATGATGGGACGGAACTTTGGATAACAGACATCTCCGACCCGTCACAGACATCCGTTGCAACCGGAGGAATGAGGTTCGTTGTTGCTTTCTATACTGTGTATATATGGTTTAGTATCTTAGGCATAAATAGTTCAAGATACGTGGATTGCGGTATCAAATTCTATTTCATGGTAAATCACACCATCGCAAACGCTCACAGCCTCGTGACAGGCTGCATTTTGCTCAGCATGGCCGAAGCAATCGTTCGTCCGGAGGGTTTCTCTGATATCTGGATGTTGCTAATCTTCGTTTCTCCCCACAGATGCATTGACATCACTAACGACTCACCTCGCACCGGGCATTCATAATACGGCTACCAAATGCGATGGATGTGCTGACGACTGTCAGTACGACATCACTGCCGCAAATCGTGAGGGGGAAGCTTAGTTTTCAAATTTCCTAAGAATCTGTTCGAGAACTCACCAAGATGCTGGAGAGTGGAAGAAGACAGTCATTGCTTGACTGACACCCACACCATTCACTTTTTGCAGTACGCCTAATGCAACCAGTGGCAACGACGCGCAACTGAAGATATAAAGTGAGCAATCGGCGTACTGGCTGTCAGAATGAACTAACTTGTCAATAATATAACACACACAGCCGCCGTGCATCATCCCTGCACCATTCAGCATATCTGAGTATTACAGAAAGAAACATGAATATCGCGGAAATCGATGTATCTGCTATACTAACCTTTCGATACCAGGACCTCAACGACTGTAGAGCACTGCATTTTCTCTCCGTCCCGGTCGATATTGATTTCGACAATCTTGAGCTTCTTCCCGACAGAATGTGCAAAACATTCCTGGTTGGTGCCAATTCCATATGCTCCGAGGGTGTTGCACGTTAGCTGCTTCACATCGCTTGGCGCATTCCCAGCAATGGTCGAGATATCGTCGTACTTGGGCAACGAATACGGGTCAACCCAGACTTTCGCAGTCATGGAATTAGGCAATTGATCAGACATGCTGGCAAGTGGTAAGCGTCAGAAAATGAAGTACTGTGGGGATGCGGAAACAATGGAGGAGAGACCTTCCTAATTCGCACTCTGGCCTTCTCAATATTTCCCGGCATCGCATTCGGGGATGCGATTGTGCGGAATCCACGATACAGGGATTGCGATGGGATCGTGCCGGACGGCTCCGGATGTCACAAGCGCACATTGTGAGGAACTGTTGGCGCCACTGCTGGCAGTCGATCCGGAACGGCGGTACCAGATCACAAGTCAGTGGTTCAATCAGTGGTACCTTCATCTTCGCCACAAATCTCTCTGTGCGAGCGTTACTGATGACGGCGAGTCGACATCAACCATCTCATGAATCATTTATCATCTGTTGCGCCCAGCTCGATCCGCGTAGCCTAGGTCGTGCTCAGCATCAGCGCAGTTTATGCACGAGGTAAATATGCATGATATGAAGAGCATTACCGTCGCTACTGTACCTTGTGCTGCGATGAGACCGATCGCGATATTAGGGAGATCTTAATCTAGCACGACGTTTATCTGACAGACTTTGTCTGGCCAGACAAAACAACGCGTTTGCAAACCAACGGTCTCACGAGGCCTGGAATGGCTGTGGAAAGCGGCCAACCATGAGAAACATATGGCGCGAAGGTTCTGGAGCCATGGACCGAATGATTAACCATAGCAGCCTACGGTAATTAATACTTGATGCCCGCCCATGCAAGTTGTCGTCAGTGCGACCTGGTTGCGTCACGTAAGGCTCGGCTTCACACCTATGCGCACGGGGAGCAAAATATTGGCATTCAACTTGTCATCAATAACGAGATGTGCATCATGTTTGCGCAGAAGCAATACAGCGGGAACTCTCCGTGTATAAGTAGTGGTATCGAACGTTTGATGTCTCTTATCACAGGGCGTATATACCATTTTAGGGTATGCAAAGAAGACGTCATGCTTGTTCCGATGGATGGACGTACTGTGCGATATAATGGCGCTTTTGCCCCGGCGTTATACAGCACCGTTGCGAATTCTGATCTAGTAGGTCGTGACTTGCAAACGTCAGCTGAGGGCGCTTTCACTGAGCCGAGCCGCATGAACCTCAGTGCAACCGAGACGTTTTCCGACAATATCATGTTCGCATATGCAAAGAAAGTAAGCAAGGACCGGTGGCAGTCACGTCTGAACTTGTTGCGATCGCGATCACGTGTGACACTGTCACAGTTTCGGAGTCGTTTGGACGGCCACTACCATTCTCGTTCCTCGCCGCTTCTGGTTATACTTCTGATATCGGACGTCGTTATGATCTCGCATCATATCTCTCGACAGAACCTTTTGTCTGGGCTATGCATGGTGTTTCAATGTACTCCCACACTCCACGCTCCGGGCTTCGGATTCGCTTTCGAGCTGGTAACCCAGTCTGCGGCTTTATTAGCGATCATCGACTTCTAGACTAGGTTGGATCATTTTTTACACTTGCACAGATGCATTTTTTTACCATCAATCCGATTAAGCGGAAGAAGCTGGCTGGCGTTCCGCGCAACAGGAACTCACGGCGGTGGGTGAACATATCATTCATCGTTCTGGTTATGTCGATTTTTGGACACCTGTGATAGTAATTGTATAAGAGTACGGCATTGTAGTTGCGAATTCCTGCACTCGTATTGTTGGATTGCCATGATCGCCATGAGCTACACGTCATCCCCAAATGCTGTCACTCAACCCATGCGTTCAGATGAAAAATCGCTGGATCACGGACACTCCCTTGCTACAAGCTCATCTCCTCTCATACCGCTACAGAAAAGGTCATCCGGTTCCCTGACCTGGTTGGCTTCATATGGTGGGCTCACCGCATAATGGTTATAATTATCAAATTATTGACCTTTACTTAGCGCGGTCGTCAATTCTGTACTTTCTGAGGCGAGCAATTAGCATTGGATATTTAGAAATCGAAGATGCGCAGGGGATTCATGAGTATGGACGTTACATGAAAGGCCATAATATGGTCCGCCTCAAAGTATCGGATGAAACCTTTTGGAGTCGTGTGTTTTTGTGAGTTTATCTTCCGAGTTATTTCTAATATCGCTTGCTCATTCCATCGATTGAAATTGTTAGGTCTGGGGATCTCGGATGTGAGATTTCCCTTGTCGATCTCCACGAACACCTGTCTAATGTCATCATAGTTAGCGAAGCCTATATGTTGGGTGAAGTCGAGGTCAACGATTTGAAGGCCACTATGAATGTGCGTCTGTTCATGAATATCTCTTATACACGGAGGACTGAATGTTCCCCCCTCTTGCAGCTATGGTTGGATAATGAATCCAGCATCACCGGGCTATCATCTACACTTGGCCGAATTTCAGCAATTATCTCCGGCTTCTCAAATGCATTCCTTGGTCAGACACACTCACGAGCTAGACTCAATGTCATAGCCAGCTATGACCAATCGAATGAGCTATTTAAAGTTTGTCCCTGTTCAGTGTACTTTGATATCGTGCTGATTTCTCGCCAGGCCTTCTTGAGTCAGGAGATGATGTATTCCTGCGCGCTTTGGGGGGAGGAGGAAGGCGGGATACTTGGCGACCTCGAGGAGGGACCCACAACACATGATCTGGAAGACGCGCAAATACGCAAGATTCATCATGTGCTCCGTAAAGCTCGTGTCAAGCGCGGTCATCGTATCCTAGAGTTTGGCACAGGATGGGGAGGACTTGCTATCGAGGTAAGACACATTTCCATGTTTTCTTCACACATTCTTACCCTACATCTTTCTCTTCGTATTCTGCAGGCTGCGCGTACATATGACTGCGAAATCGACACATTAACGTTATCAAAGGAGCAGAAAACTCTTGCCGAAGAGCGAATCAAGGCAGCTGGCTTGGAGAACCGGGTGCATGTGCACCTCCTCGACTATCGTGACATCCCACCTGAATTCGAGCACGCCTTCGATGCCTTCATCAGTATAGAGATGATCGAGCATGTTGGCGCGCAGGTAAGTTTCGTTCTATCTACCTCGGAACCACTAGCCAACGACGATGGCAGCATTACAACACCTACTTCAAGCTTGTCGATTTTGCGCTGAAGCCACGGAATGCAACTGCCGTCATTAGCTCGTCCACGTTCCCGGAACCTCGATACACTTCTTACCAGTGCGTAACGCGAAGCCTTCCTTATTTACACCTTCTCAGTTCCCTGTCATTGACATACTCACGATCAGAGCGGAGGACTTCATGCGGCGATACATGTGGCCAAATTCGTGTCTTCCAAGCCCCACGGTCCTGATTGACGCGGCACACGCCGCGTCTCAAGGCCGCTTCGCGCTTGAAGGCGTAGAGAATCATGCTTCCCGTACGTCCATCTAAGAATTAACCCACGAAGCTGTCGTCCCAACTCTTGCAGACTATCCGCGCACGCTCCGCACGTGGGCGCGACGCTTGGACGCTAACCTCCGGCAAGATCTCATCGCGGACGTCTATCCCTCGCTGGGCGACGACGCCGAGTTTGCTATCTTCAAGCGCAAGTGGGCATACTTCTTCGCATATGCCGGTGCTGGCTTCGAGAAGGGATATATTGCGTGCCACATGCTGACGTTTACTCGCATGGTTCGTCCCACACTCTCGCTGCCGTTGAATAGGTTAGACGTTGACCACGTTTATATAGAACGGCGTCCTGTAGACACGTAACTGATCCGTGATCGACGTTGTGTGAATGGTGTATGAGGGAATCCGGATGCCTTGCCAGGGGGGCCGCGGAGGTGTCGATTTATTCTTGCACCCAGATCGGGCAAGAATTTAGTTCAAGCTCGTTGTGTACGATTTGAATGAGATGCGATTTGTGGAAACTTCTCATTACGATGACCCTGATGAGGCGGTTTGACGCGCCAACTCCTTCGTCCATGTCCTTCCGACAAAACGTCGGCCTAAGCATTAATAACAATGAAATACAGCAATATCCACAGTATGTTTCATTTCCGATAGCGTCCACAACAATAAAGTCCAGCATCTCCAATACAACTCACAAATCTCGCAATAAGCGCTCGACAACATCGCGATTGCTCTGCCACACATCCTTCTTGAACGCATAGAAGGACTTCTTTGTCGCGTACCAGCCTTCTTCTATCATACTCCTCACTGCCTCTGCCAGCAGCGGACTCGTCGACATCGGATGGCCAGTGCCCGTTGGATCCGAGTTGAGGAACGCGGATGCATTGCCGGTGCGCAGTGCTCTGAGGGCATGGACTTCGTGCATGGCGGCAGGCCGCGTGATGACGGCGCGGTCGTCGTCAATGTAGCCGTATGCTTCTCGCGTGCGCTGTGTGACTAGGAGTGGCATCTGGAAATATGAAATCGTCAAGATTGTGATAGTTCAATGAAAGCACGACGGGACAACGTACGTCTAGTTCCATCGCCAAATGAACTGTCGAACTGGCTTGGTCTTCGAAGTCTGTTGTACAACACGTTTAAGGGTACATCAACGAGTGTAAGGAAGGAGGCTCGATACTGACAACCGAAGTCCGCGAAGGCAGGGACGACAACGTCCGCACCCGCGATCAGAGCGTAGAAATCCTCGTAGTCCAAATCTCGATGTATGCTGACGAGATAAGCCAACTCTTCCGGGATATCGAGCGAGCCAGCGCCCACCAAGAGCAACTCGAATGGCGCGTCGGTGGCGCGGTGGTTCGGAACGAACGAGGAGCCTCCTTCGAGCGCTTGATAGCCCCACGCCTGCGGGTCCTCTGGAAAGTTCGGATGGGCACATGTGCCAGATAAGGATAGATTTGAAACGGCTCACCATGTAGGGAGGCGATAAGGTCGCTGAAGACGCGGTAATAATCACGGCGTCCGATTGAAAGGTACCTTGAATGATGGCTTTCGATAAGGCGCGATTGGCGGGCTTAGTGGGGAGATCAGGGATGTCCAACAGAGGAACGTGCACGTCGACTGGGATGTGCTCGTATCCAGTTGTATAAACAGCAGGATCGATGCTGTCTGCCTTGTTGCTGAAGTCTTTGCGGAAAGACTTCGCAACACTGCAGAAGTGGAGAAAGGCATTGGATTATTGTCTTTAATCGTGTTTCGAGAGAGTAGAACATACTGGTCCGCTATCGGCAGAAGACGTAGTGCGCTGCGACTTGACCATTCGGGGATTAAGCGTTGCCAGCTGGTATCCTTGACATTATGCACGATGCATACGAGCTTGAACTTGTGCGTGTCATCCCGAGCATCCCACGCAGCCAATAGTTCCGCATGCCAATGAGGGAGGCTTCCAAAAAATAATTCAGTATGCATTAATATACACAAGATGAGAATGTTACCCACTCGATTTCGCATGTGCCGAGGACCACCATGTCAATCCCTCCATCGCCCGGCTGCCCGACAATATGTGGTACCAGTGCCTCAGGCAGTCCACGAACGCCGTGGTATAGCTGCAGCCTGTCGACGACTGACTGGAAACCAAAGCCGAATGGAGGTGCGAACACGTGAATGGGCCCGTCAGAATTTTCGCCGTCGTACTTGGGCTGCAAGACGAGCTCTAGCGTCCATACCAATGCCATATAGACATCGAAATGATGGACGAATGTCGATGCGACAGCAACATTGTGCCTTTTTCGGAGGGGCAGCTCTGGTACGGGCTGATTGTGAAGAGAATGCGATGTGTTTGTCGAGTCGTTGATCGGGTGCCACCACTCCTCAGTTGCCTTAGCCGGTATACTGGATTCTGGGAGGAGGGACCAGAAGGCTGCAAGGAACACTACCACAGCGAGGCCAGCGAGTAGGAGACGTCTCGGTACATAGGAGGCCATAGACGAGAAAGATGAGCAAGCGCAGGTTTCATGAGAACCTTGTTACGTCGCTAGTTTGAGACTAGTAAATTCCATGTTCGGCCCCGTCCCGCCCTAGGCTCTCCATACGCGGAAGATAGTCGTTCCGCCCAACCCTTGTCGTACATTGTACTGTGAGGCCTTGAGAATTGAAAACACTGCAGATATTGCATTTCAAGGCAGGCAATCAGCGCTGAAGTAGCACTGCTGATATCAAGTGGTATCATCATCTCGGAATAAGGAATGGTCGAAACTTTACCTGAGCTCGGAGACATGATGTATGGCTGTTGGATAGATAGGATATGGGCTTCAGAGAAATTTTGTGAGCGCAGGATATAAGGGTGTAACGTAGAATGCGGATTCAAATGCCCGCGGACTTCGGCATGTGTAATAAGTTATATTTAGCATGATTCCTAAGGGAAGCACTGACAGAAACACGAATCCGAGATATAATATGGATACATGCGCAGGACACCCAGCCTTTGTAAACGTCTCGTTTGTTTTGTACCAGCACATTCGAGCTGCACAGCTGCGAGTTGCATGCTGAAATGCAGTTGGAGCCTGGTAAGATAAGATAAGATAAGATGACCGATATGATCGACGCTCGATCCGAGCTGCTCGACAGGCTCGACGGCCACGATGATCTCGTTCGAACACCTTTTTTACGTTCTGCAACTTCACGAATGATTGCATCGTGTTGCAATTTTCGATTGTCTGTGAGCCTCGCGACAGGGTTTCGACCGTGACGGACATGCCATAATAACGCTCGGTCTGCATCATGTCCGTATCAAAGTCACGCATGCCGAGTCTCCGTCGAAGATGGCCGTGTGGTAAACACGAACCTACCTAAATCCACGCCCCGCAGGACATAGGGTGGCGGAACATATGTCTAGAACATGTGTCTTGCGCGCGTGCCGGGAAGACCTTCTTATCTTAGCTCCTTTATCTATAGCCGGCTGGAGTGGGAACTAGCTATGTTGAAGTTGCGTTGGATGTGACGAACCATCCAGGGTCAATCCTTGTCCTCCCCATCATCAATGTCGATGCTCCCTGCAGCGCGGTCGTCCACATCGGACGATGCGTCCTCGCGAGCAGTAGACATCGATCTGGACGACACGGGCATATTCATCCCCGCAGAGCCTTCCTTTTTCAGCACGCTGTCCCCTTCTGTTCCGAACACCAGCGCGTACAATTCATTCATTGGTCCTATTACCCCAAGTGAAGCAGCTTCTCGTCAAATCTTTGACAGTGACGACAGGTCCCAGATACCGCTGGAAGACAGCGAGAAGGTCGAACAGCCTGCTTCCTCTCCCTTTGCAGATAATCCTGGCAAGCCCACTCGCCGCCGTCTCGCCGTGATGCTGTTGGGCGGAACTATTGCGCTCATTGTTGTCGTGCTTGCTGTCATTCTTCCCGTCTATTTCATAATTATTAAAAAGCATGCTACGGGCGGTCAAAGTGCATCCTCTGGATCGGCATCCAACACTGCATCGCCTACTGCTGCCATCACAGGTGGAGATGGATCGGTCATTACAACCGCAGACGGGGTGACCTTTACATACAGCAACTCATTTGGAGGATCCTGTAAGGTTTCATGACTGCCAAGTTCTCGTGCCGAGTCATTGAACTTCGATCGATTCGCAGGGATCGACGATCCGACTGACCCGTACAACAACGGCGCACACGCGCAGTCGTGGACACCTGCGCTGAACGAAACTTGGGACTACTCGACCGATCAGATCCACGGAGTCAACCTCGGTGGGTGGCTCGTGCTCGAGCCGTTCATCGTCCCCGCTCTGTTCGAGAAGTATCAAAACTCGACGCCGAGCCCTGCGCTGCCAGGCGGTGCTGTGGTCGATGAGTGGAGTCTCAGCGTCGCGATGCTCAATGACACGAGCGAAGGCGGGGGGATCCAGCAGATCGAGGAACACTACAAGACGTTCATTGTACGTCCCATGATGTCACAGAGTACGTCGCTTCTACAGCTGACCTTCCTTCCCAGACAGAGCAAGATTTTGCACAGATGGTCGGTGCCGGTATCAACTGGATCCGTCTACCCGTTCCCTACTGGGCTATTGAGACCTGGCCTGGAGAACCTTTCCTGGAAAGGACTGCGTGGACCTACGTCCTACTCGCGCTCAAGTGGGCGCGCAAGTACGGGCTACGTGTGTTTCTCGAACTGCACACCTGCCCCGGCTCGCAAAATGGCTACAACCACAGCGGCCACCTCGGTACCATCAACTTCCTGAACGGACCAATGGGTATTGCGAATGCCGAACGCATGATGGGGTACATACGCGTTGTAGCGGAGTTCATCAGCCAAAAGGAGTATACCGACGTCGTACAGATGTTCGGGGTTATCAATGAGCCACTGATGGGCATTATTGGCTTCGACCAGCTGACAAGATTGTAGGTGTCGGGCTGGTCTCGCTTGATGTATTTGCTCACGGCGTCTCGCAATAGCTACTTGCAGTCGCATGACATGTTTCGTCAAATCGTGAGTCGTCCGGATAACAGTATACAATATCTGACATCCATTAGACTGGTATTGGACAAGGCGCATACATGGTGATTCACGACGGCTTCCAAGGTCTTACTCCGTGGAAAGACTTCCTCCCTGGTTCTGATGTGAGTGGCACTTGTCATTTATCAATGTTCGGCACTACTAATCGTACACAACAGCGGATTATCCTGGACACTCATCCATATGTCGTATGCTTGTTCCACTTGTATCTATCTTCGGTTTCGTAATTTGATGGCATGTACCTACATAGGCATTCGGGGGAAATCTCGATCAGCCCCTCGATTATTGGCCGCCCGCTGCCTGCCGGGCCTTTCAGACCAACCAGTCGCAGTTTGATTTCGGGATCACGCTGACGGGCGAGTTCAGCGCTGCCATCAATGACGTGCGCATGTGCCTATATTTCATCATCTAACTAGAGTCTTACCGGCATTGTGCTACAGTGCGGACAGTGGGTCAAGAATATCGGCACTCTGCCCAGCTACCCGAACTGCACGCCGTGGGACGATTGGCAGAACTGGACGCAGGACATGAAGGACGGCATCAAGCTGTTTACGATGGCAAGTATGGATGCCATGCATTTCCCTGGCTATTTCTTCTGGACTTGGAAGGTCCGTGTGTCCGCCGTCGCTCGTTCGGTGCGCGCTGACGCAGCGAACCACAGATCGGTAATTCTTCGGTGACAGGCAAAGTTGAAGCCCCCTTCTGGTCGTACCAGCTCGGCCTCGAAAACGGTAAGCTAAACAAGCCCATCTGCTCTCTCAACTAAATCCGTCTATAGGCTGGATGCCGACCGATCCCCGGGAAGCTGTAGGCACCTGCGATTCCCTAGGTATCCTCGACAATTTACCTTTCAACGGCTCCTACCAGTCCTGGCAAACAGGCGGCTCCGGCGCTGGCACCATCGCCGCCACGGCCGTTGCGTCGTTCAGCCAGTATCCGCCCCCGGCGCTCTCGAACGTAAACGGCGCGGACCCCACTCTGCTTCCGCAGTACACATCTACGAGCGTGGTGCCAACATTGCCGACGCCGACCTTCACAGCGGCCACAACGACTGGGGGAGACGGCTGGGCTGATCCCCAGGACACGTCGCTTGCTGCCGCACCTATACCGGGCTGCATATATCCTGATGCATGGGGAGCACCTGCACAGTCGACGGCATTCCTGTGCGGCGCTGCTGCTGCGTCTGCGATGGCCACGATTCCGCCTGCTCGGCGCCGTGTGTGAACAATGTCCAAAACCGTGGAATGCACATTTCGTTGTGAATAGCCTGGACCTACATTTATATCATATATCATGCTCAGAGAATGCTTCATATCCTCATTACCACACAGAACACTTGCTACATACTGGATACTTACGATCACGAACATTTACAGAACGGAATGGAATATTTGCTGGTCTTCAAATGTCACTGTCTTATTACTTCTTATTACCCGATATTCCCTTGTTATCTCACATAGTATATATACCGCTGCTTAGAAGAACAACGGAAGATTTCTATGATACTCGTATGCTACTCGCGACTTCTCAACGACGCATACACATTGCGGATTTTGATCAACGTCTTCGTTCCGCTTCGTACACCTCCCACCCCAGTTCTTCCAATTTATCGACCTTCACGAGCACTTCACGCTCGAGATTTTTGAGGTATTCATCCATGGCAGTGACGAGACGCGGCATGCCGGCCGACAAGATGCGCACAGCGAGAAGACCTGCATTCGTGCCGTTGTTGATGGCCACGGTCGCAACCGGTATACCTCTCTACATGTGTAAGTATTGTGAGCGAATGAGATATAAGGAAGCGGGGAGTGCAGAACATACCGGCATCTGCACGATACTGTGCAAAGAGTCGACGCCGTCCAACGAGCTGCCCTTTACAGGAACACCAATGACAGGCAGCGCAGTCATAGCAGCGACCATACCCGGGAGGTGGGCAGCGCCACCCGCGCCTGCAATGATCGCCCGCAGACCTCTCGACGCCGCCGAGCGCGCGTACTCGACGAGGCGATCGGGCGTGCGGTGCGCGGAGACGATGGTGAGCTCGTACGGGACGTGGAAGCGCGTGAGGATGTGTGCAGCGGGAAGCATCACGGGCAGGTCGGAGTCGGAGCCCATGATGACCCCCACGAGTGGCTGCGTGTGTGAGTGCCCTGGGGTGGGCGGGAGCGGTGCGTATAAACGCGTCTCCTGAAGGTCGCTGCCTCCAGGCAGCTTTTCGAGCAGCGGGCGGAGTCGCGCGCGCACCTCTGCATCCGAACCTGCGACGACTGTGACGTGCCCCATCTTGCGGCCCTTGCGGCAGTCGGGCTTCCCGTAGAGGTGCACGCTGGCGCCTGGGACGGTGAGTGCGAAAGAGGCGAAGGCGGTAATGTCCTCCATGTGCGGTGAGGCGCCAATGAGGTTGAGCATAGCAGCAGAAGGGACTTTGAGCTCGGTGGAACCGAGGGGAAGGGAGAGGATCGCACGCAGGTGGTTCTCGTATTGTGAAGTTTCGCAGGCTTCGATGGTGTAGTGGCCAGAGTTGTGAGGGCGGGGAGCGATCTCGTTGAGATACACGGAACCTGTATGGAGGCATCATGAACAGGAAGTATTACACAGCGAAGAGGTACTGTACCATCTTTCATGAGGAACATTTCTACTCCAAAGACACCAGCACCCTGTAATGTCGTTACCGCTGCTTCGGCAACAGTGCGAGCACGAGCAGGAACGCTAAGATCCTGGCTTCGCAAAGGCGCAAAGACCAAGTGGCATATGTTATTCTTGTGCACGGTCTCCACAACTGGGTAGGATGAAACTTCGCCAGATACTGAGCGGACGACGACCACCGCGATCTCCTTGACGAACGGAACCCACTTCTCCGCATACAGAGGTCGGTTGCCCAGAGCAGCGATGGCTTCTTCTGCTTGCGAAAGGTCGCGCACCACGAAGTTCCCCCGACCGTCATATGCGAGCGTACGACTCTTTAACATCAGAGGAAGGCCGAGCTTTGCTGCAGCCTCGTGAATCGACTGAACGGTTGACTCTATCGACATGAACTCGGAGACAGGACACCCATGGGCACGGAGATGCTCTTTCTGCACGAACTTATCTTGAATAGTCCTAATAGTCGAAGGACTGGGATGCACACCCATTGGCACGGTAGCCTCCACCTCCTCGAGTACAGCGACGTCGACATGCTCAATCTCCACTGTGAGAACATCGACCTTCGCAGCGAGCTCCCGTATTTTGGCGGGGTCGGTGAAGGCGCCATCGACGTGAGATAGATGGGGTGCACGCGGGGCGACGACCTGCTTGGCAGGAGCGTTCTCACCGACGTCGAGGATTACCACATCCACATTAAGTAGTGAGGCCGATGCCGCCAACATGCGACCAAGCTGGCCACCTCCTGGGTGACATGTTCATATCATGATTGAGCGGAGAGTACATCATGGATAGGAGAAGTGAACTGAAAAGAGAACGGGTCAGCGATTCACCTGATGAAATGTACGAGCAAATAACCCACTCCCACCTAATATCCCTACTACCTTGTCCATCCTATACGTGGAATAGGCTAAAACAAGCAATGTAGAAGAGCACGAACCCACAGGCGCTTATGTAGGCGGACCAAATTTTGCACAGCTGAATTGCCCAAGCGCCCAAGCGAAGCGCTCCTTGACGTCGACCACAACACGACGCGGCGAACTCGATGTCTCCACCACCAGCCAAGGCATCTGCACCTAGGAGGCGAAACAGAAAAAGAAAGAGGCGTGTAGCTTCGTCCTCTGAATCCTCATCTTCAGACTCGTCCTCCGAGTCTGACTCCCCTGCACCTAAGGTGGTCAAGAAAGTTACAGTGCAAGCTCCTCCTGAAGAATCCTCGAGCTCGGATTCATCATCTGATTCCGAGTCGGACTCGGACTCTGAGACTAAGCCTATAAAATCTGCAGGACCATCACATATACCCGTTGCAGTCACTTCCCAACGACCCTCACGCTCACCTACCCCTCCTCCATCCGCTATCCCATCCTTTATTCCTTCAAAGAAAAAAGACGACAGCCAAAATGAACAAGTTCTGAAAGACAGGTTCAGAAAGTTCTGGATGTCATCTGTCGCTGACTCGTTCAAAGACGATCTCGAGGAAATTCGTAAAGTAAGCAAAACTAATTCGCATTCATGCGCTCTTGTCGGTGCTCAAGGGCTGGGCCTTTTAGGAACCTAACTTGACCACATCACGTCTGGCGTTGCTAATCGACTCGCTGGCTGCTGGAGGGGAGGTTTTCTCGTCCAAGGTAGACAACAATGATATGAGTGAGATGGACATCGTTATGGAGCATTACACATGACTGTCTGCCTTTCACCCAATAATTTTCTGGCGAGAGCACGGTATGCATTGGGGCTATACGCTAAGAAGTGAGCGAGTGTTGATGTGTTGATATGTCTTCAGACCACCAGTTTTATCTTGAGCGCCACGGTGCCTCGAGGATAATCTGTCGCAAGACTGAACAAGAATTTTTTTGCATGTGCTTAATCGATGGGCTTGCTGGGTGTGACTCGGTCTGTATCGTTGTCGAGGTCGTGATTTCCCGCAGTGTCGCTTCAGCCTGCGGGCTCAATGCTGGTGCTCTTGTGCGTTTCCGGTTTTTCTGCAAAAAAAAGCTTACTTTGCTCACTTGCTCATTAGTATTGCCACAGAAATTTATAGAAGACTCGTCCACAGCTCTAGCGTAGAGCCATGTATTCGCACTCTAGCGCCGATTGCGGCCATTTCATTGCACTTCCATCGAGGAATACCACACATTCACATTGATATTACGGTTCGTCCATCACGTCTCAATGGGCAATACCAGGTATCAGTACTTGACATGGTTTACGCCACCAACTATAAAACTAAGCGTTACCGCTGCTGAGGACAACATCGTAAGACCTTACGCAATCCCGCACGACTCTCACCTGCCACACATCTTTGCCGATCAGACTACGACTGGGAAACTGGTTCGATTATGTGTACATAATCCTTCCCACGTACAGCGTGGGACTTGACCACCATCGATGGTAGCCAACGTACATCCACGCCCTATATCCCACTGAGCAGCCATATCTTTCCTTGCGTGCAACAGTGATATTCAGGTCTATTCCTGAACAATTGTTCTCACCAAGGTATGGTGAGGTTCCACCTCTCATCACCTCTGTGTCTCAACTCATTTGCGTATCCTCCGGAGTCATGAAACACCGCTTTGAACAGTTCCAAGCCACCGCGCACAATGTGACTGTGGTCGGCGTGCCTCCCCTGCCTCCCCTGCGCAAAGTGGTATCGACGCTGCGGCCATTGTAGGATGGGGCTACGTCACTGGGAACTTCAGTGCTGTGGATGCTCCTGCAGCGCTCATCATGGGCCGTGGACAGCTGTCATTACTATGACACCCAGGAGCGTTGTAACTTAGTATCACTGAGAACAGTTTTATCGTGATCGCTACTACTCTTTGTGTCGTTATGCGCCCCTTAGCAAGGTCGGACTTCATCTTTCCGCAGACCCAGTCGAGAAAAGTGAGCAAGATAGTTACATCTCTACACTGTCTGCTCGAAGCAGGTGTGGGAACGTCTGATTCGCAGCCTGGCGCTAACATTTATAGATTATCAAAGAGCCCTGTCAACGTTTGGAGACAACGTACATCAAACGGGGATTTGAAAAGGATGCGCAGCCGATGGTAAAACGCCCTAGAAAGACGGTCTTGCCTCAACGGGAGCGGAACAGACATGTCCTGCCTTCATGCTGTTCGGTAGACGGGCGTTGTGCGTCAAGATACTGATCCACTGGATGTGGACGTACAACAGGCTCCTAGAACCGGGCACCAGGTCTGTTGCCACTCACTTGTACCCGCATGATGCGTCCCTTAGAACGTCCTTTGAAGCAGCTCAATGGACTGCTTGGGATGCTGAGACGGATACCACGCTCATGTGATGCGATGGCTCAGAAATCATAACGTGATAGAGTGCGCGCAAGCAACGTTTGTAGAGCATGGGGACGCTGGTCGATCGCGGTGCTTGAGCGTGAGTAGTTCCGGAGACCGCGCAATTTGCGCTGTCCACTCAGCTGCCAGCAGCCGTACGCAGTTGAACCGCCTTTCTGCTTTTTTTGCAGGGGCTAGGCTTGTTATAGATGAACGTTTCAATGAATGATTCCGTGGGTTCGGTTGCCTAGCTCTGGAAGTCGGATGTCTTCTTTTGACACCCCGATATATAAGTTGCAGTGAACAACTCATTCCTCACCCCAATTATCTTCTCCTTCCCCTCCTATCTACAGATTTTTTCGACATCTAAAATGCGTCTCTCCGCTACTACTTCCAGTCTGGCTTTCGCTGTCCTCGCAGCCGCGCAGGATGCCACCGTACGCACTCATCTATTTCTCCTTTGTAACATTGTCTTGACCTCGTCCGCACTGTAGATTCAAGTCGGTAAAGGCGGACTGTTGTTCACCCCCTCGTCTATCAACGCAACCGTTGGATCCGTGATCACCTTTGACTTCAGCGGTGCACCCGGCAACCACACCGTTGCTCAATCCAGTTTCGCCTCCCCCTGTGCGCCTTTGGCGAGTGGCTTCGATTCGGGATACGTCTTCGTTCCGAATGGCACGACCACTGGCTTCCCTACATGGAATCTCACGATCACCGACACCAAGCGTACGTTGTGAATCTCAATGCACGTCTACTTCTGCTCATCGTATATGGCCTGCAGCAATCTGGTTCTACTGCGCACAACAGGGACCCCCTGCTCACTGCACTGCAGGCATGGTTGGGTTCGTGCATCGTTTTCATGTTTTTCTCTTTTCTCATACCGCTCGGCCGCATTTCCAGGGCTATCAATGCACCCGGCTCGGGCACCAACACCTTCGAGAACTTCCAATCCGCCGCTAAGGCCGCTGCCTCCGTCGTCGCTCCCAGCCCCGCATTGAGCGGTGTCGGGGCAGCGGCCACCACAGGTCCTGGTCCTCTCACTGGCGGCTTCAGCGGCTTCGATGGTCCCACCGGAACTGCTCCCGCCCCTTCCCTTTCATCGAGCACGACCTCTACCGGTAGTACGAGCTCCTCTGGCACGGGATCGGCATCTCCTGGTACCAGTTCAGTGGGCACGACCACTACATCCTCTGGCACGAGCTCAGCGGGCACGACCACATCCAAGAGCACGTCTACTAGCACCAGCCCGCCGAACAGCGCCTCTTCCGTCAGTGCAAATGGAGTTGTTGTCTTTGTCGCTGCTCTCTTCGGCATCGCGCTTCTTTAATATGGAGCACGCGTGGTCGGATTTTGGTGGCCGAAAATTCTCGGTGTTTAGTGGCAGGAGGTGGAATTGTTGATGAGGAACCGAGATCTCAGGCTCCCATGCTAAGGACAATTAGATGTTGCTTTTTTGGACTAGCATATGGCGCGGGGCGCGAACATTATCATCTAATTGGGACTTCAATCTTACCGCGAACTATTGGACTGTTGGTTGCATCTTGTCTGGACGGTAGCGTAAGTTGTGGTGATTGTATCACAGATCCTGTCGCAACAGATCCAAGTCGTTGTACTCAGTGGAGATATCAGAAAGAAGCTTAGACATAGTTTGCACTAAGCCAGTGCATGCCAGCGAAGTAGATGTGTCATCGCAGTGCGCTGGCTGCGTGTTCTCGGTGTGGGGTAAATTTGTACACGGAGCATCACGACCATTCTACTCGCTAAACCTCATATTGCTTAGAACCTCGCGCCTGGCCCACTCTCCCACCTCACATCGTTCGCGGCCTGCGATCGAGCGCCATATCAACAGGCGGCAGGTCAGCTCGTCCCACTCTGCGCATTTCTGTTCGGCGGTCATGCATACTCGCCAGAGCGACTCCACGCACTCGCCCCAGACTTCCACAGCCATGCGCTCCGAGATGTCAAACAGGCCCTGCGAGTAGTGCAGAGGCGGTGGTTTCGGGGAACATGTTAGAGATCGTGGGGCTTGCCCGGATGCCGGGATGACAACGTCACCCTCCAGCTCTTTGAGCCAGTGGAAACACCGCGTTACAAGCGCCGTAAGGTGAGCCACGGGAGAACCGGGAAGGAGACTTAGCCTCAATATCACCGGAACGGCAACGACGAATGTATTTTTGTTGCAAGCTAATCATGAGAAGTCGCACGTCAGCTCGCTGATGGTGTGAGACAAAGGATTGGCTTGCACGCACCGCCATGGTCCAGCAGCCTGCACAGACATCTACCAAGAACGGAGCGCCATTCGCCATTCGTGGATGCTTCCAACTTGGAGGGATTGGCGACGGCGAGGACATTCTCCAGAATGCGAATCCACGCGATGCTCTCTTCTGCTGTGGCCCTTTTGACTTGCATCTCTATCCATGATAATAGGGCATGCCGCAGGATCAGGGTAGTTGTCGCGCGTGCGTTGCCTGTGACAGTGGCTAGGACCTAAATCACAGGTGAAATTTGAGCTTGGGATCCCAATGTGAGAGATCGATTAGACGTTACCTCAAGGATCCCACGCCTCAGTCCCTTGTCTTTCCCCTCACATTGGAAAAACTAGCTAACAGGTCCCACGTATGTCTTCTCTTCAAGACTTGCCACTCGTCGTTCCCGATCATCCCGTCACTCAAGAACCTGACAATCCATAAGCGCTCCTTCTTCCAGTCATCAGAGGCACTGTAGAGCATGCCGTAGAGCATTGGCACATCACCGGCGTCGAGCTCCGGGCGCTGAAGAAGGAACCGCGCAGTGAGAGGGTAGATGAAATTGGACGGGTAGAAGATGCTGCGCAGAGAGTGAGCGAGGAGCAGGGTCGTATATGCAGGGAGGCGGGGAGAATCGCCCGACGGAGTCTCAGGGACCAGATCTCGAAGGAGGTTGAATATGTGCATCAACTGCAATTTTTCTTGTATGTCGGCGTCCTGCAAGGCTCTCGGTCACAGGAAACAACAGTCTGGGGAATGGCACATACCTCAAGGCACTTACATAGTGCAGCCACCTGTGCCCAAGCAACCTCTCGGAGATGGCTATCCTTCGCAGATAGGATGCGAACAAGCAGACTGACCACATTCGTCCTAAAGAGCTGTACCCAAGCTAGCGCAGAAGAAGGCAGGCTGTCCACTAGCATCTGGGCAAAGAGCAATAGGACGAAAACTGGATCATAGATGGTCTCGTCCAGTTCTACGTCCCTTGGCATATCCTCATGCAGATACCTGCAATTGGGGTACGACAGGCAAGTCTTGAGCACACGGGCAGGGTCGAGGCTTTGAACCGCTTCGAGGGTGTTATTGGATACAAGGTCGGAAGACGAAGACCATCGACTGCAAAGAGCCGCAATTGACGTCTTCCGAGTCGTCTCGAACAGCTCGAAGATGGAAAGTAGCCTACGATCTGAAAGGCTCAAAGAACCTCTATAGAGCTGGCGCAAAGGTTCAATGTGACTGGGCTGACAAGTGTTCGAAGGATGTAGACCGAACAGCGTGTGTAGTAGCGCGACGATGCTATCTCTGGGAGATGCACCATTAACGCCGCCACGCGTACATAATTCATATAGTCGACGGTGTTGGACTATGCTTTGTAGGTGCTTATTGACTGTTACAGGCTGGGTAAAGTACGATCAGTACCATGCAAGGAGACCGCGAAGACACACACCTTCAAAGCAGTAGCTGACACAAGAGTATCCACGAAATGGATGGCATCGATGTCCGAAAGACGGCTCTGAATTGCTGCCGCGACAACAGGCTCTGCCAAATGATTCTTCACCTTGGAAGAATTCTTCACGAGAGCCGCTATGATCAAGTATGAACATTCTACATCACCAGCATAAATAAATCAAAACTTACATAAATCAACTAAACACTCTCTCACTTCGTCCGTTCCCGGGCTGCTGCCGGAGAATTGTCTAACTGCCCAAATTAGCCCACGGTCAACGAGATCGTCGACAATTTGAGTGCAGTCTGGTCCGCATGAGCGATGCAAGCGCCGGCAGACAGTCAACATATATGGTGTTAGTGTCGAAGAAGGGGTCGATGCCCATTCTTGCCTAAGAGTAGCCAGATACGTTGGACGCGTCGATGACGAGTGCTCGATCATTGAAGAAACACAGTCGGCATAAATCATGGACGCATCCTTCGAATGACGGTCCTCTGTGACCATACGAGCAATACGAGCGAAATGCGACACCACGTTACCGCAAACGACTTGATCGATAGTAGTCCCTTCTGCAGCGGAGTCACAGAAACCGGAGATGATTCGAGCCAATCTATGCGTCGCGCATGTAGTTGATGAATCGGATTGGATCCACTGAGCAACGGCCGCCCTTGCTGATGAATGTCTGTATTGCAGGCCGGTTATCACATCAACCGTCGAGTCTGTCCAATTCTCCGCGAGAAGAAAGGGAGCAATATCAATGTTCTTTTCATCAGCCCTGGAGCGCAGCGACCAACGCCTCACTGATTGAGAAATTATGGATGCTATAGATTTTCCTGCAGCGCCGATGGGAAGAGAATGGCCATCGTGGCACAATGGTAGACTGCCGTACGTTGCGGAGGCAAGTAAGGATTCCAGTGTTAGTGATTGTGGCAGCAAAGACCGCAGACGATACAATCGGCATAGAGGCAGTTTGACGGCACCAGAGCTCCAACCTTGCGACGACGCAATGGTGACAAGCAACTCTTCGACACGCGAGAGGACAGACGATGTAGCCCCACGCTCGGCACGTTCTATGAAGCAGTCTATCAAGGCAAGGATATCAGCACTCGACATGTATTTGATCCAGATGAATGCTGTGGCTTCCTAAGAAACCGGAAAATATTGAGTATGCATGCGACTGCTCCTCTCAATGAACGTACTTGGTCTCGGTCAATATTATGTTGGGCTGCGAGGACGTTCAACCAAAGAGCAGCATAATCTGCAACTAGCTGCCTGTCGTCGTCCTCGGTGTAAACTAGGGATGCCTGCAAGAATTCATCAAGTCCTGGGACACGTCAGTTCATATCTTCCACAGAAGTCTCTATGCAGCTACCTTGGCGGAGAATGCTTGTCAATGGCCGAGAGCAGAGGGACTTGATCACTCCTGATCGGAAGCAGAACTGTTTGAGTTCGGACGTACGGTCAGCAATCCTCGCTTGTGATCGTTTCACGATGGCAGCTAGGAGCAATAGTAAATCGCGACTGGCGGTATCTTGAAGCGAAGACGAGAGTCTATGGAGGACAAGACGTATAGCTCTTGTTACGTGGACTAGTTGAACGGAGGCCTGGAACAAGGAATCTACCAGAGCTTGTTGGCAAGGAGGATCCGCGAGGAGTTCGTATGTGCAATGGAGAAACATGTTCCCAAAGTCGAGTCTTTTCGAAATAATCTGTAAATGCCACAGTACAGTAGATTGGATCACATACTGGTCACGAAAATCCGCAAATCTCGATGGGATGTCTATGCTCAGCCAGAGATTACTTCGGCCTGGTCGCAGGTATCCGAACAACTCTCTTAATGCTGGCTTGTGGAATCGCTCAACGACGGTCAATAATCGAGTCCATTCTGACGAATGAAGTTGGGGGTCGACGAGACGAACCCAGTCTATCAGCTCATAGGCAGATATTTGACGAGCGACAGCGGAAGACGCTATATCCCCCACGCCTTGTCAAGTACATTATCTAGCAAATGATTGGATTTGCTTACGTGCTGGCAATTGTTCTATCTGGATCAGGAACTCTTGAACCGCAGGGCTTATGCTCTCGACAACGGCGCCAGACGGCGACCGGAGGTGGTGGAGATCGAGAACAAGCAAGGCGACTTCGCGGCTTATTGCGGAGGTCACAATCGGGTTCGAAGGGTATAGATTCTCCGGTTGGACAACCGCATCGAGTTTTTCAACAAGTCCATTCAACAGGTCCAGGGAAGTTGCCTTTCCAGCGAGTCGGAAGGCAAGCTTGCGAACAAAAGTCACGATGGCTAGCGCATCGGAAGGGGACACGAGCTTCCCCTTCAGCTTCGCGCTAAGTTGCTCCAAAACCGTGACCAATAGTGGACTAGGATAGGTATCGGGGCGCTCGACCATAGTGTGAACCTGGCCGAGACTATCATCGCTGGGCAGAGACCACAGAGCCTGCAGTTCTTCAAGATATCGATAAGGAGTCTTGATGCATCGCTGTGCGCAGTCATCTAAGAAGGAAATAACGCTGTCGCTTTCGTCAGTGAGTATTGTCCCATCTGGCGCCTCGGCCCCGGAAGCACGGCGAGTCGTTGGAAGAGAATCCAACCACAATAAGATTTCACTCGCATCATGCTGAAAAAGGACACCGTTCGGAAGGACTTGGCAAAGGAGGGACGTGATCGCAGCCCGAATCGGAGGGACATCGGTATCAACATATGCTTTCAGCAAAATATGGAGGTTGCTGTGTTTCGATGCTGTGCCGAGCTGAATTAGCGCCAAACAACCCCAGGAATTCAAGCACATTACCTGTTTTTCCGGACCAAGTGAACTGCTCGCTGTCTTTTAAGAGCCGCAACACGTGCAGCTGACGAAGCGCATCCAAACCCGCAGTGGTTTTGGCAATATCTGTTGGAGATGAGATGTCGTCGAGCCCTTGGAGTAATTTGCCCGCATCGAATCGTGCCTCAGCGACCACTGAGGGCAGTAAGAGGTGGTATAACCAGAGCAACCTGTGAGCACTTTCGAGTAACAATGCCGTCCTCCCGGGATTCGCGGCTTGAACGGGAACGTTCGGGGCTGCCGCTCCGCCGAGCGTAGAATGCGCAAGCTCGTTGAGCTTCTGCGAGAAACCAACAATGACCTGGAAATCTGGAACTCGTTTGCGCACTTCCCGCACAACCTCTCGTCGCCTTTTAGACCATTGTCCGTCCTCGTCCTCTTCCAAAGCCTTCTCTACTTGGTCAAACGCACGCATGACGGCCTCGTACTTCAGTAGGCTCTTCACAAGGGCGAGAGCAGTACAGTGCTGAACAAGCGGTGATGGGGATTGCAGGCCACGCGAGAGATGAATTTTAATGTTCATCGATGGCAAAATGTTGTCAATGATTGTGGACAACGGCGGTGGCACGGGTTGATATAGAGACACGCTGCTGCCTTCAGGAAGGTAAAACGACTCCATGGGTACTGGCATAGAGATCACCGACCCAAAGAAAGCTATGTTTGCGATCCATTTCGACGAAAGACGAGGCTCTAACGCAAGGGCCGCTGCGGACCAGTAACTAGATAAAACATCAGGATGACGCTTGCTTTCTTTTACTGCAGCCAACTCACCCAGCAATCAGCTCAGGACAAGCTGCCAGGATTTTTAACGCAAGCTCTTGCTGGCGGGGATCTTCATTTACCTTCAGTCCCTTCACGACATTGGCAAGAGCCTTGTTGTAGATCCTTCCCCCTCTACTGCGTGGATTCTCAGTGAAGGGGTCGTCGCCATCAGGCGCTACCCTCTGGTCCAGTTCAATTTCACGAGGGTACCAGCCTCTGTCCTTGAAGCAAAGACCAACGCCTGGGTGGCTGCAAAGCGCCAAAAGAAAGTGATGGACGACGTCCGCGGGTACAGATTCCGGATCGTCTCCTTCGGAAGACATCCGGTCATACAGCCTAAGGAGCTATCACAGAACATGTCAAAGAGCTGACTGCCACCAATGACAACAAACATACCTGTGAAAGCGTCACCTCGTTGAAAATGGCAATTTTTAACGTTCGCTTCAGTTTGGGATCTGACCAGATACCGGTCCAACACACTTCGAGCACTTTTCTGACGACCGAATACGAGTCCTGCGATAGTCCTTTGAAAATTGCGGTGAATGCGTCTCGGCGCTGCTCGAGGAATGTTGCCTTCACGATAGATGGCGTAGAGCTCTGAACAAACGACAACACAAATAAGATATACAGAGTACGAATGTCTGGAAAGGTAAGTGTTATCGTCATTTATAACAGATATATGTGAGCTGTCTCTGTAGCCATACCTGGTCTGGATAGAATTTCAATAGTATCGTCGCCTTTAGTTTTGCGCCGCATATGCAGGAGTTTTGGCAACGACTAACAAGATGGTCAACTTCGTCCATGAGATCATACTTACACAAGATATACCTTGGTCTCCCATGCGAACACCTCCAAAACCGACTTCCGTTCTCGGCCACCGGCAAACTCTGACATGCTATTGAAGAGTTTCAGGGTAACAAGGAGCAGCTCTGTATGGGTGCCGGCCAGATATGAATTCAGTCGATGTGCCCATTGCGCTGTTAACAGCGTTCGCATGATTGGTTGTGCATATGCATGGTAGGTATAGTGAGAAGAGAGGAGGGTTAGGGTGGATGATAATGTGGCGACTATGACGGCCAAAAGCGACATCTGCCTCTGGATACAATCTTGATTCAGAAGCGGAATCAACGACAAGTCAATAGTGATACGCACCGAACTGGCCTCCTCCCATATGCTGAATATGTCTTGCGCTCCAGGAGAGAGATCCAACCAAGATTTTATGAGCAGTAAGCGTTCGTCATTTGCTGGGATCGACAGGTCACCATATTTGACGGTGAGTTGATTACGCAGGGCCGTCAAGGCTAATGGGCCAAACTTCAGAAAGAAAAAGGGTGATCACTAAACAATATTGCGCTCACCGTCAATGAGGCCGCCCTCATTCTGTTCTTTTAGCCTCAGACTACGCCTGATTTCATCTGCATTTGCATATTTGTAGCTCTGCTTAGACGTTGTGTCGTTCTTCCGGCCTTTGGTAGAGATCTCTCGAGAGGGCATATATAGCAAGGTCAGGCAGCAGTCGCGTCCTTAGATTGTGGATAACCTTTCCACAGATCCTACCACGTATGAATGGCTTCAAGGATCAAGATGCAGAAATCTGGTATAAAAGCCCGCGGCACGTGACTGAACGCGTTCAGTAACGCGTCTCGGGCGTCACAGCGCGCCAGATCGTCCTCGATCGTTCGGCGCTAAGGCTCTTACGCAGTATCACTCTCGGAGAGTACTAGGTTCTACGTACGTACGTGACTATAAAAAAGGTCTGCCGCTGGATTGACAAGCAAACAAAATTCAGAACAATTCCCCCGTTAATTAAGATACGTCCGACAAGTTGAAGCGAGGAGTCAGTGCTTCGGCCGCACCAAATAGTAATTGGGCCCGAGGTAAGTATTAGGTCCGTCTTCTGCGGTGTTCTAGATGAAACAACAGCATCATGAATGGAAAGCATGCGATTAATCGAAGCCAAACCAGATCTTCTATAATCACGTTTACTCTGCACATAGCCGTGATGTCTTAGAAGTGGTCTCTCAAAAAACGAGAAAGTGAAGCCTTTCATCGCATCCACAAATGCCCGAGCCGAGACTGGGCGCACTGCCGACATCAGACATCACCATCAAGGATATTCTTCACCCGTACAAACAAAACTGCAATCGAGCACTAGTACGTAACTGCAGGACAACAATTGGATACACCTCAAAACCGAGGGTCAGTCGAATCCATTTTCGGGCTGGGCAGTACATGGTCGAGCGTGGAAAGGATCGAAATGACAGGAGACAGAATTGGGAACTTGAAGACTAAACATGCTCAAGTCTTGGGCTGCGAGGAAGCGAGAAAAGGCGTCCGAATCACGATCACAATTGGATGATAAATGGACTCACAAAAACAATAACGTAATGTTTCGGACGTCCCGGGACACACGAACGTTCATGGCAGTAGGAGACCGATGATGCGTCAAATTCCAAGGGCGGTGTTTTTGTTTCAAAAAAGGAGTCTGTGCGCGCATGAATCTCGGGAACAGAGTGGAGTGCGTAAGACATGTTTCATGCTCCCAACTCTCAGGCTATGCTCCACCTGAAGCTGTCATTTCCGGGGAGCTTCCAATAATAGTGTGAATGCAGATATATCGGAAGTAGGTACCAGTACAGCGCAAAAGCTAACGCAAAATGGGAGGCGGCCGGTAGAAACAGTGTGATCGAAGAAGCCACGTGCTCGAGATCACAACGATCGCGACATTAAAGTACTGCGGTTAACCTCGAAGGTACTGAGTACTGAGGCCTGAGGCCTGAGTTACACCTTAGCAACAACGACGAAAGGTCATCGACGACGGCGTCGGGGGCGAATTCACAGCTGTCGGGTGACTGAATACGGTGAGAGCGCCTTTTAGCCCGGTGTCGCCGAGGACCTTGTCCTGTTTCTTGATGTGGATCCGCAGTTCGCGGCCATCCGCCTACCCTGATTGCTGAGCCCAAGGTAGAGTTCGCAAACTACTTTGCACCCGCAGGACTCTGAACTGACTAACAAGGTTACTGCGTCCAACATCACGGCCTCCTGGCCAGTTCGATCTGCAGTTCGATCTTCGAGGCGACGAATGGCATAGCAATGCACACGCCACCGTGAGAGGCCGTGCAGACAGAGAAGGCAATTGAGCCGTGTGTATTTAGCAATATGATGAGTGTCCAAACGTTCAAACGTTCATAGGTGCTCATCGATATCAGCAAGTGTCATGAGGGGGCTGCAGAGCGGCCGGCCATCAACGTTCAACATTGGCAGAGCCTGGCAGAGCGTGCAGTCCACTGAGCTACCAGCCCAGTTGGCATCAGGCGCGGCGAGGCTCCTGATTGGCCCGTTTATACCCTAACGCCTTCCAACGTCCGCGCCTTCCAGATGTATCAATTCGTTGCCCTAGTTTCATGACACCCAATTGTCACCTTGTGACTCCATTCCACTCCCTCGGTTCCCCTCCCCCTATAAATTCCAATTCAACAACTACTTCTCTCCTCAAAACCTTTTCTCATCTCCCCCTCTTTCCACATTTCGTCAACGTCCAACATGCGTTTCTCTACTACTGCTTCCACTTTGGCCCTCGCGGTTCTGGTTGCCGCGCAGGATGCCACCGTACGCACTGATATACGTCTCCTTCATAACCGTGTCCTGACGTCGTCGTCACTGTAGATTCAAGTCGGTAAAGGCGGACTGTTGTTCACCCCCTCGTCTATCAACGCAACCGTTGGATCCGTGATCACCTTTGACTTCAGCGGTGCACCCGGCAACCACACCGTTGCTCAATCCAGTTTCGCCTCCCCCTGTGCGCCTTTGGCGAGTGGCTTCGATTCGGGATACGTCTTCGTTCCAAATGGCACGACCACTGGCTTCCCTACATGGAATCTCACGATCACCGATACCAAGCGTACGTTGTAAATCTCAATGCACGCTAGCTCCTGCTCATCGTATATGGCCTACAGCAATCTGGTTCTACTGCGCACAACAGGGACCCCCTGCTCACTGCACTTCAGGCATGGTTGGGTTCGTGCATCGTTTTCATGTTTTTCTCTTTTCTCATACCGCTCGGCCGCATTTCCAGGGCTATCAACGCAGCTGGCTCGGGCAACAACACCTTCGAGAACTTCCAATCCGCCGCTAAGGCCG
This sequence comes from Grifola frondosa, assembly GCA_001683735.1. Taxonomy (NCBI): domain Eukaryota; kingdom Fungi; phylum Basidiomycota; class Agaricomycetes; order Polyporales; family Grifolaceae; genus Grifola; species Grifola frondosa. The sequence goes on from LUGG01000010.1 coordinate 168,016, forward strand.
CTGCCTCTGTCGTCGCTCCCAGCCCCGCATTGAGCGGTGTCGGTGCTGCGGCCACCACTGGCCCTGGCCCCCTCACTGGAAGCTTCGTGGGTGCTGCCGTTCCCACTGGAACTGCCCCTGCTCCTTCCATCTCGAGCGGCTCGTCGACCACTACTTCATCGGCCAGCACGTCCACCACCAGCAAGGCGGCGAGCAGCGCATCATCCGTCGCTGCGAACGGGCTCGTCGTGTTCGCCGCTGTCCTTTTCGGTGTCACGCTTTTCTAGGTTCCTCGCAAAAATGCCTCGAGGGAGTAGCTATGTATTCGCGTTTAATGTTGGCGTAGTAATTACGGGATAATCACGAACAGTACGAAGTGGCAGGTGCAAGGAGTGGGACTGCATGATACCGTACGCTTTTGATGGGATTTACCGAATTACCTACGGTCACTTCTTGTGCGATCGCGAGACGATGAATGCCTTGGTTTCTCAATTTCCGTCGAGTGAATTAGCCTCGAGGCTATTCGGTAGTAGTGTGTGATATCGAAGGTGCCTTTCTGCAACACTTTGATGGTTGTTGACAAGGAGTTACCTAATAGTGACGTTGTCGATGGGTCTGAGAATCTCCTGTCTCGTGTGGTATTTATAAGCGTGGTAAATATTACCAGCTTGTATCCTCGTGTTTCGGATTCTTTCATCCATAGTTGCGAAAATGCGGGTTTCTCTTCGCTGGTGGCGTTCGAATGCCCAACATGTATAAAGACAACTAACGGAGAATGATCTCATCCGTCAACGTACATGCCATACGTTCCCATTACTTCATTCCGCACGGCGAACTTTAATGGGTACACGAGCCCCAGTCTCTCCAGCCACCTTCGGCCTCGGCAACACCCCTCGCACATACTCAATTTTGGTTTCAGGCCCATCCCGCAGTTCGAATGCGTAGTTGCGTATGAGCACGAACAGCACCGCCTGCAGTCCGAACAAACCATACATACACAGCACACGTCAAGATCTGTCAGCATGTGCGAATTCGTGGAGCAGCGCAGCAGATCCCACCTTGAATTCCGCCAGCGCGAATCCGCGCCCGAGGCACATCCGCGCGCCGTCGGAGAACGTGAGGAGGTGGCGGTGGCCCTGGATTTCGTGCGCCTTTTTGGGCACGCCGCCGTCCAGCCAGCGTTCGGGCACGAATTCCTTCGCGTCGGCGCCCCAGACGGCCTCGGAGCGGTTGATGCATTCGATCGGGACCATGATCGTCTGGCCTTTCGGGACGTAAATCGAGTCGACACGTTTGCCTGATGCGGTTTGCACGGGCACAGAGAGCGGGATCACATCGTCCGCAGTAGCCTGCCGTGATATCGAAGCATGGTTCATGTCAGGTGCGGGAACAGAATTCGAAGGTTGAAACGTTGAAGGGACATACCACCCGAGTAATCTGCGATACGGGAGCGTGGAGGCGGAGAATTTCGTGCACGACTGCATCGAGGTACGGTAGCCCGTTCGTCAATTGGTCCCATGTGGGGTCAGCACCCGCGAACCCTGCGAGCTCCTTCCGCAGCTTCACTTGCTTTTCTGGCTTCTTGGACAGTTCAATAAGAGCCCACTGTCATCAGGCTCATCAATGACCGTAAGTGAACCGTCTGCCAGTGGCAAGGACGCACCGTCAAGCTGACTGAGAAGACTCAAATTTTGAATAAGCCGGAGATTAAGTGATCGAGAGACTCACTGGAAGTCGTTTCATAACCGGCCAATATCAACACTTTCATCTTCCGCACAACCAGTGAGACATCGTCCGTAACCAACGGTATCATCACGACTCACCTGCGCCATGATCTCCTCCTGAGAAAGATGAAGGCTGGCATCCTGGTCCTCAGCTTTGACTGCGAAAAATAAAGCCATCAATAGACGATATTGCTTTACATAGGGATCCCAGGCTCACTGAGCACACCGATGATAGACTTTTCCGCTGTGTTTGTCCCATAGCTCTCCTTCCTCGTATTCTCGAGCAGCTCGTCCGCGATTCCTTGCGTGCTGGAGTTGAGTTGTCTCTCTAGCCGACTGAGTGGAGTCGGGATTCTAAAGAGGATTGGGAATGTCTGGGAGAAAAGCAGGATGAACTTAGTAAGGACGGATGGCTTCAAGGTTCCAAACGTCTCGAAAACCGTGGCGACAGCGGATTTCTTGCCATCCAGCGAGCCAAAGTCATGAGAAAACCCCGCAATGCCGATGCTGTCCAATCTGTTCACAAAAGAGGCGAGCGTCAATATCACGAATGTCATTTATGTAAAGACGACTCTAGTGCCAATATCATCCAAACTCATAAAAGTTGGGCGTCCGAGGCAAAATTGCATCACAACTCGGCAGGCATGATGGTAGCAAGCCACTCACGAAACATGGTTCATCCTGTAAATTATATTTAATATATAGGAAGAAGTAATCAAGGAGTCAGCTTATGCGTACCAGCCTTGCACATCGATAACGGCAGACTCTGTAAATTCCAATTGACTGTCCCATGAAGATTTGAGCTACAGAAGGAAGAGTCTCAGTCGCACACAGGACAATGGGTAGTTGGAACTCCCGGCGTACCTTGTAAGCTGAATCATAGAATATGGGCGTCAACCTGCGAATCGCCGCATTGCTGAAAGCGGGAGATATGGCTTTGCGTTGTCTATGCAAATTGACGGCAACATATGAGATAGCAGAACACACGAATATCGTTGCTCGGCGCACCGCTTGTGACTTTCGCCTTCAGCCCACACCAACCCTCGTCCAAACTGCGAGACACGAATGTCAGAATTCCACGTACTTCAGCGTGAGATAAATGATGGACAATACCATAGTCTCAATAGCAATTCTAATGGACGCAGGCTGGATATATGTAAATGTCTCAAGGGAATAGAAATGGAGGAGCGCCTTGGGGTCACAAAGCACTACTCGTGTAGCACCTAATGGCGCAGGAATGCTATACACGAGACCATACTGTTCGGCCCAAGCCTCGAAGATGTCGCTGGAGTCCGGCGCGTTTATGAGCAGCGTACCGATGCCAGAAAGAAGACTCGGATTCGGCGGGCCTTTGAGGGCGGTCGAATGGAAACGTATACGAAGAGTCTGAAAGACCTTCGACAAGACCCAAAGCACTAAAGAACCTCCCAGGATGCCAATGATGTTCAAGGTGTTGAGTTCCGCGATGGGCATAGTTACTAGTCACTGCTGGCGTTCTAGGTGGGTGAGTGTGTTCATGCATGGACAGAAACTCACGCTTATATGGCTCCCAGAAGTGTACGTTCGGCCGGATTTTGATCCCCGGTGCCTTGGGGATGCGTTGAAGTTACCACAGGCCATGAGAGGCATCGTACTGTGTGCGCAGCATGCGCATCTAAGGAGACTTGAAGAAGTCATCGAATGCCAGACTACTGAGATTCGGCATGTCGACCGTATATCCGGGTACGGGTGAGCATCACGTATACGGTAAGAGCAATCTTACCGGAATGTCATGCAGCTTACGAGGCGCCCGCCGCCCGCTCCGTTCGCCAAAGGAAACCATAAATTCAAATGAGAAGCAGACTAAAGGAACCGACACAAAATGTCTCTACCGGAGGAGGGTACAAGATAAGAAAGCGAATAGATATCAAATGCCACAAAAACACTCAAAAATGGGGGTGAGACGCATTCCAGCGATCCGAGGCGGAATGAACCGGCGCATCTTTCGAGTACCAAGGGTTTCAGAACCTATCGTTACTCCAAGCTTCACGGCCAAGTCGATGGGCTTCACCTCGCCGCCTGGAGCGTCCTGCCATCTCATCCAATCGTGATAGGGAAGCGCCGTTGCCTCATATTCCACGGTGGATAACATGGATGACCGGGGATTTGCCATCAAGAGTTCAACTTCTGCACTGAATTCAGCGGAGACGCGGGAGAGATCCCTGCAGAGCTCCTCCCAGGTGTCAAGTGCCGGGAGAGTAAAGGCTGGATCTTGGACCGTAGGCAAGGGGCCAGGATTGTCGGCGCAGGGGTTAGACGGAGCTAGACTACAGTCATGAAGGCCGAGCGGCAGAAGAAGCGGAGCCTGGAGAGGAGCGGATTGCATTGGAGGATGCCAGATAGCAGGAGCACCGGGAAGCACACAAGGAGCTAGCGACAGCGACATGACAGAGCGCATTGTAGAGCAGTATGCTTGAGTTTGCATCGCAGGAAGGGAGAAGTGATAATCAGCTACTGCACCCTTGAGCGGCTGAATCGACGGCCTCCATTGCGGACGGATCCAAGGTGTCCACGTCGGCGGCAATCTTGCCGGAACGCCTTGTCCTCGTAGGTGATCAGAGAGTGCAAGTGGACTGCGAATGGACTGGTCGGTTGACTTTATCCTGGTGAGCAGCAGCTTTGGAGCATCGGCCTCTGGTTGTAGAGGAACGAGTCGGCCATCGCGAACCCGTAAACGACCCGACATACTCGGCAGCTTCACTTGAAAGGGTGCGGTAGTCCGTTTGCGGAGAACAATTCTACGCACGGTCTGCGACTACGCAGCGAAGGCTCTCTCAGCGATTGTATTTTGATGAAGGAAGAGCAAGAGCACCAAGGGCTTACCTGCTCTGGATTTATGGGCAAGTGTGCAGAGGATGCAAGCTATACCATAATCAGTATCTGGGAGAGGATATTTCTAGCAATGGGTATACCCCTTCGTCTGGACTCCTTTCCCGCTTTCCATCTGGGTGGAATGGCGATTGTTCCGATTGACATGGGAGGTGAATCGTAATGAGGGAGAGCCCTTCCAGTGACGTTTGGATTGGTAGCCCTAGAGTTGTCTCCGCTCCTACAGTGAACTCACTGTCATCATCATCATGACCTATCCCACTGCCGCAAGAACGTCCTTCGGATGTAGTCTCTGACAAGCCTTGTGTGTCATCACCGTATGTAAAATTGGGATGGCGACACTGTCGAACCTGCAGCAGTCCGTAGACCACCCGAGTCATTAGGAGGAACTTGAGCAGAAGATTCCAGAGAGAAGCCAGGAAACATGACAGACCCAAGCGATACCACTTTGCAAGGAGCTCAAAGGATGAAAAGAGTAGAAAGTCATTGTATTAATGGGCAATTGTGGCTGACAGCGCGGACTGAGGTCAAAGACTCAACGCTAGGGCTGTCCAAATACGATTAAATACACTGGAAGCGCAATAATTATTGATACATATCAATACTTTGACACCGCCGAGAAGTATTTATTTTTACTGAATTGTATTGTATTGTATTGGTATTGTATTCGTATGTAATTCTATTTATTGTAGATTGAAATACATCCAGGTACGTGACGTCAACGTGACATTGTCTCCCAAGCCCCGCTTCAGCCACACCTCGGTGACCACCGTCTTCGACGCGGATTCGGCAGTCATCGAAGAGCGTGCATCTGAGAGGGTGTGTCTACTCTGTGACAATAAATGCTCGACCGACACACTGACTCCGGGAATGGCAAGAACATCCCGTGCAATGCGAGAATGTGTCAGAAACTGTAGTGTATGAGTCTAAAATCAGTAAGAAAACTTCAAACTTGGGTATGTTGAGACATTCTGTATGGAGAAGGCCAAACCGGTGCACTTCTGTCAAATTTCCCCCATCTCAGCTCGAAAAATCTGCACTTCCGGTATTATAAAAATATGATTAAATACAGCACCCGTAATCTATTGTATTGTATTTTAATGTATTGAATTCAATGATATTCTGCAGGAAAAGAATACAGCCGAGGGTCATATTTAATCATATTTAATCAGTATTCTGAGATTATAATGCATTATATTTTTATTCTTGGACAGCCCTACTCAACCAACTCCTGCAAACGCATCATGTGACTGAATGGTGCAATGAGCACGCCATCGTCGGACTTGCAATGATATAGAGGTCGTCGACTTCGTCGTTCTTCTTCTTGCCTTCAATCCCTCATCTCCTGCTGTTAGTCGTGTACGAGCGAATGCACTGCTCTCTTTTGCTCATAAACACTACCCCGTCGATGTTGGAGAGCCTACGACTTATCTGACCACGTGACTCTGAATGGGCCCGCTGTTTTGGGAGAGGGAAAGCTGGTGAGCATTCTAGACATCTTTTACCCCCGTCCACGAAACTTCAACTTTCTCGCGTTCAACGTCGCTCAAAATCACACTCTCCAATCCCGTCAACCGCATTGTACTTTCCAGCTTGGAGACCCTCTCTGGGTTCGTGCTGCGTCAATGATCATGTGGCGGTCTCATGCTCAAGCTGCCCACATCACCACCCCTGATGTCTTCAGCTGTCGATGTGTCCTCCGGCTAGACCATCGTGATCATGACGTGTTACGCTCTGCGCATTCCTTGAGGTCCCATCTGTCGGCGTCAGAGTTCCATATCTTGCTATTCCCTTGTGTTACGCAATCTCCGACGCGATCGTATATCCCCTTTTCGTCAGCTGCAAGACATCTTCGGACTCCACCATGGATGCCACTTGTACGACTTCACCTTGGGCTGCAGGAGTTTTCGCCATATCCGCACGACGTTGGACACTTCAAGTGGACCCCGCGTACGATAACGTCTATCGGATCGGTTCTCCGTGCAACTTCTCGCTATTCTGATCCATGCTATCTCCAATTCCGAATTGCTGTTGATCTGGGCTGTTTCGCGGAACTTCGCTCAAGCGGACGGTTGCTGGACCGGGCTTCAGAGCATGTTCCGCTCGCGGCGATGGCTCTAAACGCTTACTCTCGTGACAGGCTTCGTATCGGTTAGGCTTTCCAAAGGCGACCGGCTTTACGATTTCGACCATTCCAGCGGAGTTGGCGTGTAATGTGTATCTTTTCATTCGCTGACGACGTGTCCCAACCTCGATAGGAGTTGATTGTATGCTGTTGCCAGTGTACGGGCTCTTTTGCATGTACATATTTTATTATCTCACTCCTGGTATAAAAACCCTCTTGTCGCTCCTCTAACTCAGTGTGATTTCACTCTTCAATTCTCCATCTGCTCGCTTTAGTCCTCCCGTCAAAGCATGTCGACCTCTTCAGCATCGTCCTTGTCTTCTCCCTCTCTAACGCCGTCTACTGCACCGTCTACTCCCGTCCACTCTGATTCCCCAACTGTCTATTGCCTTATTTTGCATAACCCCAGTTCTGCTTTCCTCAAGGCTCTTCCGATCCGCTGTGGTGGCAACGACCGAGTCCTGCTCTTCAATGGGACTGGACCAGTGAAGGCGCTGCTATCTCGAGCCTCAGAGGTCATCAGTGATAAGGCGCTGCTTGACGTCGAGCAGTGGGAGTCGTTCAAGGAGCAAGACGATGGCAGCGAAGTCGTGTACTACAGGTCGAAAACGGCAGTTTCGAAGTTAACTTGTGCACTTGACACAGTGGACTTTGACAATCTCCATGTGCAGACTTCTGTTGTAAGTATCTATTCCTGTATCATCCAGCCTACTGCTTATTTTTTCACGATGTAGCGAACGGATTCAGCCTCTCTCAACCTTTTTGCTGACGCTAGCCTTCGTGCTGTAATATCTCTGCAATCCGCCTTCGTTGACCCTCAGCTTACGCTGCACATCCTCGAGCGCCCCGCGCTCACCTTCCCGCTCCTCTCTCGGACCCCATGTTCCGCGCTCAACCCCACTGCCCATCCATACGGGATGCCTTCTCTGTCCTCTTTCCAGGATGGCTGGGCCGCCTGGGATCTCATTACTCTCGGGATGATTCCGCCGTCCTTGCTACATTCGAAGCCCATTGATTTGCGCCATAAGCCACTCTTTTATCTCGGACATCTTCCGACGTTCCTCAATCTGCTACTCACCGCACACCTCCGTGAGTCGCCCGTGCCCCCTGCACGCTTCACCGCCATCTTCGAGCGGGGCATTGACCCCCATGTTGATGATCCCGACTACTGCCACCCCCATTCGGAGGTTCCCATCCGCGATGAGGACTGGCCGGCGTTGCCTGAAGTGCTTGCCTATCGCGATAGGGTCCGTGAGCGGCTCATCAAGCTATACGAAGAGCTTGAAGCAGGGACCCGTGTACTGACCCGCCGACTGGTCCGCACTCTCGTAATGATTCTGGAGCACGATGGCTTCCACATCGAGGTATGTACCCTCCCGCCTGAGCATATCCCCTTGCTGAGATTTGCACCGTAGACGTTGCTGTACATCCTTATCCAGCGCTCTGGCTCGGGAATGCTTCCCCCTCCCGGTTTCGCATCCCCTCCTTGGGCACACCTTGCTGAGCAGTGGGATGTTATCCCTGCGCCTACGACACCACGTGCAGTGCTGGGTCCATCTGCCGTTGTGATGGGACATGACGATCAAGAACCCGACGACCTCCTCCCCGAGCACGAAAGGCCGTGAGCGGTCACGAGTTTGGCTGGGACAACGAGAGTCCGCGGCGTGTAGTTGAGGTCGCGAAATTCAAGATTGAATGGCGTCCCGTCTCTAACGGGGAGTTCCTCGCGTTCTGGCGTGGAGAGGGCAAGGGCCGTGTGGGACATGCCCATCAGCTGGGTGGAAGAGGATGGGGAAATCAAGGTTCGCGACTTTCATACTATCCGGGTATCAGGTTTTGCTTATGTGCATATTACGCACAGGTGCGGACATTGTATGGCCCGATCGCCATGAAATATGCCCAGCATTGGCCGGTGCTCACTTCGTATGATGACTTCGCGACATATGCGAGCTCGAAGGGAGGCCGTATCCCCACGGAGCCTGAGCTGAGGTTGTTCCTCGACACGTACCAGATTGGCTATGAAGAGGGAGCGAATACTGGCTTCAGAAACTGGCACCCAATGCCGTAAGAATCTCCACATTGCATGATGACTCCTTTGCTAATACTTTTTTTGTAGTGCCACCGCCGGTGGAAGTGATAACAAAGGCAGGGGTTCCAACGGTGGCGTTTGGGAATGGTCGTCGACCACTCTGGCCAGCCACGAAGGTTTCGAGGGCACTACCATTTTCCCCGGGTTGGTACCCATCTCAATAATAACAGCTGTTTCTAATGCTTACATTCACGTCTGCTTTCAGCTATTCTTCAGACTTCTTTGATCCAAGCATCAGGTTGTGGTATGTGTTCATATATCTACTTATATGGACAGACCTCTCACTCTTTTGCAATAGCTTGGTGCCTCGTATGCCACTATTCCGCGCCTCGGAGATCGTCGTACAGTCCGTAATTTCTATCAGCACAATTATCCTTATCCATGGGTTGGGGCGCGGGTGGCCTATGACATAGAATTGTGAAGAGCCTCGAACGTCTTGCCTTACTTTTGTACGATACGGTTATCTCATAGAATGAATGCATTTTTCGTATGATCTCTCTTCGCCAAAGAAGGTACTGGGATAGAGATAAAATTACACGGATAAATCAATTCAAAGCCCTCTCATCAAACATCTTTCCTGTTTTTAGTCCACCCCATTTGTGTCGCGCGGGGATGCGGGGGTGCATCGTCGTCGTCATCTTCAGATGTTTCTCCAGTGGCAGCAGCAGCCCCACCCCAAAAGCGGTTCAGTATGGTGCGCAAGAACCGCAAAGGCAGTGGCTGATCAAGGTTGTCAGTCACCACCTTAAGAGTATCGCCGAAGCCTGAATGCATAAACTCACAGCTACTTCTTCCTCTTCCTCCTCAGCTTCACCATCTTCATTCTCGTCAACAACAATAGGAGGGAGGGCAGGTCCGTCCTCCACCGCGTCGCCTTCACCTTCATCATCCGTGAAATCAGCAAATAACATCTCTTGACCAGGCATCTGGCCCGGCATGACTCCTCGACCCTCCTGCTCAGCAATTCCTGCTTCCGCAATCATCATATCCTCAAGGACATCTTCTGGGAGCTGTCCCGCAATCTGGGCAAACTGGAGAATCCCTCCTGGAAAGCGCTGCGCGAAGTGTGGGTGCGCCTCGAAGAATGCCTGTGGGTTGAAGAACACATCCGAAAGGGGGTAAATATATAGCGGTAGGATAGTTGAACGAAGCGCACTTGTAGCTGTCCGCGGAACACTGGATCAGAAGCAAGCGTTCCAACATCCTTTCGTTCGCCCTGCGACCCCTGGGGCGCGCCATAAGTGCATCCTCTGCCCCCTTGAAGAATTCTGCATTATACTCATTCACCCGAGTGGGGGGCGGGAGCGGGTCACACGCGAGGTGCTTCGTGTTAGTAACTGAACGAGGGATAAAGGAGAAGAGACGGCGACATGATGACTCGTTGACAATCGCGTGACGATAAACGGAGTATGCGAGCGCCGGTTTGCTGAAGAGAGCAGTGAATAGAGCATGGGATGCATTATGGTCTGAGGGGGATTTCACAGATGAAATGACAGAGGTCACCGTTTGAGCAAACCATGAAGATCGAGCAGGGGCTTTCCAGAAGGAAAATGAACGCTGTGCGTAGAGATGGGAAAGTAGGTGTAGAATAGATTCCGCTTCGGTCGATACAGAGCTACACTCTTGGTCAGCCACCTGATGGATCTGCCAACTCCGCAGAAAGAGCGCACCTGGAGTCAACATATATGCGGAACATTTTCTGTCCTCTGACATCGGGTGAGAGCGTGATATCCGCCTTGTCAGCTAATAAAGGTACCACCGACGGAAATTCGAGGATGGCCTCTCTAAGTGCCTTCGTACTGGCATCATGGACCTAAGTGCAGAAATCAGTAGCTAGAAGATGGGAGAAAGTGCAAAACACACTTCGCCATTCGCTTCCTCATTCGCATGCAACGCCAACGACCTTGCGTATGCCCATCCCGGCAATGCAGTGACTTGCAATCGGCCAGCGTACACCTTCTCCCCTTGACGGGCAAACAAATCCCAGACCTTAAGCAACCAATGTCCCATTCCTGCCTTGATGGCGAGAAAGTCAAGATGAAGAAGTGCACCATGCGGGTCAGTCCAGGGGTCCAGTGCGTACAGCAGCCGCGCGAACTCGAATGCAGTGCGCACGCAACCGCGACGCTGAAGGTCCCTGTATTTATGGTAAGTGGTGAGGATGCGATAAATAAGCATAACAAGGACTTGCGTTATTTGTCTATGAATTGCGAGGAAAAAGGGCCGGTTCTCTACTCGATCAAAGTCCAGACGGTTCTGACCGCTTGTGAAGTTGAAAGCTCCTAGAAATGCACGCTCATATGTAAAGAGTGCACGGTCAATAAAGTCTGCCGCGGTACTGTGCTCTAGCAGTGATCAGAAGGATGAGACAAAACGCACTAACTTTGACAAATTATGCCATACCTTCTCGATGAAAGTAGACTTCAGACAGCTGAAGGAGAGTATCAGCGTGGTATGGGAGATACCGCAGTAGTTGCCAGAAGCCCTCGGGGTCTAATGCATTATCGCAAAATAGACTGAGCTCACGAAATAAGGATGACGTGATCCATCTTACCGCCTGACATAACCGTCTGGATGAAAGCATATGTAGCACCGCGATATTTCTTGCTGTACTCTACAGTCCACAGCTTCTCACCATGAAGGGTATCCCAGCCATGTCGTATTTGCATTTGCTCAATTTCGTCATCAGTTAACGCTCGAATGGAAAGCCTTCTCGCTTTGTAGCAGGCCACCATGTCGGCTGCGGACGGGTGAGATTCGAACGTTGTACAGCCGATTGGCGGGTAGATGGAGAAGATGACCCTGAAGCCGAGGTTTTGGCAGCAGAAATAACTTTGGCACCAAAGAATTTGCGCATCTCTGCTTCACTATCAAGATGCTGTAAAGACACGGATAGGAGAGACGACAAGGCATTGGAAGCGCTACGCGCAGCTGGAGAAATATTGGCAGGGGAAGCGACGTGTTGTTGCAAGTCGGGATACTTGACGGAGAGTTCAGCAAGAGCCTTGTCGACCTCGTCTCGGTCATCCTTCTTCTCCTTGGCCTTTTGTTTCTTCAAGGCCTTCTTTTCTTTTTTGGATGGTCCGACAACGGTGCTCCCCGTCTGTGGAACCAAGATGTTGGATCCTTCTACGTACAGGCCGGATGGCGTAGGGGAAGCTACAGCAGTTGGCTTCTTCTTTTTCTTTTTGTGCTAAAATGCAAGTAAGAAGACCTGGAAGAAAATGAACTAGAAAATGAGCTCACGAGCCTTCTTAGATTTCGAAGAGGATGCCGTTATATCCTCACTGTCCCCTTCATCGGTCTCCGTCGCACTTATCAGCTAAGATGCTTTTATTAGGAGGGTGCAAAAGGGTTAATTATACTTGAGCATTATCTCACCGCGGAAAATCCCTGCCCAACAGGCATCGCGGAAGCAAAGACATCCTGCGTAGTCTCTTCGCCTGACGGTGCATCTCTCTTCGCCGCCTCAAGTGCCAACAGCTCCTCCTGTTCGCGTAATTGTCGTTTATTGAGACGAGGAGGCATGCGTCCTATCAGGTATTGACCGTAGCGACTTGGTGAATGAAGGCAAGTGCTTGATGGTGAACAGTGGTGGGCACGTACGCCTGTCTATCGGTTCGCCACATACTAATCTTCAAGCAATTGTCAGATGTCACACTTTATCACATCGTGACAACGCCACTGCGGAGTCGTTCGACCCTTGCGCTGATCAAATTCATGACCAGCGTTACATTCGAACGACCTCGACAACTCGACGACCATTCTTCTTTCCAAACTCTTCTCGTCTGTATAATTTTACCTAATTCTTCGCCTCGGACATAATTCTCTGTTTGCAGGCTGTAGACATCGGTCGCGCTGTGCGCTTGAACCATGTCGTCCCCTCCCGACATCGAGTCCCCGTCTCCTGCAGTTAGCAGCCTTCGTTCTCGATTCGAGAAGTTGGCTGCAGATACCTCGCTAGCTTCGACGGCCAGACCTATCGGCAGCCATGGATTGCTCACCCCGGAACCTCTCAGTCCTCGTCCGAGGGCAATGTCTAGTTCCGTCAATGATTCTTACCCGGACTCGATCTCGCAACAAACCCTCCGCGCGGCCTCTTCCTCGTCTGATCTTAAAGCTGGTTACAAGCGTCCCCCACCCCCTCCACCCCTTCGCACTTCCAGAGCCTCTTCTCCGGCAACTCCTGGTGCTAGCCCGCTCCTGCGACCCGTCCCTGACCCCCCGTCCTCCCAGCACGATTCTACCCCCATCGTGGAGTCTAACCCTGTCAAATATGCACAACTTTCTCGGAAGCCACCTCCTCTACCTCCACATCAGGAAGCTAGCGCTGATCTTGTTATGTCCTCGAGGTCAGCAGGGGTGGCTTCGCTAATTAGCAAATTCGGGTGAGTCTTCCTGACCGTTAATTGATACAATCTGCTGCGCCAGGCCCCGGGCTTCACCACAGCGTAACTATCCGAGCAGTGCCCTACAAGCGTCATCGACGCAGCGTGCTGGCCATCGTATGAATACGATCTTCCTGTGCTATGTGCATGTAATAGGATTGGTTTGTGACTGCATGGACTTCACGACTGCATTCTCCATCTGGGCCTGGGCCATCGCGATGCTATCCTAATATTTTTCTCGTGAAGTTCGGCCATATTAGCTGAACTTGAAAGTTTGCCTTTTGTGCTAACATGATATACAGAAGTGCTCCTGTACCAATCCCGGTTTCGCACTCCAGCAGATTGACTGTTCCTCCTCGTGTTATATCACAAACGACGGCGTTCATCTCGAATACTGGTGGCCTTGCCGTACCGTCGCCGGAAGTCGCGGAGATCAGTTCTAAACCACCGCATCGTTTATCATTCAACCTTCCACCGTCGAGCCTATCTTTGGTTTCTGCTTCGTCATCTTCATCAGTAGCTGTGTCGCAAGACCCTTTCGGTGATGCTCTTACAGATACAGAAGCCACGTCTGTGGAACCGCCCCCTCTTCCATTTCGGAAGCATCACAACCTTCTTCACGACCAAGAATCTGAAAACGTAACTTCGTCTTCTAGTGGTTCTTGTTCTAGCCGGACTTCCAGCGAAAGCGATGTCAATGTTACCAATCCTCCCATGCAATCCTCCCGTCCATCCGTTCTTCCACCGCGTCCTCCACCTCGTCACAAAGTTATTATACCAGCATCAGGCTCCTTCAGCTCTCCAGTATCCTCTAGTACGAGTTCGCTTACCCGCCGCCCCTCCCTGCAAGAAAAGGAACGCCAGCCACACCTGTCGAGGATCAACCATCTAAGCGGTTGCCTGCTCGGCACCAGTCAATGCATGAGGCCGACGTCCAGTCGTGTGCGGGTTCTTCGAGTGCCTCAGCGACTCCACCTCCTGAACGCAAGCCGTTTGGGGTACACCCTCCTCCGCCTACACGGACTATTGGGCTGAACGATAAACTCCCGCCTCCGCGACGTGCTCAGTCGGGCTCTTCAAGTGAGTCTGGTGAGGACGATGACTTGAAGATGAAGATAGAGTTGCTCCCGGATACGACTCGCTCATCCCGTCGTCCACCAACAATTGATTGTCATAACTACTCGGAGTTCAACATACATATGCCGGCCTATACCAGCGTTGCGGCTGTATCCGGACATACCGTCGCCGTCGCCGTTAACCACCATCTTAAAATCTATGATCTTTCCGCCTCAGATGCTCCAATATGGAACCTCGATTCCAGGGAGTCCGGAATGGATACCAAACTGAAGGAGTTCAAGATCACCAGCATGGAGTTCAGGCCGGCGGTGAAGGAAGAAGATAGAGGCTCGTTTCTGTGGCTCGGAACGAAAGACGGGCATCTTCTTGAGCTAGATATACGCAGCGGGACAGTCGTTGGGATGAGGCCTGCGGCCCATGCACACACGGTTACCCACATGTTTCGGCATGGTCGGTCGATGGTGACAGTAGACGATACTGGCAAAGTACTTGTGTTCACTCCTGATACGGAGGATGATGTGCGGCTTCCCCACACTCAGCCTCGTGTTATGCGGATCGCAGACAAGCAAGAGTTTGCGAAGATGATTGGCACGCTTCTGTGGACATCGACTCGCGACCCTGCTGGTGGTGGGAGTGCGCCAAACACGTCAAGAGGACCGATCGTCAGGGTGTACGATGTCTTTTCGCCTGGAACCGCCGGCAAATCACTCTTGCCTACTGAGCATCTTGGCGCCGTGACCTCCGGCACCCTGCTATCGTCCCAACCCAATCTAGTATTCCTTGGCCACGAAGGTGGTCATGTGAGCATATGGAACACTGCGACCGAGGACGGTGTTCCACAATGCCAGGAAGCGATCAAAGTGTCGGCTTCGGATGTGCTAAGTCTGGAGGGCGTTAACGATCGGCTTTGGGCTGGGGGTAGGAAGGGCATGATAGCTGCCTATGATGTCGTGCCGCGTCCGTGGGTGATGACGAATTGTTGGATGGCGCACCAGAAATTGCCGGTCCTGAGACTTGCGGTCGATACCTGGAGCATAGAGAAACTCAACCGACTTACGGTATACAGCATCGGCAGGGACGAGAGGCTCCGATTTTGGGATGGCTTGCTCGGTACAGATTGGATAGGTCAGCGCTCATCTATCATGATTGTTGTCTTTATGTTGATTTTTTTGGCTAGAACAAGAGCTGTTGAAACGGGAGGTAGAGTTTAGCTCCTTCAGGAACATGAACGTCTTGATTGTGTCGTGGAACTTGGACTCCGCCAAACCAGACACCTTAAATGGGACCACTGAGAACGTTAATTTCCTGCAAGACGTTCTCTCGAGCGTCGACTGCCCTGACATCATTGCTTTCGGATTCCAGGAGCTCATCGATCTGGAAAGTCGAAAGATGGCCGCAAAGACAGTGCTCTATGGCGGGAAAAATAAGTTGACAGACGGAACCATCTCACAGAAAGTGACCACGTCTTACAAAAAGTGGTACGACCGTCTTGTTCTGGCGGTCAAGCTGGCTATGCCGCCTGATGCTCCATATACCGTTATCCACACGGAGAACTTGGTCGGCCTTTTCAGTTGCATCTTTGTCAAGAACACAGAGCGGATCTCCCTCAAACATGTAGCCATCACGACTGTCAAGCGTGGTATGGGTGGCCGATATGGTAACAAGGTCGGTTTATTGTTCTCACATATTAATGGTATATTGACAATGCATGTTTCAGGGAGGGATCGTTGCTCGTTTCGTGATCGATGACACGTCCATTTGTTTCATCAATTGCCATCTCGCTGCCGGCCAGCATCATGTTCGTCAACGTAACGCGGACGTTGCGGCAATTGTTGAAGACAAGACCGTATTCCCTGAATGTGGTGCCGTAGAAGATGCTTTTGCATACGTGAACGGTGGTGATGGTTCCATGGTGCTTGATCATGAGATTGTCTTCGTAAGCATTGCCTATCGTATCAATCATGTTTCGGTCTTAATCTGTCTTCAGATGAATGGCGACATGAACTATCGTATTGACCAACGAAAGGATGCAGTTGTAGCCTCGGTGAAAGCAAACGACTTTGAACACCTCCTAGTACATGACCAGTTACGAAAGGAGATGAAGTTCAACCGAGGGTTCCGCCTCCGTTCCTTCACCGAAGGACCCCTCACGTTCGCACCAACGTACAAGTACGATCGCAGGTCCTCGGAGTATGACTCGTCTGAGAAAAGCCGTGTGCCTGCTTGGTGCGACCGCGTCCTATGGCGGTCCCGAGACTCATCGCGAGTGGAGCAGCTACATTACCGACGATACGAGGTGAACGTCTCCGATCACCGGCCTATCTCGTCCGGCTTCCGGATGACTGTGAAGTCTGTGCACCACGATGCAAGGGCCAGGATCAAGGCAGAGGTGCAGACGCGGTGGACAGAGCACGAGCAGAGCCTACTGAGCGCAGCTCGACAATTCTATATTGACCAGGCCATTATTTAATCTATCGCGCGCGAGCGAGTGACACGGACTCTATCGTACTTTGTAGATATTTTCATCGGACCCTGTCATTGGGACACAGTCTTGATTTGTAGACCTTCCTTTTTGTAGCATATAGTAGATCCATTGTAATGCAAGCAGAGCGAGTGTATTCCAAATACTTACGAACGCGTATACGCGTTCCCAGTGAAGTGTGACCTGTCGCGTTCGTCACGCCTCACGCCAGTGGAGCAAGCGACCAGCGAGTCTGCGACAAATTGGCGGCATGTCTTTTCAGTTGGGACGGTGTGTCTGGTGAGTAACTCAGCATTAATACTATTATTGTCTAGCTTACTCGGACAGATCAAAGCTTGTATCCCATGGATCGTCCAGCTTGAAACACATGCTTGTGTTCAAGTTCCCGACAACATGTATACGGCCTGTAAATGCCTCGAAACGCCTTCAATTGACATTCGCGCGACTCTCTTCCACCGATAGTTCTTCTCAGTCGTTATTCCCGAGACGCAAGGGTGCGTTCAAGGCGCGCAAAATTTTCAATTCCGTGGAACAACTGCTCGAAAGCGGCGACCATTCCGGTGCGGCCTCGTACTTTCTGAGGTCCCTAACCAAAGCACATTTCGAGAATCCATCCCGCTTTCGGCTCTACGAGGAGACAATTTCTCTATTTCTTCGCCATGGACATCCCTAAAGGCGGCCATGATCTGTGGACGCATGACTGCGGAAGGATTTATTCCATCTCCATCCATCCGTACTCAGATGCGCATCATGAAGTTGGCGGAGATGTTTCCTACTGAAGAGAACCTGCTTGAAATCTTGCAGGAAGCTTTCTCCCAGGAGTCATACGACGAAGATTGCCTCCGTGACCTCTTGAACCTGCTCGTCGACAGCATGCAGTGCGATCCTACTTTCATCGACAAAGTCGCAGAGACGTTCTGCCAGTCAAGGGATCCTGGCTATATATTCTCGCCGCAAACTACACGTCTCCTTGTCCGTATCCATTCACAGGCTAGTTCAGCCGCGGGTGCTCAGCGTTGGCTGAATCCGAAGGCGGAGGGGACCTCTTCGGGGACCGTACCTCCCGACGTCCAATCATACACGACGCTCTTGAGAGACTTAGGTGCGCAAGACCCAGAGGCTTCTGCCGCCTATCACTGGGTACTTCAGCGCATGCAGGAGGATGGCCTCGCTCCCGATTTACCTTTCTTCAATGCGCTGCTCGCAAGTGAGATCTCTCGGGGCCACTACGACAAAGCCTTCGCGATTTATCAGCTGCTTATGAAGCACCGCACGCGATCGGTCACTCCTGATGCATACACATATGCGAGTCTTTTCCGCGCACAACATCGCATCAGCCAACCTCACAGTGTACATACGCGTCGACACCGCCGTCCACAGGGTGCACCATCGCCTCGGCAGCTATACCAGGAAATGCTTGACTGTCATGACTCTCGCACGCGCGGGCGACTGTCGCAATCCTCACCAGTAGTGGATACGACAGTGCTGAACAAGGCACTCCGTGTTTTCATGCGCAGGCATGATTACGCAGCGGTGTATGTTGTTTTGCGCACGTTTTGGATGTGCAAGCTATCACCCACGCTCGCGACGTATCGTGTGGTTGTCGGAGGCTTGTTGGCGCGCATACAGAATGAGCTTCGTAGACTGTCCGAAGCCCACGACCCGAGCGTTCACTGGCGTGGCGTTTCCTGGGATTGGGATCGAGTCCTGCCGGGGAGACCATAACTTTTGACAACCGTCTTTTCGAGATGGTGCTTCACTTCGGGCAAGAGAGCAGGCTGGGATTGGCATATATTCCCGCTCCTCCTTCAAATGGTCCTGAGACTGTCACATCCTCTGGTGATACAAATCGTGCGCGTGCGCCACGTAAAACACACCAGATGCCGTCCGTGTCGGTGTTTACAGGCATGGAGAAACCGCCGACCGGTGTAATATGGAGCATTACGCCGCTAGAGCGGATTGTCCGACGCGCGATCCTTGCAGCGATACCCTATCATTCGCTTGTCCCCTCAAGAGATGTCTCCGCCGTCATTTCGGAGGCAAAGGTTCAAATGTTCCCGAGAAAATACCAGTCTCGTGGGGAGTGATGCGTTGTTTCTCCGTAACATACAGGGCCGCTTATGGAGTGTTTATCACGGAAGGGACTCATGGTGTCATATAGAGTGCTGTGTATGTTCATTTGTACAGCCTGCGTCAACTACGATACATAGCGGTCACTATGTATAAAAAATTGATACAACTACGTACATACAAAGTTAAAGTGAATTTGAAGCGCTCGGACAATGTTGTCGACCGCGACATGCGTGTCGCCGTTCGCGTCGCGTACCTCACCACCAAGACACGGCTTCCACGTTCACGACTTCTTGTCCTCGTGTTCGCCTTCTCCGTAGTGCCTACTTAATCTCAGCTGAAGCTTAAGCCTCATTACCATGACACGGCTCTTGGACATGGAGGAGGACATCGATTCCCCCGAATACAGGAAGACAATCCGGAGATTCAAAGACTCTATTCATGACTACAGTAAGCTTCCTTGATAGCTAGTCCTGAAGGATATAGACAAATACTCGCCCTTTGTGCTCCTAGTGGGTTTTGGGCCGACGGTGTGCGCGATAATTGACACGTATGTGAAATACTTTCTGTATCTGTAGGCCGGACATTGCGATAACTATTATGTTGCCCCGCGCAGTCCGCAATTTCAGCGACTTCGCTACATCAAACAGTTGGGTACATCATATCACGTTTGGCCGTGTGCTTCCCACAATCGGTTTGAGCACAGCTTAGGTGTGTCCTCTGAGTCTTTCAGAACTACCCCATGTTATAGGTTTTGGACGAGAACGAGTTTAAGATCAACGACTATTTGTACGAATGCCGCAGAAAAGGCATTTGTATGCTGCCCAACATAGAGCTCAGCCCGAGTGGGCGTAGGCAAAAAAAGCTTTTTCTCTTGAAGCGCAAAAATTCATTGGATGGTTTCCATGACATATGCGAGGTTTTATTCGATGTTCTTATTTTCCGTATAGTCATTCAACGTCAACCCTTGTCTCACGCGTGCATTGATAGGTGTTGCACACCTAGCGCAGACGATGGTTTTGAATTTGAAGAATACCCAACCAACGTTGGGCATCACTGACCGAGACGTTAGATGCGTGACGATAGCGGGGCTATGCCATGACCTCGGACATGGCCCTTGGAGTCACGTCTGGGATTCGTTGTTTATTCCTCGAGCTTTGTAAGCCGCATAGTGCCCCTTCGTGACATCAGCTTCATACGTGACATAGGCCGGGAAGGAACTGGACACATGAAGAAGCATCCGAGATGATGTTCGACTCGCTTTTGAAGGAGAATGAACTTGAATTGGACGACCAGGATGCGAATTTCATCAAGGCACTCATTGCAAGTGATCCGTCGAGATGCAGGTGAGTGATTTGTGCATGCAAATGTTAACATCAGTATTAACGAGCGCGAATCATCAGCGGTACCGAGAAGCCTTATCTATTTGAGATCGTTGCCAACAAGAGAAATAGTTTAGATGTTGATAAGTGCGTCAATATCTGATCTGTTCTAGGATCATCACGAACTTCATTCTAGATTCGACTACATAGCCCGTGATTCTCATGCGATCGACCAAAAGAGCAACTTATCTCTTACCACGGTAAGCCACCAACCGAATTGGACTGAAAGCATACTAACTTTCGGCGTCGCCAGTCTGATGTTCTCAGCTCGCGTCATCGACAATCAGATTTGTTACGATATCAAGGATGCCAATCAAATATATGAGCTCTGTCACACGAGATTTTCTCTTCATAAGCGCATTTACAGCCACAAGACTGGTGTGTTACTTACATCTCCATACAGCGTGGATACTGATTATGTGAACTACAGCGAAGGCCATTGAGCACATGATCGTCGACGCGCTCCTTTTGGCAGATAAATACTTGCACATCGCAGAGCGAATCAATGACCCACGGAATTTTTGTACCTGACAGACAGCATCCGGACTCGTATCGAGAGTTCTGAAGACCAGGCCAGTTTATTTTTCAGTGATATTTCTGCCTTATGCTGATCCGGTTGACCAGGATGATGAATTTCATAATCAACTGGAGAAAGCACGTCGGATTTTCCACCGCATCAATACTCGTGACTTGTACAAAGCGGTCGATTTCAAAGTCATCCTATGGAATGAAATGGACATCTGTCGTGATTACTTCACTCCGGCAAACATCGTACGTGCTGCGAAATCCTTGTTCGAATCAGGTACAAAGGAGCGCACTGGAGCTGAGGAAATCGACTTCACGAGCGTCAATATGCAGGATGTCGAGGATCTCTCTGAAGACCATGTCATCGTTGACATGGCGCCAAGGCATTTTGGAATGGAAGACAAGAATCCTCTTGAATACGTGAAGTTCTATTCAAAGCATCATCCGGACGGTATGTCCTCCTCCAATGACGTGTACTCTCCGGTGAATTTGATATTCGCCAGAGGCCAAGTTGGCTAATCTCGACGACATTTCTCTATCTATGCCGCAAGTATTCGGCGAAGCTCTCTTGCGAGTCTATACTCGAGAACCACGGTATGTTCCCTTTCTGAATGATGATCGACAGCTTGACAATGTTGGCTTATGGGTCAGATTTTTTGGCCTTGTTCAAGCTGGGTACCGCGAACTTGGGGTTAAATTTCACGAAGAAATGTTTCCATATACCTCACGCACGGTGTCCCCAGAGCCGCAACTGCTTATCCCACCAGATAGCAAAGCACCTTCGACGCCGCGGCCGACTACTCGTTCGCTCACGCGTGTTCCCAGCGGACGTGCGTTGGAGGATACATGCGGTAGTTCAAACAAGAGCTCATTTACTAACAACCCTTTCATGACGGTGGAGTTGGGTTATAGCGCACAGTCACCTTCAGGAAAGCCGAAGAGTATGAAACGTGAGCGCGAGAGGGATGGCGAAGGCCAAGGGGGCGAAAGAGAAGGTGATAGGAATCTTTCAAGGAAAAAGACAAAAGGGTTATGATTAGAAACATAATTCTTTCCTTCATTGCTTGTAATGTACAGTTTCACATTCTCATAATGCATGTAGTCGGGCGGGCCATTTTCCCATGCATTATTAGAATTACTGTAGTAATCATTTCAAAGTCATACATTCTGCATCAAACGAAATATCACGAAAGTGGTGGTCCGGTCTTCCTGGGATTCAACGCAGCGAACACAACGCGGAAGCTGGAATTGGCATTCCGCGCAGCAATTAATCAGCGCAGCTGGATTTCAAACATTGGTCGCTGATCTATCTATCTGTGCCTCGATCGCCCAATTAATATATTGTTTGATCACTACCAGAGAGGACGACCAGTGACGAGCTCGAATATCTTCAATATATTTTCATCGACATGGCACCAAGCACCCGAATGTCCATATGTCCGCCTTTTCGTTCCACGGTCCCCCGATCATAATTTCGGGAGGACGAAGCGGCTGAGCGGTAATTTCATCTGTGATGTGGTCGGCGATGGGCTGTGCAGTGAAAATCGCTAAAAAAAAATGGGGCAGCGCACGCGGTGTTTATGGATATACTACCAAAGTCGGCCATCACAAAAGTTCGTTGCATAGCCTTTTGCAGAGTAGGAATTAGAAGTGGAGGCTGCGAGACCGCAGCCTGACTCAGCCCATCTTGAGAAGCTTCCACAGGATGTGGACATGGAGGGTCGGACATGAGGAGCGTGTCAAAGTCATCAATGGACATATCAGCATCGAAAAATATATTGTAGTGCTTCAGATCAGTGTGCACCACGCCGCGGCTATGTGCATGGGCTGTTCCACGAAGCAAGTGTAGGATGCGTTTGGCAACAGGCAAAGGGAAGGGTTGGTTGTGCTTTCTAAACAGTGACTTCACGTCTCCACCGAAGACCTGGGTGGCAAGCAGAGATGCTGTCCTGCGCTGCCTTTTCCGGGCAACGTGAAGCTTGAAATTAGGCCCCGAAGACAATGTGAAGTCAACGGCGGCGACGATACCCGCTTGAGAGTTTCAAACTCCTGGACGCGACCTCGTTGGACGAGGTCGGTGGTATAGCCGCTAAGGATTTTCAGGGCAATGTACGAGTTTTCTCTAAATATATTAGAATGTTGTCGAGAAAGGAGTAGCGAAATGCATACATTTGATTGCGGGCGAGCCAAGTGCTCGAAGTCATGCCCCAGCTCAGCTTTCTGCAGATAACATAGCGGTTTTCTGGTCCGCCGACTGCTTGATTAGACTCGAGCTGAGGCCACCCGTACCCATCCTGAGCTGGCATGCTGAGTGATTCTTGAATAAAAGTCGAGTCAATGCTGACTTTTCCATCAGGCCCAACCAATGCATGCTTGTTCGACGGCCCAATGGCAGTGGCAACAGATGATATTTTCGCAAATCCTAATGACTGCAGAGGACGAACGCAAGCGGTGGATATGACACAGTATGAACAGAGGTAGAAACGAGGGCCCGCACATGGATGAGCTCTTCAGTACTCAACAAGGTATGCCACAAGTCTGGGTTTCAGCACAAGTGGCTGGTTGAGTCACATGTGATAGTGATGTGACTGATGTGGGTTCAAACAGGTGTATTGTTTCTTTTACTTTTTCTGCCTTTGTAAGTACTTGTGGTCAAGCTATAATTATTAACCTACATCTTGAAAGGATTTGACCAATCACTTGGTCCATCTGCTTGACCCAAATACCATTATGACCAATATATCTGACATCCTTTATCATACTGATATATTTTTAGTTCATCAGCAATACATTTCTCTATTTACACTCAAGCAACCTTGTTGAATAGAATACATCTGAGTGGGATAGTTTTCATATATTATTTATAGTACATTTGTCTATTCATTAGTGATATCTATTAAATCATCTGATTAGTGTCAGGGGTCCTAACAGTAGGACCCCATTTTTAGATATGAAACCCAATTTCTCAGGTTACTCATCTTAACTTCACATTTTTTGCCATCTGCTATTCTCTCTAAGCTTTGAGGCAACCTTAAGGTCCATCATTGTCACATCTTCTATTCTGTGTGTAAATGATGATGTTTCTTGCATTGAAAGGCCACTAACAAGCTATTGCTATTGCATTATTCATCAACACTGCCAGAACAACCAAAGTGTACTGCTCACATGTATGTGTTTAGTTCTTCTTGAACTTCATTGTATTCTTTTGATTCTGAAAGTGGCTATGCATTGACTTAACGTAATGTTCTTTGAGTCATGGTTCTTTCACATCAAAAATCCAGTCATATAAATACATATCATTATCATGTCATCTTTCATCAATATTCTTTGTCTCTTCTCAACTTAATGCTGGTACTTATGTGTTTGCTTTTAGTGATGAGGAGAGGACCAGTTGAACTTGATATCAACACAATCATGGCACAGGTTCATCATTTGCCAACTGTTTTTGACAGAGAGGCTCACACCTCACAAAATGTCAAGGAAGGTTTGTTAGCCGTGCACACTTTGCATTGGGGACTACTGAACATACTGGGAAACGGCCGACAGCTTATCATGGTGGCGAAAATACCAAAGTGGTGACTTCAAGTCCGATTCCCTTACACTACACAAGTGGGATCGAGATTCCTTCGTGGACCTCACTTCAGACCAAATATTCGGGCTCCGAAGACGAATTAGATTTGTTCAATACCCCGGAGGAAGCGGCTGAGCCTGTCGGACCAGTGCGAAACGACAATAACATTCAGAACCCAAGATCACTGGCAGGTTCAGACAGTACCGGCCATCATATCTCGAGTTTCAAACCCTCGATGAACATTCCCTACGCCCCAGCACATCCGAATGACACACATTATCCAGAAACACCCCAACCCCATTCAAGAGACGGCCGGAGGTCTTTGACGGTGTCGTCATCACTCCTTTACCATCTAGGGTACAATTACTTCAATCTGTTGAACATCCTGTGCCCAGCGCACGTGTGGAGACATCTGCAAACCGTCGATTGGACGTCGACAAAGCACCACAAGATGGCGCCGTCGAGACACTCACTGATCTCGCAACGGCGCTCACATCCGCCTTCTCCCAAAATAGTGCGCATGAAGCCCACGAGCTCATGTCACCGTTCGTTCCCCCAGCTCATCCGGTTGCGTCTGTCGAAGTGTCTTCGACTGCGCCTGCAGCTGGAGCAGCAGTGAGCGGACGGGTACTTCGCCCTCTGCGTCCGTCGGCACCACAAGCGATTCTGAATGCGGATTCTAGCATGGAAAATCAAATAGCGCTGGAAACGGCGCTCGGAACAGAAGTCGCACCGATGAAGGTGTTGCGCAAGTCTGTGCAGCCTCATGGCGAAGCGGAGGAAGCACTGTATCACACGGTTTTGCGAGCTGCGATGCGCGACATCGCTTCGAGCGGCCAATACAAAGGAAAAGGAAAGGAAGCACGTGGATTCACAATCCCGCGTTGGTCCAACATCAGCGAGTTCGAAGAGAGGATGGATGCCTTGTTGGGTCTCGGAGACATTAATCGAGGCTTGGGAAAGCGGCCGAGGAACGTAAGTGGACTTTCAGATGATTGTTACTGTATGGTGGAAAATCTGATATTATTTCTGACTATAACAGGTACCAAGGATGAAGGAAGACGACCACGTACTATCTGATAGTACCAGCGGTCGCAGCGACCACTCAAGTCCCCAGCCGGACGTGATAATGGAAGATGAATCAAACACGACGGTCATGCGTCGTCAGCGCCAGATTCGGAGCACCAAGGCACCCTTCTAATAGTGGATCGTGCCCAACGCGCATACCGCAGCTGCAGCGCGGTAGCCAGCAGTGGCGAGAACGGCGTGTCCAATGTCGGGGAGATACTATCACGGAGATTGAGCGACTGAGCTGCAATACCGTATTTCATATCCATTATATCGATACCCATCTGTCAAGTAATAGTCATGGAACTCGAAGTTCGTTGACCAGACTCTACCAAGTACTGCCACCCTTTTGGACACTACCAAGACATCGTGACCTATCGTGACCTGTCGTGACGCGAGGCGTCTCTAACGTCACAGCGCCCATCGGTCACTGGTGGGTCTTGTTTTTTTCGGTCATCAACTCAAACGTCCACTGCCGTCTGCCTTCATCGTTACCCACATCTTTAAACCTCTTATTACGCCTGAAATGCTTGCTGTAGCTCATCCTCTGCAGCACCAGCCCGTAGATTGTCCTCACAGAGCTCCATCATCAACCTCGGGTCCATCTCGTTCCACACGACCTCTCTCCCGCAAACCTCAACCTCCATTCTCATCGCATTCTCATGCATTGTCATCGTCATCGTCCTCACATCATCCACCGTCATCCGCAAGTCGATCTGTGTCACTCGAAGGTCCCTCGTCACCACGTCGGACTGTGCCACAACGAACACCTTCCCATCGCTCCTCCCGATCGTCTGTCTTCGATTACGAAGATGACGACCCATCTACTCCTCCAGGATCGGAATCAGAGGACAACGAGCATGAGCCCTCGGTGCGAGAACAGTTGGCCGCCGTTGATATTCACAACTACGACCCGAGCACCCTCCTACACCTCCTTGCCAATGCGCTTTCCGAAATTGCGTCCATGAACACAGATAGGAATCATACGGAGCCCTATATGTCGTCATCCATGCAGCCGCGTCCATCTTCGACCGAGTCACATCCTCCTATATGGCGGACTTTGACCAGTGCTTCTCGTCATGCCTTGTCCACTGCTTCCTCCCTATCATTCCATGCTCGCAATGTGCCTACGATCGCCCTCGAAGCGTATTTGACACGAATCCAGAAGTATTGTCCTGCCAGCAATGAGGTGTTTGTATCCCTTTTGGTGTATTTTGACCGTATGATGAAGCTGGCGAAAGAGTCGTGTGGAAAGGTGTTTGCAATTGATATGTACAATGTACATCGATTGGTCATTGCAGGAGTCACTGTGGCCAGCAAATTCTTCAGCGATGTATTCTATACCAATTCGCGATATGCGAAGGTGAGTCACAATGTTATTGTCATGTATCATATGGCTGAACATGCACGTTAGGTTGGAGGGCTTCCTCTGGCTGAGCTCAACCAACTAGAGCTACAGTTCCTCCTTCTGAACGACTTTCATTTGATGGTCTCACAAGAGGAAATGCAGTATTATGCCAGCAAGCTCGTGAAGCAATCTCAGATACCCTCCGGAGTCTCCCTTACCCCATTCATTCCCGTATCACCCTCTGCCACTCAAACCCATCGATCACCAGTCGGGCCATTGAAATATTTTGCAGCTATTGATGGATACCTCCTGCATCTACAAGCACATACCGATTCTTCGTCGCATCATTCTAATCATCATACTCACGCGTCGGCCGCTCGCCCCAATGCGGAATACCGCCGATCGGGTAGCTCTTATTCCGCAAGTGCATCGGATGCTACAAGCGAGGCTGGGACAGAGACCGACATCGATGGTTCGACGGACGACGAACCAACGATACGAGCGCCACACTCGTCGGCCTCTTCAGAGACGATGAGCCTGCATAGCGCTACAAGCGGTGATGCTGATTCCATCTATACAGACGATGGTCAGAGTGAAGAAGGTGATGATGCAGACAGCATACGGGGTTCCGATGGCGCACATGAGAGGGACTACCGGGTGATGATGAGTCCTTAGACAGCAGGTCTGTCCTTCGCCTAGAAACGAAGCCTGAGTAGAGTTAATACCGGCGTGGCAGCTGGCCGAGCCTTCGTGGACGTGTACTTATGGTTCTCTCGCATCTTGTTGTGACATAAAGTGGCGGACCTTGCTTTCTCATCACGAAGTACAGTAATCAATTAGGCCTGTTTATTCTTCCCGCTACACCATACGGCTCTGTTATTCTGAAATACATCAAACAATGAATCCCGACCTCCATGTATATCCATTCTCAACACCGCCTGAATCGTGTTTGGTTCTGTCAAACCCGTACAAAATTTGTTCTGCCTGATTCGCCTTTGTTCAACGGGTCCCGTGCCGGACCGATCAGATCTTAATCGACAATGATCTCCAGTATATAAGAAACTCGAATGTATATCTGGACACCCCCATTGTCCTTATTCCCCACTAGGTGCCTTCATCTGCGAGCATTTATCTAGCGAACGTATCACCATGGGGCAAAGATTCCAAGCTTTCCTCATTGCTCGAACAAGGAGCTATGGTAGTTCAGCCACTCCACCCACCTATCGCTGTGTGGCGGCGTACCATCATCAATGGTGCTATGGAAGTCTTCCTTTGCATGCCTTGCGGCGCTTCGTCACGCTCGTTCAGCAAAAGGACAATGCAGAGATCGTACGCGCTGAGCTTCGCGCCATCGATGGCAAGTATGGAATATATGAGGGAGAGCCGGATATGCCATCCGTACCTTGCCCCTTTGCCGCTTTCCTCTTGGGAACGAGCTGGGACATTGACTTGGAACCTGGTTCAGCGTACATAAGCGGAGTGACGTTCCACAACTCCCTCTTATCGGCTAACATGGGATGTTGGGATGGAGGTGCGATTTCGTCCTATCAGGAGTTCCCGGTTCTATGAATACTCACGCAGTCTTCCGTAGATAACAATGATGGTATATGCGTAATTGACATTACCAATCCGGCGGATCCGTCCTATTGCTTCGTCTTGGATCGTGAGCCACTATCGGGAGAACAATATATTCGCACCTACTATCCCATTCCTGAGGATGAAGGGGAGGTGCATGGAAGAATTTCCGAGGATAGCGTTTTGAAGGCCGTCTCTGGTATTTCTGGCGTGAAAATGGTCACGCTAGAAGTGCTAGCTGAGGCATGGCCTGATGAATTCAGGAAGGCATTAGAATCTCGGGACGCGCAGAAATCTAGGCCTAAGGCCACTGATATTCCTCCTGATGTGGAATCTATAGTATCCTCCCTCACAGACATATCTCTATCACTTGCAATCACTCACGCCGTCGAAAGTGGCGAGGACAGCGAGCTAGAACAGCTGACTTTTCTCCCACTCCTTGGCAAGGCGTCATTCATCAAGTCCGCCCTCCGAGATCGGCCTGCTTTTCCTGATGCGGCTGTGCCTCTGCTTGTGAAGGCCTTACAGGAATTGAAGGAGACCACTGCCGTTGATCTGTCCGACTTTGGCTTATCGTCTGAGCAGGTTGTGAAGATCGTCTTTGCTCTCGGCGATGGAGTCGACTCGCTTAACCTCTCGTTTAATCCCTATATCACTGCCGATGGTATCCGCAAGATCCTCATCGCAATCCCACGGTTAAAGCGCCTCGTTATCATGGGCTGTCCGTGCATTGAAGAAGGAGAACTTTTCGAACTACTGAAGTCCCAGCCCTTGCTTTTCAAGAATATGGAAGCGCTCATGCATCCTGCCATCCTCGACATCCGGCAGCCACCTGTGCATCCAACGACATTCACGTTCGTAACCGCTGTCACCTCTTTGCAGGGCAGTTCTCTTGCCGTTTTCTCCCCCGCCTCGGTTGTGCAGTCGTTGACAGATCTTATCCGTGTCATGTGGGCCGAGGATGCAAACCCTCGGTTAGCTTATACCTTCGACATGTACGGAGGTTGTGCTATCACTGCGGCATTCTCTGGTGGAGCTCGATGGCCTGGTCAGACATGGAGTGAACGCAGTGTTGCGGCGATTCCGACATTGTCCCCAGACTTCCTCAGGGACTTGTCAGGCTGGGCTTTTGTCTTCCAATGCCATCACTCGCGTCGCCATAATTTCTACGGGTTCATGCGTGCCAGACCCCTCGAGGACGTATTGAAGGATGCTTCGCAGACAGAGGTTACAGATGCGACTGCTTCACAGGAAACAACAGACCTGGATAGCGATGGCAAAGAACATTCCACTGCACAGGAGCCATCCCCACGTGAACAACTTTCGGCGCGAATGGGACGAGACATTTCATTCTTTGACCTTCGCGACTTTCTACGCGTTATGGAAGAGGAAGGTCGCACACTTCCATCTGAGGATGCTATTAAGGAATTGGAAGATCTTTTGCATTCTGAGGAGGACGGCAAGCGGAGATGCTCTATGATGACTACTGAAGATGCGGTTGACTTTTTTGTAGCTATCCGTAAAATCCCAACTCGGTGAACTACATCGGTATGTGTTCGAGATATCCGTGTTTATGTGTATTACTGTATGAGTAGATCGGTTGTCTCATGTGAAGGATTGCCCGGTGGGGCATCGAAGATGTTTCAAATAAAACTGCCTACATGACATCTGGTTCGTCATCTATGAGGACTTTCAGCTTCCAATCGGTGCTATCATCGTCAGGCTCTTCCATAGCCCACAAGACATCTTCATCAATATCACCGTTCAATCGCAAATGTTCGGCCGCTCCTGTGGCATCATCCTCCACTATATCCTCGACGTCAATTTCTTCGTCCTCTTCCTTCATCTTGCGGAGCGCTGACTCATTTTCGTCTTCCTGTAATTTCATTGGTGAGATCAATGGCTGGACGCAAGTACAAAAGCGTACAATATCAAACTCATCCTCTCTCTCCTCGTATTCGACATTCTCGTCGACTTCTTCGAAACCGCCAGCAAAGGCGCCCCACCGTTCTTCTCTGGGACAGTGCCATATAAGAATGTTTCCTTGATTTGTCGTGGATGCAATCGCTGGCTTGGACGGATGCCACTAATGACGGGGTGTCAGCAGATTAAGAGTAATCAAACACTTCATAAGCATACATGGACGTGCAAGAGTGGTTCTCGACCGCCATCAAGCGTAGTTGCAAACTGTCCCTCGTTTGCTAGGTCCCATATATAGATCTTGTGATGGGCATTGTCACCCGCACCTGGTAACGATGAAAATCGATACTAGGAATATCACGAAGACAGCTTACCTCCCGCTAACCAATCGCCGTCCGGGCTGTAGGTCATCGCATGCCATGCAACCCTGTTAATGGGGTCACTAAGGCGATACATAGGTTCCAGTTCTTGCTCTATATATTCTCCATCTGGATTTGGAGGAGCATACGTTGGTAGATTGAAGTGTCTCAAAATGCGGTCTGATGAATTCGTAGCAAGACGCCTGACGCAAAATAGGATCATCATCTAAATGAATGCGCAACACAGCAACGAGACGTACCGTCCTGACTTAGTGAAGTCTAGCCCTTTGATTATACCAGCACCAGATATCTTGTGTCTAGCCACCATCTGGATCAAATTTGTGAGAATTCTGAATGCAGGAAAAAGAGGCACAGAATTGTACTGTTTTTGTCCTCGTGTTGAAAACGAGGATAGATCCGGAGGATGTTCCAACAAAGACATGCTTGCCAGAGGGGTCGAAGCGAGCCACAGTCATCGCAGTCCGACTGGCGAGCCAAAGAACGTTTTAATTATGTTGTTGACAGAAGTTTGTCAATTCTTACCCAGTTCTACTCATTTGACCCTCATCATCGCTTTCATCCTGAACTTCACACAGCTCGATCCGGCCTCTTTGTTCCTTGCGAAGATCAACAATATATGCCTCACCACTGCTAAGTAACACCAACACGATTTTACTGTGCAATGAAATGAGATAAATATGTAATATTCTGAATATGTGAATGCTTACCTGTTCCGCGGATGGAAAGAAGCTGACAGTACAGCGACGTCGAAACGAATCACAGCTTCGCGGCGAGGTGGGTCATACTCCGACGCTAAATCCCAAATAATCACATTCCAATCCTTTGATGAAGTTAGAACGTAGCGAGAGTGACGAGACCAACTGTCAACCAAAACAGTCCGCATGAGAACTCACTATGACATCTGCAACTGAGCGTCTACGCACTCTACGCTGGTAACACCTTTGACATGACCTTCCAAATATCTGACCGGGGCCTTTGTGTCCAAGTCCCAGATGATGGCTGAGCCGTCTGAACGTCCTGCAGCTACAAATCTTCCCGAAGGATCATAGCACGCAAAAGATGCCAAAGAATCGAGCGATGTTTGAACTGCGGTAGGGTACGGTATGGTAAATGGACCTAAAGACAAAGGCTGAGTCGTAGCATCGACTAGACATGAGTGATGCCGCACTAGCTATGGTCCCATTCATCGTTTTCGTGTTCGGGATTGAGTTGCGCGGAACAAAGATGGTTTAGCTTGGGTTTAGCGTGAGACGCGCGACGCGATCGCCACTCAAATTATTTCGACGCGTTTGTGTTATGTACACAACCTCAAGGCCCTCAATATTCGATATTCAATGGCAACTTCAAATGAACTCAATCTGGTATCCACGCTAGAGGCATTGCAGATTCCTCGCGAATTTGCACGATACGATAGTCTAAACGAGATTGAAGTTATTGTTCGTCTCGAGGAATGGAGAAGGCGCGCATATGTCGTATTATCGGAGCTTGCAGACAAATATCGGGCAAAGGATAATTTGACTCTTGAGGAGCAAGCGAGATTGGTCGCAACCACAGCGACCTTTGACGGGAACGGTCCTTGGGTTTTAGACACCACTCGTCTGCTCGCACAAGGTAAGGAGTCTGTCTCATCTGTTGTACTAGACTGACCACCGTACGCTAGATATTTTGGCGTCCTATGCCTCTCCTGATGCGCGGCTTCTTGAGTTGATCCTTCAGGATCATGTGAAAACTATATTTCAGACCAACCCACATCCGTCGTTGAATCCAGCAACCGGTCGCAAGTTGCCACGTTCTACAGGGGGTACCTTCGCACAGTTAGATCACTTAGAGGGTCAGTCATGGAAAGGATACCCCGGAGCACCAAACATAATATCTTGGTGTATACGTCATACCGAAGTATGCTTCCATCAGTTGTCCGATATAATGGTACTGATCTTCTATGAACAGGCTGTTGCTTACGAAAAGTTGTGGTATCTCATAATACCCCCGACCATGACTCTGCTGGATGATTATGAAACTTCCAACAAGCTCCGAGGAGTTCATCTGGTAGCTGAATTGCTTGATCGCGTACCGGGAGACCTTCTCAGGCGCACGGGTGTTGATGGCTTGCTATTCTCCGTGCGTGCTTTCCTTGTCCAGAAGCAATATTGATTTCTCAGATTCCCCTTTATTGCAGTCTTTGAAAACCTCCATGACGTTCCTACAAAACCCAGAGACTCCAAGCCTCATACGCGCAGCTGTCTCGACGTCAATAT
The DNA here is from genome assembly GCA_001683735.1 of Grifola frondosa. Taxonomy (NCBI): domain Eukaryota; kingdom Fungi; phylum Basidiomycota; class Agaricomycetes; order Polyporales; family Grifolaceae; genus Grifola; species Grifola frondosa. Next base: position 200,842 of record LUGG01000010.1, read on the forward strand.
CTCTCATCCATAAAACAACTACGCGCGAGTCTGCCGCACGTTTTGACCAGCTTTGTTCAATACTGGGGGATGGTATCATCGGAAGCATCTGGGTATACGCTACGCGGAATCCGGATGCTCTTGAAGCTTCCCTGGACGTTCTACCTGAAATAGTCGATGCTTTGGGAATTGGGACCGTTCGGTATTTGAAGGTACGAATGCCCCTCGTGCGGTCCCCTGTTGTTCGATGTTCTAACTCACTGCCCCGAATGTAGGCCATCATCCCCAGTTAACTCACCCTTTGAGCCTTGCACCAGAAGAGGCGTTCTCTCTGAAATTTCAGCTACGCTCAGCCCGCGCCCTTGCTGTGGTCATACGAATATGTGCACCTCGAATCCATAAGTGGAAAGGAGTTATCCTTGAAGGCGTTCTCAAATGTTGGGTGAGCCTTACAGACATGGGGGCCGACGACAATGGTAAGTGAAAATTTCGCGGGAACTGTCCCTTTCTAAACAGGAACATTCTCTGCAGAACATCGTCAATTGAAAGCTGCATTGAAAGACGTCTCGCGATGCCTATCAAATGTTTGTCCTACTGTGAAAGAAGTAAGTGCCAAACACATGCACTGAGTTATTCTATGAGTACTGAAGGTGCTTCTTGTCTAGGTCGAGTATAAACGTCTTTTGCAGTTAGATGCATCCATTTTCGGCCCACTCCTAGAACCTGATGATAATCCTAAAACAGCTATATAAGCCTTCCGTGAGCCTACTTGGTGAATCTTCAGCCTGAACTCTGAATTCCCCCTCGTCAAGAGCAAACCACTAGTGGGCCCGATTGCATACACGTTTTGCATCCCGACATGAAGCCCGCATTGAATGAATCCCAGAGTTGCGTTGAGATCATCTGACCTGTCCGTCATTGCTCATTCGTGGATATTGAGTGGGTGAGTTGTGAATGTTGCTCAAAGAGTTCTGAGGCGATTTAGATAAAATCATTAGCTGGTATACTACAAGCTTGGATACTGAGGCTTGAGGGTGTAGATTCGTTAGAACCCAAGTTGTGAGTCCACATCTTCAGTGTCTTGATCTGCTCGATTCTTCTTCCCGTCACCTCTTACGCAATGCCGAAAGGTATATCTTGGCAATGTCCCATATGCTCTGCTACAAAGGGCGTGAGGATGCTTTGTAAGTGCACGATCGCTTTCCCAATCCTTATTCTCACTGGTCATTAGTTGCTTACAGCAATACTTGTGCACTCGATTGTCACCCTTCTATATACTCGATCTGTTCATATGGCGGCAAACACTCTAATGACAAGAGTTATTTGCTAAGTATCTCGCAAAAGTCGGCGTCGCTGCCGCAGGCATAATACTTTCCTCCTTGATTACGAACTGTTACAGATTTTTGTGTTGACCTATCATAGGCATATCTGCCGTCACTTGCGCGTCGATCAACAGGCGTTCCTACTTTGAGCGCTTATTGTCGGCTGCGTAGTATGCGTAGAGCATCGGCAGAAAGCACAGTAGCGGACATCCTCTGAATAGTTCCACAACCCCTGCACGGTCTTCCTCTCGTTCGTGTGATTCGCAAGCACTCCAACGTCAGCATAAATTGTCAGGTAGGTTATGCTGTTGTCATCACCCGCTTCTGCGGTCTATAAGAACGGAGGTCCAGCAGGTAAGATCGTGAGCAAACATCCTCTCGCCTTCGACTCATAATCTCTAGGATCTTCATCAACATGGTCAACACAATCAGACTTGGCGGAACCGCTTCCAATGTCGTCGTCAGCAAAGTTGCTGTGGGTATTCTCTATCACTGCCACCTAGAATGATTTTCACGACCGACATTTACCTTTAGCACGGTCTCATGATGATGACGTACGTATCCACTTATGTCGACGAAGGACAAGAAATCTTATAGGTTCCTTTTCAGATGGAGGCCCGTCCCTGTTCCTGACGAGGAAGCCTTCGAAGCAATCAAGAGCGGTGTCGATTCTCTTCCGGAAGGCGTTAAAATGGTTCTGAACAGTGGTTCAGTACCCAAATACTCAGGCCCGAAGTCGCATCGTTAGCTAACTTTTCGCCAGCCGAATTCTATGGAAACGGATTCTCCACCGCTAATCTCGAGCTTCTGGCGAGGTTCTACGAGAAATACCCCGAATATGCCGATAAGACCTTCCTATCCGTCAAGGTACGTCCGTCGCACACGACACGCACGCCTGCGCTAAAGCCCCCGAAGGGTGGCTGGGACAAAGACGCCGGTCACATTAACTGCTCGTAAGAGATGACTGATGCGTCTTCTGCATGTGGCTGTTCGCTGATCTACACCGTCCTAGCCCCGAGAACCTGAGGCGTAGTGTCGACAAGATCCTCGCGGCGCTGCGGGGTACGAAGAAAGTGGACTTGTTCGAGCCCGCCCGTATCGACTCCAATGTCAGCGTCGAGGACACCGTGCGGACCCTCGCCGAGCTCGTGCGCGAGGGTAAGTTCGACCATATCGGGCTTTCGGAGACGAGGGCAGAGACCCTGAGACGCGGTAACGCGGTGGGCTATCTTCTCTGGCGCCCCACCGACGATAGTCTCTGAAAGGACTTGTTTGCTTGCAGATCCACCCTATCTCCATGGTGGAGATCGAAGTGAGCCCATGGTCCTACGAAGAAGAGACCAAGAAAGGTGAGCATACGCTCGCATCTCAAGCCCTCCAACATCTTGACCCTGTGGCTTCCTAGTGATCGCCACCGCTTCTGAGCTCGGAATCACAGTCGCCGCATACTCGTACGTTCCTTTCCGCCCTTCTCCTTCTCGGCTCCTCATGCCATCATCCAGACCCCTCGGACGAGGATTCCTCACCGGTTCCATCAAGAAGAGCGAAGACCTCGCCGGTAAGCACCAATCTCCCACCCACACCCTTCCTCCACATCATACACACACCCCTGTACACATTAGAAACCGACATCCGGCGCAACCTGACGCGCTTCCAAAACGAGGTACGTCGGAGGACTGAGACGCCCACGTCACTGACCGCCGCACCGCACCTTCTGACTCCGCGCGCAGAACATCCGCCACAACACGGCGATCGTCGATGCGCTCACGGCGCTCGCAGCGCAGAAAGGCATCACGCCCGCACAGCTATGCATCGCGTGGGTCGGCGCGCTCGGCGCGACCATGCTGCCCCTCCCCGGCTCCTCGTGCGTGTGCGCCCCTCCTCCCCGATGATCACGCGACTGATGCTCTGCAGGAACGCGAAGCGCACGCTGGAGAACCTCGCGGGCGGCAGCGTCGTGCTCACGCAGGCAGATATGGACGCGGTCGCGCGTGTGCTCGCGGCGCACCCCGTGCGGGGCGACAGGTACTACGGCGAGGGCGTGAACTTGCAGTTGTGGGGATGAGCGCGGGCGTGTGGCTTCGTGCACGTTGTATCAGCGATCGTGTGTAATTAATTAAATGTACTCGAGCTTGTATCCTGCACGCTCCCCGGAGACGTCGCTAATAAGTATGTCTGAATCCACTCCAGAGATCGTTAACAGACCCGCGTATTCACACCGCACGGAGTTCCGGACGACCTCACCGCAACCCAACCTTCCTCGAAGCCCCAAGTCCCTTATCTTTCCCACTCACATCCCCAGAACCCTCCTCATGTCTGTACGTTCTCTCCGAGGCAGTCTCATGACTCCCGGCCCTCCACTAATCACGCGCGCGCACGACACAAAGTTATGTATTCGGCAAGACATCTGAGATACAGATCACAGTACACGACGGCGTCCACGACAGAGCCATCCATCCATCGCACCACCCCAGAACCGAGGAGAGCCAAGGCTTAGATGACCGCTCCACCATCCACCAGCTATCGTCCAGGCTCGCCCAAACCAGATCCCACGGCGCGCACGAGTCACTTGAGCGACACGCACCCCTTGGCGGGCACCTGCCCGAGCGCGCCGCGCACAGCAAGCCAGCACTCCGCGCTCCGTCGGAGCCGATCATGTTTCGCATTGCCAGGGCGCGCCAGATGGCCAAATATGAACAGCGAACCCTACTCGCGACATGCACGCGTCCCAAGGCGCACAGCACAAATGAACACAGAAGACCAGCTGCCCAGTCCGCGTGCGTGCACCCTCCTTCTTTTCGTCCCCGTTCGCACGGCGCACACGAGTCACTTGAGCGACACGCATCCCTTGGCGGGCACCTGCTCGCGCGCGCCGCGCCGAGCAAGCAAGCAATAGCAAGCAATCCCGCGCTCCGTCGCAGCCGATCGTGTTTCGCATCCCCACGCGCGCGCCAGATGGCCAGATATGAACCTCACAACATGCACGCATCCCAAAATGCACAGCACAAACGAACGCGGAAGCCCAGCTGCCCAGTCCGCGCACACCCTCGTTCCTTTCATCCCCGCGCTGCCACACAGACAACGTGCCGATCGTGTTTCGTGTTTCGTACTTCGGAGCGCGCGCTCTGGCCAGATATTAAAAATTACTTACGAACGGCGACGCCTCCTGGCAGGCCACGACCCCGATCCGCCGCTGCCGTCCAATCGTGCTCGCGTCCCGAGCGCGCTGCCTCCCCCAAGACAGTATCCATCCTCACCACAATACCATCCCCGCGCCCAGGCCAGCTCGCAGAAGAAGAAGCGCACATAGGAGCACCGAAGCATCCTTCACACACGCAGGGTGTAGAACTCACGCCCAACTCGACATAAGTACATGTTGCGCGGCCGATCGTGTTTCGCGCTCGCATCCCGGACGCCGCCGTCGACGAATTCCCCGAACAGAGCACTACCATCCCCGCGCCCAGCCCACCTCGCAGAAGGAGAAGAAGCGCATAGGAGCACCGAAGCATCCTTCACACACGCAGGCAGAACTCACGCCCAACTCGACATACAATGTCGTGCGGCCGATCGTGTTTCGCGCTCGCGTCCCGGGCGCGCCAGAATCCCTGAAGAAACCAGGGCATACATCCTGTCCACACCTACCCAGCCCAGCCCAGCTCGCAGAAGACGAACCGCGCGTCCGCCACTCCGACAATTCCGCTGCGGCACAGCGCCGATCGCCAATACACCCTTAGCACCGCACGCACGCAGAAGACAGAACCACAGAACCAGTAGTAAAAGCAAGGAAGAAGAGCTAAAGGCAGATCCCAACCGAGATAGATGCCATCCACCCAGACCAGCCAGAGCACAAAACAAAAAAGGGTCGTCACGAGGAGCACGCGAACCGCGAACCCACTTTCCACCCCCCGCGTTCCGCGTCCAACAAGTTTTAGTTTTTCGCACAAGACCCCAGCGCAATACCAATACCAACACCAACACCAACGCCCCATTAATCCCGGCCAGCCACGCCTCCAACAAAGCAGCCACGGCTCGCGACGATCACCACTCATCCAGCACCAGGCACGCAGCACAGAAGACGAAGCACACACACAAACACAAGGCGAAGCAGATCCCAGCCCAGATACGATAAGCAACCCAGCCAGCAGAGAAGCACGACGCAGGGTCCCCACGAGCGAGCGAGCAAAAGTAAAAGTAAACGAAGCCCGATGATTGTCCACATAGAATACGCGAAGCCCCCCCGAGATGCGCGCGTGCCGCGTTGGGAAAACAGCGAGCGCAGGAAGGAAGCACGCGCACGTTCCGCACGAGAGACACTGATCCGGGCGGCGATGGCCGGATAGAACACAGCGCACACACATACTGCGCACTGAGCCCTCGCCTCGTCCGTTCCACAGCGAATAAGTATCCACAGTTTTCAGCGCGAAGGTACCCGCAGATCTGCCATTTCCCCATACGTGCGCGCGGGCGCCGACGCGGAACGGGACGTTGAATGTTAGCAAGCAGCCGTCCGGTGCCAACTGCCAAATACGGTACGCCGCTCGAGGCACGAGAAGCCAAAGCCGCATAGAGCCCGCAGCCAAAGCGGCAAGCTGGGAGATCTGGAAAACGACATATTCGAACTCTCCTCGGGTGCGTGGACGGAGCTGCACGGGAGCGCGCCAAGCCGTCCTACGTGCGCCCAAACTGCGAGCAAACCACACGACCCCAATAATCTACGCGACGCCAACGCCGATGCCAAAGTCGACAATCGGCGTCAGCTGTCATCGCGCGGCTGATGTCTGGCAGCTGCTCACCTGCGCAGACAGACGACGGATGCTTGTATCGTCGGCGTCGGCACCGAAGCCCGGGAGCAGTTCATATACACCTCGGAAGGAGGCTTGGGAGGTGAGAACGGAAGCATGCTGCGCAGGGCGAGGCGTGCGCGAAGGAAACTTAGATCCACGAGGGGCGGTTCGGGAAGGCGATCTAGATCGCGGGGATTCGCAAGTGTATGCCTCGTACATACATAAATACAGGATTAGAGGCCCGGGGGCCAGGGCAGCGGGGGGGTGGGTTGTCAGGCGGACGAAGGCAGGATTAGCGTGGCGAGATTAAGCTGCTAGCTCTGATAGAGGGCAGGGCACGCAGTGCGGGAGAAGGGCGGAATATTCTGTGCCGGACGCGGAGAAGGATCGAAGGGGACGCACGAGTGTGACGGAGGGTCGGAGGCAGGCACGGGTGGGAACAAGCGGTCATTTTGAGTGATTATCGGAGGTGAGACGCGTTTGGGGAAGACAGGGAGATGGGGACATTGAATTGGCATAGGGCGTGCGAGGGAGTGAATACAGCCGAGTCCAGGGCGATGGGTTGACATGATGGGCGGCGAGAGATGTCAAGTAGGGATTAGGTGAAATTGAGTAAGGTGAGTTAGTGTAGGTGGTGGGAGGGAGATCAGCGGGATGGATAGGCAGGAGGAGGGGAGAGAGAAGATTCACGGGGAAGACTCACGAGGAAGACTCACGGGGACGGAGATATAGAGATTCTGGAGAGGGAACGGAAGTGGTGGCACGGAATCGGGGAGGGCGTGCAGTGGTATGAATTGGATGGATTGACTCGTGGGTTGCCTGCGCGTGACGGAGGAAGTGAGGAAGATTCTTCGGCAAAGGAGAATAGAGAGCATGCACGGCCAATGTTGCAGTGCAGGACTGGTGCAGCAGAGATAGTGTAGCGCTGCTGGTGGAAGCTGTTGAGATTACCGGAAAGAGAAGGGCTAGGCTCGATCACGCCACCGTTGGAGGATGGGCCGCTTGAAGCCGCTTGACGGATGATCACCGCGGCCAGTGAAAATTATCCCGTCTAGATCACGGTCGACGATGTGGTAGCATTGCGCTGCATTGCAGTGGAGACAGTTGGCCCGAGAGGAGGGCGACTAGAAAGAGGAGAAAGAGGTCTGGAGGACATGGAGCGGCAGAGGGGACGGCGGGAGGAGAGATGGGCATCGAGGGCGATGTGACGGTGGGAAATAGCAAGCAGCGAGGCAACTCTCTCCACTGCACATTGCTTGGAGCATGGCGAGACCCCGAGTGTCCATTCCGCCGGAAATTTTCATGCTGACTCATTTGGGGCGGATTGGAGCCAGAACAGGAAATTTTCGAGGAAAAAGCGTCCAGAATGGGGCGAAAGGGGGGCGAGAGGAGACGGCGGCTGGTTGCGGGGTATTGATGGGGCTATTGGAAGATGCCGGAAAAGGAGGAGCAGGTGACATTGAGGGCAGTTTGAACTCCGCTGTTGAGGGGAAATACATAACGACGTCAGCATTCGTCATGGGTCAGGGCTATCATCATCGCTTCCTCCCACCACCGCCGTCATCCCAGCGTCCACAGCTAGCCCATTACTGCGACCACTCACTGCGCCCAGTCTCGAATATCCCAGTGCGCACATCCCGTCATCGCACACGCCGTCATCGCAGGCGCATCCCAGACGCCGTCATCCACGCACGCCATACGCACCTCTTGATTGGCTCGATGGCATCCCAGGCTCGCTCTCCGCCCAAAGCTGACACCGACGCCAACAACGTCATCGCCCTCTCCGACTCCGCCCTCCCCGCCCGCTCCGACCGCCCACAGCCCAAACGCAGCACCTTCGACCTCGAGCCCAACCCCTTCGAGCAGTCCTTTGCCCGCCCACCAACGACTCGTCCCTCCGCACCCACCAGCAAAACTCCGACGACTCCTCCCCTCCTCGCACTCCCGCCCCTCCTCCTCCTCCCACTCCCAAAAAGTAGACCGCACAAACAGCTCATCCCCCACAAATCCCAAGCCCATCCTCCCCCCTCGCATCCATCGCCTCCCCCTCGGACCCGTCCTACGCATGGGCCTTCTCCTCCTCCTCCCTCTCAAACTCCCTCCGCTCCGGGCCCCTCTCCCCGCAATGCTCGCAGGGCCCAGCCAAACTCCAATAACCAAGCCCCCTCCCCGCCTTCGACCCCTCCACCTTCCGCACAGGCCTCACCCCCGCACGGGTCTCACCCCCGGCACAGGCCTCACCCCCTCATCGGCGGCCCCGTCTCCTTCCCCCCGCCCAGCCCCAACACCGCAGCCTTCCTCGCAATGATGAACAACAACGGCGCAACGAGCCTCTCCACCGTCGCAGGCACCATCACACCCAACACCCTCTCCGCCATCACAGGCGTCCTCTCCTCCCACCAGCCCCACAATCAGTCCCATTCCACGTCCCCGACGAACCCCTCCCCTCTCCATGTCCCATACCAGCTACGCCGCCCAGGCACGCGCAGACGCCAACGCGGGGTTCGTATCCTCCGCTGCCGCCGCCGCCAACACCGCCGCGAACGGGCTGTTCCTCCTCTCGCAGGCGCACCAGGAGCTCACCAAGCGCGAGGAGGCACAGCGCGCGGGACAGCAGGCCGCTGCCGCTGCCGCGGTGAACGGCACGGCGCAGACGAACGGGAACGGCAACGGGAAGCGCGGGACGAAGAGGAAGGCGGCGTACGACGGCTCGCCCGTCGCCGAGCACGCCGAGCCCGTGAAGACCCAGCAGAAGCGCACGCGCTCGTCCACGATCGGCTCGACGTCGACGTCGACGGGGCGAGGGCGGCGGCGCTCGGAAAGCATGGAGTTTGGCGAGGAGGAGGAAGAGGAGGACGATGCGGATGGCGAGCAGGCGCACGCGCAGAATGCGCAGGGTGCGGGGAACGCGGCGAAGAAGGGCGGGACGAACGTGCAGAAGAAGCCGGAGACGGAGGAGGAGAAGCGGCGGAACTTTCTCGAGCGGAATCGACAAGGTCAGTCCGCGTGCCCCCCTCCCCTTCCCATGCTGACCCTGACACCGACTTTGCCCCCAGCGGCGCTGAAGTGCCGCCAGCGCAAGAAGGCGTGGCTGGCGCAGCTGCAGGCGAAAGTGGAGTATTTGCAGAACGAGAACGAGCGGCTGACGTCTGCGCTCGTGGCGAGCCGCGAGGAGATCTCGCGGCTGTCGTCGCTCGTGGGCGCTGCGAGCGTCGGGCCCGCGGTCGTGCAGCCCGTGCAGGCCCCCGGGGAACGCGCCGGTCAGCGTGAGCGTGAGCCTCCCGCCTGCGGGGAAGAGCGCCGCTGCGATGGTTGGGGGGCGCGGGTATGGGTATTGAGTACTGAGCGGGGCCGTTTGGTTTGGTTTGGGGGCTGACTTGGTTCGGGGCTCGTGCTTGTGTGGATGGATGGAACGCGCTGTCGTGCTGTGCGCAGTTGGATTAGTACTATAGTCGATATACGGCGTTGTGTACGTTAGCCCGGAGTTTACGGGCATATGCATTGTATTGCATTGCATTTGTGGTTTGGGAACGCGTACTTTAGTCGCGCGTGCTAGATACGGAGGTATATTATATAGTCGGTGTATAAGGGGGGGAAGTGTGTGTGTAGCTCGTGAGAGTGTATGTGTAGCTGATGGTGTGTGAGGAAATCGAGTGGATTTTTTGTTTGATGGCGGGAGTTGGTGCGATGGTTTGTTTGTATAGATAATAGAGATCGCAAGGAGTAGTGTTCGCTTGGAACGTTGACGACGAGTACGACGAGTGATTTTCGCCTTTTGGAAGGTATCGTGTGCACGTGCAGGCTCACTTCAAGCTCGGGTTCGGAGGCTCAGAGGCGCTCGCAATATGACGATCCGCTTGATCTCAATCTGACCATCATCACCCGGGGATTCAGGTGCTGAATTCGGGGATACTTACTGCTGACGTGCTATAGTGAATTCTTCCAAGTAAATATACTGAAAATATGGTAGGCTTCGAGGCCGTCCTCGGGCACACGAAACAGCGTTATCCAGGTGACGAAGCGCGTCAAATAAATTTTCTTGGAAAAGATATAACATACTAGTGAGTGAACAGAATTTCCAGGTACGAGGATATGTTCCTCTCGCACGTAACAGCTCCACCAAACGCGGCGAACCTCACTGCACATCAGCCGGAACTTCGAACGTTCACCGCCGTGCGCCCCGTCAAATGCGCTGTTCAGGCTCGGTCACATTAACCTTCGCTTCGAACCCACGCTCAAGTCTGGCCCTGGCTCGGAGGCGCTCGTAATACCATGATCCCCTCGAGCTCAATATCTGACATCGCCCAGGAATTCAGGTGCTGAATTCAGGGACGCCGCAGCGCCGAATTCGGGAACGAGATATATTATACAAAACCACTTGAAAAAGACCACATAGTGAGCGAACAGAATTTCCGGCCATGCGAGGACGTCCACGTTCCCCCGCACGGCGGACGCAACCACCCCACCAAACACCGCAACCCGTCTCTTACTGAACTTCAGCCGGGACCTCGAACGCCCCACCATGCGCCTTCCCCAAATGCGCGTACGTCTCCGCCTCCGACTTGAACGCCCCCGCGCACACCCAACACAGATGCGCGCCGCAGCGGCACGACATGCGGTTGCACCCGCCGTTCTTCTCGATCATGCACCCGCACGCAGGGCAGCCGCGCACGCCCGCGCCCTGCGCGCGCGCCCACTCCGCCAGGAGCCGCTCCTGCTCCGCGGGGCTGCGGTGCACGCGCCACTCCTCGCACGTCCGCCCGTCGTGTCCCTCCTCGTGGCATGCGGCGCAGAACGATGTGAGGCAGCTCGGGCATTGCTGGGACGTCGACGGGGCGACGCGGTAGATCTCGCTGCAGTCGGGCGTCTTGCAGTACCGGTATTCTAGGGGGTGTTGGTCGACGTGGTGCAGGAATGCGGCTTCGAGGAGGCGGTCGAGGTGTGTGGGGAGGAGGATTGTTTCGAGGATTGGAAGCGGGATCGCGCGCGCGCAGCGGCCCTCGTCGCCCATGCACTGGAGGGGGAACAGCTTCGTGCCGTTGGCTGTGGAGAGGAAGTGTTTGAGACAGTCGTAGCAATAGTCGTGTCCGCATGCGAGCGCGAATGGGTTCGAGACGTCGGAGAAGCATACGGGACACTGGACGCCGTCTTTCGGCGGCGCGCATACCCCGTCCGTGGATCTCTTGATGAGCATCCTTAGAATTTGCCGTGCATCCTCTCCACCTTTGATCGTGACACGGGCGGGGGAGGAGGTAACATCCAGCACGACGTTGTCCTCCCGATCGCCTCCCGCAGCGTAGCAATTTCCCGGATGAAGAATTTGCTGGAGGCAAAATTCAGGTCGACGGTGTAGTCGAGCAAGGCGAGCAAGGCGAGCCGATCGACCTCCTCTTTGACTCGCGCACGCGCAGCCTCGATGGCACCCGGGGTGCCGAACGCTTTCAGCTCCTTCTGTCGTGCGTCGCTGACGACGAGCGCCCCAGTTGCGCCTAAAAGCGAGGATAAGAACCCCGCGCCCTCGGCTGTAGCGAACGACCCGTCCCAAATATCCAGTTTCTCTCCCGCGAGCACGCGCTCCGCCCGGACCCTCAGGGCTCCGACGGCCTTCTGGTCGTCGCCGAGGACCAACACTTGAACGACGCCCGACGCGCGTGCGTCGCTCAATCGGACCATTATGCGTGCCGACCTCTCGTCTTTGCAGTTTTTCTCGATGTCGGTTAGCACGTCCTTTTGCGCTTCGTATTGTTGCGCTGGGATAGTTCGAGCGAAAATTATGGGATCGGGAAGCCAGGGGTGGAGCTTTAGGCCGGGGATGTAGTCGAGCTGTCCGTCCTTCAGGAAATCGTGTACTTTCTTGGCATCCTCCCATTTCTCGAACTGGATTCGGACGGTGACGAACCCGTCCAATACGGAGTCATTGTCCAGGATCTGGTACTCCTTCACCGTCTCGGAACACAGCTGGCCTTCCATGTCCGCGCGAAAACGTCCGTGGACGTTCGAGAGGTCGTAGGTTCGTTGCTTGAGAAACTTTATAGAACTCGAACCCGAGAAAGCCCGAATCTCGTCTGCCATGACGCTAGGTGGAAGGTTGCGAATTACGATCGCCGACGGAATGAAATATCTCGACGTCTGCCCGAAAGGCTGCACATTCAGCGAGACCCGGACCCTGCGTCCAGCGTAGATCTTCCGGTCCAAAGCTTTCGCCATCGCTTCCGCCTTCGCTATGCTCTCGTACATTACGAGCACTCTGATAGAGGGCGCAGACCAGGACACGGTCAGCGTATCGCGGTCCTTGGAATATTCGGTCATCTGGCCGCGTCCGCCCTTCAAAGACACCAGCTCGAGCTGCAATGTCTGCTCGCGGAACTCGATGTCGCTCAGCCCGGCAGCCGCATTGGCTGCATCCAGGGTGTCGTCGAACACAACACGAGCCTCCTGGTGTGTCTTATCCCCAGTGCTACGAAGAGACTGCACGCAGAAGTGGTCCGGGTCAAAACCAGGCTGAACGAATAGCGTCTGCACTTCATCCCCGTCGCACCCAAAGGCAGGCCCTTCACGAGGACAGTGCAAGGCTCGAAGGCGGTTATGATGCGAATGACGGATGCGCCGGCGCCGAAAATGACACGGGTGGACTTCATGAAGGTGCGGCTGAGGGTCTTCGCAGCGTCCTTTTCTGCTGCGTGCGCTCTGCGTATTCGTTCGGCCTCTTGAACCTCAAGAGGAATTCGGTATAAGTATTTTTATAATGCATATATATATAAAGTGCTTACGGCTTGGTCATGTTTGAACGGACATTGGTCGCCCTCAGGACAATCACCTGCCTTCCAGAAGTAACAGTCTATTTTATCCTTTCGCTGACTTAGAATTCGTGCTTCGGTAATAGCACAAATTGATTTCATGTCCACGGCGTTTGAAAGATGAGGAAGGCCAATACTCGAGTCTGAGCACTTCAGACCGCCGATCTGAATATTTTCTTAGTTGCACAATATTGGCGGGAAGCATATTCGCCAACCCACCATTATGTAGTCAGAGAGCGCCTTGAAATCTGGAAGGATTCCGAATTCTGGCATCTTCAGCGCGGACTCTCCTCCTCTCATGGATCCAAACGAAGCCTTCTGCAGAAGCCATATGAAAGACATACCGCAGAATTGCTGAATACTCACCATCTTGAATGGCGCCAATGCGGATGTCTCCATGAAACGATAGTTGTCTCCGTTTCTGTACATTCCTTCGGGATAGAAGGAATACCAAGGTATTTGGGGGTGAGCTGAGAGCATATCCGCTGAATGGGACTGAGATGAACTCGTCCGAATGCAAATGGGACAACCGCAAGATAGCACGCTATGAGTTTGCGCGGCGTTTGAAAGATTGCTGGGTTCCTGAATGACTTGCATAACTGGAGAAATACAACGCATGCAGGATAGGGAGTGACAAGTATGGGCAAGCAAGGCATGTCGAGGCCCAGCTAAAACTGCATGCCCATGAGGATGTCGCCTTGTTCACGTTCGACATGAGGTAGAAACAGTACCCCAGAAGATTATCAGTTGGTATCCGTGGTTTGGAATCCTCGCCGCAGCAACTAAATTCTGGTCTATGAAGGAAGGTTTTCACGAGGGAGGGGCAGGCAGACTTACGCACTCTGCCATGTTGTGATCGAGCGCGGTCGATGTACTGCAATACCAGTGCATTCCTAGAAATAGCCTGATACAAGAAAACAGTCCTTGTGCTGGCCACGGAAGCGATGCCAGCTGCATCCATGTTTTTGGGCGACAGCCCTATGCGACTTGAGCTCAAGATACAAGAATGATCCAGAAGGTGTGTGCGAGTAGATATAAAGTTCGAGAAGTTATGGCTGTGGTCTTCTGTTGAAGATTACTCTGACAGTGGATATCAGTAGCGGAAGACGGACTGAATCAATTGAACATCATACCTTGACGATCCAGCTCAAGATTGTCTATCTGGTACAGGTAACAACACGTTTGGTTTGAGCAGCGATTACTATAAACAAGCGGCTACTGGCTGGACGAAGTTAAACCCGACTTCCTCAGTCCTTTTGTACGCGACGTGGCGACGACATAGATCACGACTTGAATCGGGTTCATAAATTTACCATAGGATTACAGATCTATCTTCCATACACTTAGGCGACAATGGGTGGAGACAAAGAGCGAGTTTTGGATGAACGAGGGGGTGGCTGGGATAGGAAGGAACAAGTGGAAAAGCAAGCTGATTGTGGCAGATCCTGTGCACCTCGTTCTTTAAATAGCAAGCGTCGTTCTATCTTCAGTAAGAGTAGAAACGAATCGATGTTTTGACTTACTGGCGAGCTATCTCATAGATGAATGCAGGGCTTATTCGACGTGGTACCGCAGTGCTGTTGTAGGCTAAAGCCGTGATTGTTCACACCGATTGGCAAAGAGAATATAGTAGATACTGCAGTGAACGCGACAAAATTGACAGTCGTTCAGGCATATTGACCACCACATGCTGTAATTAAAATCCAATTCACGCGAAATCTGCGGATCGTAACCTCGACATCGCTGACCGCTCACTCAATGTCAGCCGGGACCTCATACACACCCCCATGAACACTATTCAAATGTGCATACGTAGCCTCCCCGGACTCATGCACGAGCATACAAACCCAGCAGATATGCGCACCGCAGTGAGAGCAAATCATGTGGTTGCACCCACCGTCCTTCTCGATCATGGACTTGCACGTAGGGCAGCTGCGGACATCCGTGCTCCGTTCCCGCGCCCACTCGTCAAGGAGCCGCTCCTGCTCTGCGGGGTTGCGATGCACGCGCCACTCCTCACACGTCCGCCCGTCGTGCCCCTCGTCGTGGCATGCGGCGCAGAACGACACGAGGCAGCTCGGACAATTCAGAGGCGTCGACATGCCATCCGCCGCAACGCGGTAGATTTCGCCGCAGTCGGGGGTCTTGCAATATCTATACTCCAGTGGGTGCTGGTCGACGTAGTGCATGAATGCGGCCTCGAGAAGATGGTCAAGCTGTGTGGGGAGGAGGATTGTTTCGAGCACTGGAAGCGGGATCGCGCGCGCGCAACGACCCTCATCGCCCAAGCATTGGAGAGGGAACAGCTTCGTATCGCTGGCCGTAGAGAGGAAGTGTTTGAGACATTCATAGCAATAGTAGTGTCCGCACGCGAGGGAGAATGGGTTCGAGATGTCGTCGAAGCATATGGGACATTGTACGCCGTCTTTCGGCGATGTGTACGCTCCTTGAAGGGATTTCTTGATCAAGGTCTTCAGAATCTGCCGTGCATCCTCCCCGCCCCTGATCGTGATACGAGCAGGAGAGGAGGTAACATCCAGCATGGCGTTATCCTCTCCGATCGCGACCCGTAGGGTGTCCATTTCTCGAACGAAATATCTGATGGAGAACTTTTTTAGGTCGACCGTATAGTCGAGCAGGGCCAGCCGTTCGACCTCCTGCTTGATTCTTGAATGAGCTGCCTGGATGGCGCTTGGGGTGCCGAACGCCTTTAGCTCCATGAGTCGCGCATCACCAATGATGTGGGCTCCAGTGGAATTTAGAAGTGATGATAAGAATGCTGTTCCATCCTCTGCAGCGAACCATCGGTCCCACAGATCTAGCTTTTCTCCCGAAAGTAAGCGTTCCATTCGGACTCTGAGAGCTCCGACGGCTTGTTGGTCATCACCGAGGACCGAGACTTGCGCAACGCCCATCGCGCGAGTGTTATTTGACCTGATTCGTATGTATGCGGACTTCTGATCCTTGTAGTTATTCGCGATGTCTAATAGGATATCCTTCTGCGCCTCATATTGTTGTATTGAGATAGTCCGAGTGAAAATTATAGGATCGGAAAGCCAGAGGCGAAGCTTTGAGCTGGCGATGTAGTCCAGTGGTCGATCCTTTAAGAAGTCGTGAACTATCTTCGCATCCTCCCATCTCTCAAACCGGGCTCGAATGGTCACATATCCATCAGATGTGTCCGTATCCATGATCTCATACTCCTTCACTGCCTCAGGGCTCAATTGGCCCTCCATGTCCGCGCGTATACGCTCGTAGGCATTCGGGAGGTCGTAAGTCTTTTGCTTGAGAAACTTGATGGAGCTTGACCCAGAGAAAGCCTGGATCTCTTCCACCGTGACACCAGGAGGAAGATTACGAATAACGATCGCCGACGCGACAAAATACTTCAACGTCTGACCGGGTGGCTGCCGATTCATGGAGACCCGGACCTTGCGTCCAGCACAGACCTTCCTGTCCAAAGCTTTCACCATCGCCTCAGCCTTCTCTATGCTCTCGTACATGACAACCACTCCAGCAGAAGGTGCAGACCAGGACATGGTAAGAACTTCCCGGTCCTTGGAATATTCAGTCATTTGATCGCGTCCGCCTCTCAAAGAGACCACCTCGAGTTGCAATTTCTTGTCGCGGAACTCGATCTCGTTCAGCCCGGCGGCCGCATTGGCTGCATCTAAGGTATCATCAAAGACAACACGAGCTTCCTGGTGTACTTTGTCTCCGCTGCTGCGAAAAGACTGGACGTAGAAGTGACTTGGATCAAAACCAGGTTGCGTGAATAATGTCTGTACTTCGTTTCTTGTAGCATCTAGAGGTAGGCCTTTCACAAGGACAGTGCAGGACTCGAAGCCGGTGATAATGCGGACGATGGATGCGCCGGCGCCGAAAATGACACGGGTGGACTTCATGAAGGTGCGGCTGATGGTCTTCGCGGCGTCCTTTTCTGCTTCCTGCATCCTACGTGCTTGCTCGGCTTCTTGGATCTACAGAATATATTAGTGACTGTTCTATAACCTAGCAAGCGCAATGCTTACGGCTTGGTCATGCTTGAATGGACATCGGTCGCCCTTAGGACAGTTACCGGCCTTCCAGAAATAACATGGTGGTCTATCCTTTCGTTTTTTTGTTACCTGGGCACCGCTACTACGAACGGTCGATTCCGCGCCCACAGAACTTGAAGGATGGGCAGCGCCAGTGCTTTCAGGTTCCTTTGGACCATCAATCTGATTGTTGTCTCAATTACATAATATCGGCGATAATCGTATCAAGCAACACCTCACCGTCGTGTTGTTGGAGGGCATCGTGGAATATTTTGGCTCGGATCTACTTTCCTTTCTTTTCTTGGGTCCCGGGGAGGCGTCCTGGTCCAGGACACTGAGCAACCCATACCTTATACAAATACTGAACTCTTACCATCGTCAACGGCGCTGATGAGGGTGTGTGCACGAAACGACATGTGTTTCCATTTCTACACCTCCCTGCGGGATAGAATAAACATGATTTCGTCGAAGACCGCTCTGGCAGATGAGTACCACCCATGTGTGACTTGCTTTCGCAATTTATTGGAGGAATCTGACGTGAACGCGCGCGAATACAGATGGAACAATCGCAAGACAGTGCGCCTTGAAGTGCGCCGTGAGTTCGGGCACAGATTGAACAATTGCAGAGCTCTTGGACGATATGTATCATGAGGGAGACGATGTGCATGTAGAAAACGACAGCAAGTAGGCAAGTAGAATATGTCCAGGAGGCATAATTGGAGCCGCGTGCCCACGAGAGCCTGAAGAAGTCGCCCTGCTCATTTCAGGCATGAGGTAGGAACATTACTGCGGAACACTATCAGTCAACGTTCACAAAGTGGAAATCCTCACCGCAGCAATTCAGGGAGACCATTCCAGGAAAGAAGGTTCTGACGATAATTAGATCAACGAACCTAATGATGACAGGAGATTAATGCAGCTGTATCGTGACCGCAATTAATCCTTCCTCGTGGTCGACGAACCGGTCCATGAAAGTCAATACATTCCCTGACGTGCCATGTGCAAGACATTGACACAAGGTCCTCGCGGAAGCGATGGTAGCATGCATAACAGAGAGCATGTGTAATCTGACGACGGCCATACATGGTTTATGGTTTATGCTCAGGATGCAAAGTAAACATAATAATCGTAGGAAAGAGTGACCACCCTGTTCGCATGTGGGATACACCAGGCCGACCAAGGACATACAACTGCACAACCACCGACTCCACGTCGATTTTGAAGGTACTTCTATACCTTGAAACCGCGCGACTTTCGGCGACCACGGGCACGCTCGAACTATGATGGCGGCATGCGTATAAGAGTGCGTAATGAAGACTGGCGAAAAGACACGTACCTTGCGACCCTTGGACAAAGTATAGGGTTTCTTGTGTTTGTGGGGGCCCATGCCGAAGTGCTTGACAGCCTCTCGGGCGGTCCTCCTGCCACGGAGCAAGATGGTGTTTGCCCCAGTGGGTGCGCGCATGGCAAGCTGGTCAAGCGTCAACACTTCACCTCCAGCCTTCAGGATACGCTCCTTTGCGGCGGTTGTGAATCGCAGAGCGGCGATGGACAACTTGGGCACCTCGAGCAGGCGTACATCGTCAGTGATGGTACCGACGACGACAATGACCTTAGAGTCACGCTCCGGTGCGGTGGTGGTTTCCTTCACGATACGGGAGAGGGAGAGGGGCGGGCGGTTGGTCTTCGAAAGGAATAGGCGATGGAGAATTGTCTAACGCGAGAAGATTCTTGTGAGTATGGGAATACCAATAGGCGGACGAGCATAATCGACCTTGTTGAAAGGCGCATCTGTGCGACGAGCGAGGAAACGATACAACTAAGAATACTGGTCAACAATGAATATCATAAGTCGAACATAATGATCGAAGTACCTTGACCAGCAAGAGCAGGTAGGGGTCCTCGCTCTTGGCGCGGTACGGTTACCCTTCTTGACGTGGTGCTTTTGGATGTCGATACCCTGAACAGAACAAGAGTGAATTCAGATATCATCCTCCACCGACGAGCAGCATGGCGAGCTCACCATCTTGCTCTTGCCTGGCTTCGCTGTTCGGGGACGTACTGGGACTACACTTCCGGGCCAGTGGCTGAGGAACTGTGTAAGTCTAGTAGTTAAGGTTTGATGTTACTTCGCGGACTCTGAATTCGATTCGTTCTGAGCCAAACAATGACAAACTCCCCGCAAAATTCGACCATCATGGTGCGTCGTCAGCCCCGTTTATCCCATTTTTGTCATCTTGCTACCCTACCTTGTTGCTAATGATGTTTTGACGAATAGTACGCCGACACTACTGCACCCCCTGTTGATCCTTACACGGAGGCGTACAATGAACCCCCTCCGCCTGCTCCAGGACCCGCAGTCGATTCGCGAGACCGAGACCTGCCTCCTGCCAGAGGTCGGTCCCGTTCCCGCAGCCCTGTGAGATCTACCAGCTATCGCAGGTCTCCTCCGCCCAGGCGGCCCCCTCATGCGCCAATTGTTCGTGACATTTCTATGCTTGACTATCTCGTGCTTACCTGGCGAAGCAGGCGCCCAATCCGTCGAATGTTCTCGGCGTCTTTGGCCTGAGTATTCGCACAACTGAACGCGATCTGGATGAAGAGTTTAGTCGGTTTGGTCGGGTCGAGAAGGTAGTGATCGTGTATGATCAGAGGGTGAGCAGCCTTCGTATTTTGGCGATCAAAGGTCCTTATATATTCCCTCAGTCCGATCGTTCCCGTGGATTCGGCTTCATCTCGATGTCTAACACGGATGAGGCTGCTCGCTGCATCAAAGAACTGAACGGTGTGGTACGCTGAATTTTCAATATTGTGGCGCCTCATTTTTTGACGCCTGCCTCCTAGGATCTGAACGGCCGCCGAATTCGCGTGGACTACTCAGTCACGGATCGCCCTCATGCTCCTACTCCTGGAGAATACATGGGTCATCGTCGCCGCCGTGGACGCGACACCTATTCCGGCAGGGAAGTTCGGGAAGACAGATTTGATGACTTCAGAGAACGCCGCGACCGCGAACCATATGGCCGTCGCGATGAACGGGACCGCGACTACTACGGTAGAGACAATCGCGACTGGCGTGATCGTCGAAGTCCTCCTCCCCGCGGCCGCTACTCACCTGAGTACAGACGGCGTCGGAGTTATTCTAGGAGCCCCCCGAGGGGCAGCAGCCCTACTCGCGGAAGGGACTACGACGCCCCTCCCTCGAGTGCTCTTCCTCCTGCAAACGGAGCTGGAGCTGATAGTCGTTGGTAAAGTGATCATGGATCATTCGCCTGGTGCCCTCAGTACGGAACTGGTTTGATGTCTTGGAATGGGCGGCCCATCATGCAGGCCAAAGGCGAAGGCAATTGCTCAAGTGATGAAGAGCGTCGCGGCGGTCTCCTTCCCGCAAGACTCGTTTCCTCAAGTTTTCATTTACCCGTCTCCGGACTCCGTTCCCGTTCAATAGCACAGAAAATCAAGTTGTCAAGTTTCTTTCGTATCGACTCGAATATCTTGTAATCTCGTTCCCTCTCCCTACGACTACGTTGAATATTTGCAAGTACAAGGCGCTTCCCTGATTGATGGCAAAGACCTGTCGAGCGCTAGCAGCCCGCCTGTGAGGCCCGCACTTACTGCTTCAGGCGTGAATGTTGTTGTTACGCACAGCCCTTGTAACGGTGGGAATACTTGGCCTACTGACGTGTTACAGGTATGAAATTGCCTGAATGTCAAGATCCAGGTTTTTGTGAAGTGTGAAGATCGCGAAGAATGGGTGAAGACTCAATCTCCCTGAATGTGGGCAAGGTTTCTGAGGCGGTACGGATGCAATCGTACGCCCGTAGGCTCCACTCCATATTGGCTGCAAGTTACCTGTGCAAGGATTCAGACATCTATCAGAAGTCTCCGTTGCCGTGCACGTACGTGGCTTGTAATCGTGTCACTTTTTCAGGAGGAGTTGGGTTTTGGTGCGATTGGGACGAGATGGGGGAGCGTAGATCTAAGAGCTAGTTTGTTGCCTATGCAATTAAATGTTGTAGAATACTTTCATAATGAGATTAGTTCATACCGTGTCGATTTATTTGAGAGCAGAACGAACGGGACAAGATGAATATGTTTTAAGATCTAGGAGATCTGTCCAATTTGGGCGCAAAATTCTTGAATCCGCCCTGCTGATTGGTCGAGGTTCGCTACGTTTGTCCTCATACCTCACGATGCCTCGAATCCGAAAAAGTTAGTAACTGGTCATCTTTGTGTCACCAATCTTTTCTCATGTTTGGTTTGCAGAGACGACCAAGCGGGGCACAACGAACCAGCGTGAAAAGATCAAGCACAAGGCTGCGGAAACGAGGAAGAAGAGGAAGAAGGAGGTGAACAAGAACACTCAGTGGAAGACCAGTACGTCTCTTGCACCATCCGCTATATGAAAGGTCATTTTTCATCATGCTTGCTTTTAGAACATCCGAAGGATCCTGGTATTCCCAATAACTTCCCGTACAAGGATCAGATTCTAGCAGAAGTCGCCGAACAACGAAGACAGGTGCGTGCTAATGCTTATTCTCATTGTTCATAACTGACGATGAACCAAGGCTGCTGAAGAGAAGCAGCGACGGAAGGAGGAGAAGAAAGCTGCAAAGCAGCAGGGACCTACTGAGGACGGCTCAGACGTGGACGAGACCGAGGCAGTTTTCGATGGGGTCAGCTCACTGACGGTCGCGCATGCTGAGAAGGCAAGCGGGAAGGCCAAGGCCCAGCAGGCTGAAGCTGAAGATGCCGAGGAACAAGTCCCTATTCTGGTAAACCTGGACTTGCCCGACCTGAAGTCCGTGCTCGAACTTGCGGATGTCATAGTAGAAGTTTTAGATGCTCATGATCCGTCACCGTGCCGGAGCTCGCATTTAGAGGAGATTGCGCAGGCGAAGAAAACTCTCTTTGTGCTTAACAAAGTCGGTGAGTGGTATGTGATTCGTCTTGTCGGTGTTAGCTCATGTTGTATGCTGCATCGCATGTTTTGTAGACGCATGCCCTCGGGAAGCAGTAGTATCATGGGCAGAATCGCTTCGTAGTCAGCAACCTACCGTGCTTTTTCGGTCTGCTTCGGCATTCTTGTCGTCGGCTGCAGATGCCACCGTTAACGCCAAGGGAAAAGGCAAAGAGCGTGCAGATGACGCGTGGGGTGTCGACTCCGTTCTGTCATGTCTGCGTCTTTGGGCGGAAGAAAAGAAGGACGACAAACCGCTCGTTGTCGCCGTAGTAGGCTTGACTAACGTACGAGCTCACCTTCTGCTACTATTCCTTTTGTATTGACTTTCGTGCAGACCGGCAAGAGCTCCTTCATTAATTCGCTGTTGCGTAAAGCTGCGTTGGATACCTTTAGACTCACTTCCACGGCGCAGGATGGGCCGACGACAACACGGCACCCACAAGAAGTCACACTCGAGATTGACGGCAAGCCAATACGCCTCATCGACACGCCCGGTCTGTCATGGCTTCCAGCACCGGATGCGAGTGCGGAGGAGTTGGAGCGACAGCGTGCGCGAGACATCTTGTTACGCAATAGAGGCAGAATAGAACGTCTAAAGGACCCAGGACCTCTCCGTAAGTCGCGCTTCCCTCGTGCCTATATACTATTCGTCAAATTGCTCATTGCACTGTATTTCAGTGGCTGAAGTAGTGTCTCACGCTAACCGGGAAGACTTGATGCTACTGTACAACTTGCCGGCGTTCTCAGAGGGCGATCCGAACGCCTTCCTCTCAAGCGTCGCTCGTGCCAATGGGCTCATCAAGAAGGTTGGTTCCCCCTTTCGTTCTATTAACACGATGCTCAGACCCTCTCGTATTCATTGCATAGGGTGGGGCACTGGATCTAGCAGGCGCGTCACGGATCGTTCTCCGAGACTGGAGCACGGGCAAGTTTGCACGGTACACGGTACCCTCCTCTCCAGCATCTACTCCCTCTAGGAATCCTGCCCTGGCAGACGTATATGCGAAAGATGAGGAGGTCCTCTCCAAGCTATCAACCCGCAAGGAGCTGCGGAAGAGCAGCGGCCTGGTTAAACTGAGGGCTGGCGTTGTGGACACGCGGAAAATTAACTTGGACGCCTCGTGGTTTGCCGAGGAAGATGAAAGCGATGAGGATGCGGAGGGAGCACATAGCGAAGCGGACGACGCCTCCGTTGATCTCGAGAAAGAGAGTGCAGATGAAGATATTGACGAAGACGAGGATGAGGACGAAGACAACGACGAGGAAGATGAGGAAGACGAAGAAGAGGAGGTTCCGTCGCTGCCCACCGGGAAGCGCAAGAGAGGTGACGCAAAAGCGCCCCCTGCACGGCCTGCCAAGAAGGTTGCCTTCGCCCCCGAACCCAAGGGCACCAAGCAGGCTCGCTCGGCAGCGGGCGCAAGGGGCTCGCAAATCGCTGCACAGAAGGCGAAGACAAAGTTGTCCGCGCTCCCCAGTGAAAAGCCCTCTGCCAAGTCCCAGAAAAAGCCCGTTTTCAAGAAGGCACCCATACCCCCCGCAACGAAGAGGGCTGCAAACTCATCTTCTAAAAAATCGGCGGCATCCCAGAGCAAGGACGGCGAACTGGCGTATGACTTCAAGCAATTCTTCTAGAGTAGATGTGCACGGATCATGCGTTCAAATGTTCTACCCGATATACTACATACATATGTGCGTACTTATATACAATGATACATTTTGAGGTTGCGACATTTCCATGGGATGTTCATGACTGTCTTTCTATTACCTCCGCGGAGATGGTATCAATGAAGAGAAAAGAAAAGAAAGAAAAAAAGAGCGATTATGAGAATGAGCGGCAGATTAAACGGTTTGAAGGTCCGTGGCAGGGGTTCCAAAAAGCAGAACTACGTAAGTAATACGAACGAAAATATATGATGCGGCTAGCCAGCAATCTTGACGACGCAGGTTCCCCCATCAGCGAGGAGCCCTCGCGGGCCGTAACGCTTCTGCGGAACACCTCCGGCGCCCTCTCGAACGGTACGACCCGCCCCTCGTCGGCGTCCTCCTCGCCCTGGCCGATCCACGGGCGCAGCCAGCCCTGCTCGGCCATGGCCACGACGGCATCGAGCGAGTCGCGGATGTCCTCGCCTTCGAAGTCCACGTCCACCGCGACGCTCACCCACGTGTAGCCAACGGAGCGTTTCGCCTCCTTCGCCTTCTTCTGCCCGGCGCCCTTCGTCGGGCCCATGGCGCGGCGGAGCGAGCGCAGGCCGGAGCGCAGGTTGTCGTGCGCGGTGGGAATCGCGCGGCCCGGCGTGTCGCCTACGAGCGTCGTGAACTGCGTCTGCGAGCGGCCGGGCTGCATATCTACGGATGCCGCGCTCTCCGCCGTCGACGACAGCGAGACAGACGTCGACTTCGACGAGGCCGACGAGGTCGCAGAAGGATCCAGCAGGAGCACCTGCTGCGCGGCCTCCCAGATCGCGACGCCGCCCACCGTGTCCAAAATCATGTCGAACGACTCGCCCTCGTCCGCCAGGTTTCCGAGCACGTCGAGCGGCTCTCCAATGCAGATGCCCTCCGCGCCCCAGGAGCGCAGGCGAGCCTCCACCTGCTCACTCCTGCTGCACGCCTGACTCTTCTGAGCTCCCGAGCGTGCGACCTGAACGGTCGCCCCGTCCTCCGCATCGTCGCGCACCGCAGACTGAGGCACCTGCACCGACACGCTGACGCCCCTCCTGCCCAGCATCTGCACCGCCATCGCCCCCGCGCCGTCGTGTCCGTGCAGGATCAGCGCCCGCGGGCGCCGCGCGCTGTCATCTGTGTATCGTGCAAACGCAGTGAGGACGTCGCCGAACGTGCGGATTGCGCGGTGTGCGAAGATGCCGCTGAGCGGGAGCAGCGCCAGTTCCTCGAGGGTGAGCGGCGACGGCGCCGGCGCGAGCTGGGAGGAATGAAGGGCGGAGTGCTGACTTGTGGGGAGGGAATACGCACGGGCGTGCGTGCGTCTGCGCGCAGGGAATAGCGTCGGGTTGCGCGGACGCGGTTGCGGCGCGCGGTGGACACGATGGCGCTCCACCAGAATAAACTCGGCAAGCGCACTGCACTATTACAGCAAAGTCAGCTCCACTAGATTCACGACCAGTCCGGCGCATATACCCGGGTTTGCGCAGTATGACAGGGAAAACCGCTCACCTTCCGCACATCCAGCAGACCCAGGACCCACTCTCCGCGCTTACACACCTCTTCCTTCACCTTCCAGCCGCACTCTACCGCACGCCCTACAAAGCTCCGTCCGGGGACGAACCCCGCGCCCTTCACTACTCCGCTCCCAGGTGCACCGCCTGACTTTTCATACACGATCAGCGAGTCCAGACCGTCCAGGCCAACCGCAAAGACCTGGACAAGTACGTGTGACTCTGGGACGTACGTGGGCGGCGCTAGGTGCGCCGTGAAAGCCACCGGGAGGGGGAGCGCGCCCTGCAGGTGCATGGGCGTTGCGCTTTCCTGACGCTTCGACTTTGTTCCAAACGATCGTGGGAGCGAGAGCGACAGAGCGCGCACGAGGGCGCGCGACCCTTCTTCGGGTTGGACGGGAGCGGGGCGATGGCGGACGCGCCACGGATGACCTCGATGGTCGCCATGCTGCTCTGCGCGATGCCCGCACGCACAAGGTCGACGTGGCCTTCTGCAGTAGTCTTGCCTTTGGCGTTTGCATAGCCGGCATGTGGGAGCGTCAGGCTCGTATAGCCGTTCTGCGGGGAGGAGGGTGACATGGCGGGGAAAGGTGTTGGGAGAGTGTGTGTGGGTAGCTTCGCGGTAGACGCAGTGGGGATGCTTGTGGGTCCAGGCGAGGAAGAGGAGGAGAGCGTACGGCGGTGTCCGCGTGCGTACTCGAGCAGCCGGGCATCAGGAGACGGTGAGTCTGGTTCGCTCGCCTTGGCGCTGTGGTCTGCAGAGCTGGACAGAGGTGCAGTGAGCGCCTTCTGTGCGAGGGGGGACGGCGGGGTCGAACGCGGCGTTTCAAGGACGGGCGTCGGCGCGCGGCTCGGCTCGCTGCTGCTGAGGCCTGTCCCGGTCGTACTACACTCGCTCTCGTCTTCCTCCCAGAGCGCGGACATGCGACCCCGGGAGGTCCGAGAGTGCTTACTGGTGCGGTCGGCCTTGGCGCGCGAGCGCGTGCCAGGGCGGGAGTAGGATGGAGCGACGGACGGGACTGTCAGGTAGAAGTCCGGTGGGAGCGTGCGGGAGTGCCGATGCTGGGACTGGGCGATCTTCGGAGGTGCAAGCCAACGGACGTCTTTGGCCCAGTCCTCGTCCGTGTACATCAGCAGCTGCGCTTCCTCTCGCGAGCGACGCCGCATGCTTCTGCTCGAGGAAGGCAGTGTAGAGGAGGTTGCGGATCGCGCAGCCGCATGTCCTCGGGGGCGCGAGCTAGAGGTTATGGTGATCGTCTCTACGAGCTCCTGTGAGGCTTTGCGGACGCCACGGTCAGAGCCGTTTGGGGTAGTCATCCGCGTCGAGGATGTGATGCGAGACGGAGAGGAGAAGAGCGAACCGTTGTCGTCATGTCCGGAGCTGGAAGAGCCGGCAGATGAAATAGAAGAGTCGGAAGGAGTACGGGAGACAGAGGGAGAATCTGGCTCGGGGGAGGATGATCTAGGATGGAGGGGAAGGAGGGCGTTGGCAAGTGCTTGGGGCTCGAGCATCATGGCGCTGGATTGACGTGAAGCACGGGGAGAGGAATAAACTGTGGAGCGGGGGGTGTAGAAGATGTCGGTGTCGTCGTCGCTGCTGTCCTCCGGGTCGCCGTCGTGGTCTTTGTGGTCAGAGATGGGATGGCCTGGGCGGCGGGAGGGGGGCGAATTTAAATAGATGTGAGCATTATGAGAAAAATGGGAAGCGTGATGCTGAAGAGAAGAATTAGATGACGCGATGGAGCGGATAAGAGGTTGGTTGGACCGAAGGAGCTGCGACGAATGACGGATGCAAGCGAGGAGAGATAAGAGGGGGGGTTACACCGGAATTAGACGGCTTCCAACTCACGTTCGTGTCGCGCTCTACCCGAACACACGACGCCGACCCCTCCGCCTGCGAATGAGGATCCAGTGTGAGCAGCGTGCCGGCGTGGAGATGCGAATGCCCTGTCTCAGACACACTGTCGCGGAGCGTTGGCCCCTGCACAAACGTCTCAGCCTGATCTCCGAGTGCTAGGTCCTCGCCCGAGGTGGCGATTCTGATCAGCTCGTGTTTCGTCGAGTAGTACTCCTTCTCTGCGAGCTGACAGTACGTCTGCGAGGGTTGTCCTAGTATTTTTTGTAGCAAGGTCGCCTTTGGCATCGCCCAAGACGACGAGGCCAGCAGAGAGATTCTGACAGAGGAATGGTTGTGCGACTTGTGCTACATGATGTAGCCAGCGTGCTCCTCCGGGGTTCCACACCGGCTCGGCCGGTGGAGCCAACCGTGGCTGACAGTACATAACGTACCAGCGTACCACGCTCCTCCAGCGTTTCTCATCCGAATATCGTCCACATAAATGGCGTTACACAATTCACCAGCGATGTAGAGTCTCGTACGGCTATGCATTCCATCCGACGGTATCATGGCGTACGTTCCCAATATGGTTAAGCCCAGAAACATTCAATGCTGCGGACAACGGAGCGATCGGGCCACCACGACGGTGCACACTCTCTTACAATTGAGGCCCGCAGCTCTCAGAGGGATTTAAATTCCACTCATTCCCCGACTCGGGATATCCATGGCTCCCGAAGGCCGTGCTCTCTCAAGCTTGAGACATTTATATCACACTGGCCTCGGGTTTCACGCCAGGAAACTACGGCCGACATTGATATATTGACATCTAACCGGAGAGGCCGCATGAACACGCAACACATATGCATGCCACTGACGTGGAACATCCTGCGATATCTTCGAATGTTCAAGGGGATTTCCCATATCGCTTCCGAATTACTTCTTAACGAACGTCAACACGTCGCAATGCGCACCGTCGGCAAAGCCACTCGCAGAGACCGTCTAGAAGGACATCCTGTACGACAATCAGTACTAACTCCCCCTTCTCCCAGGACTAGAAGACTCACCAGCCCGACATGCGCTCCCAAGACCTCCACAATCAGAACGGGTAATTCGACTCCCGCTCCTCGCTGCTAATCATCCCCTTCGCAATCTGCTCAGCATGGCACGCATCGAGATATGGCAAAATGTCGTCAAACGCCTTCTTCGCTTTATACCTGCCATCAGCAAGAATCCACAGATCGTCAGAACAGCAGCCGCAACCAGAAACAGCACAAGCCTTGCGCACCGTGCGACGTCCTCCGGCCAGCTGCGCAGCGCACTCGCCATCCGCCCTGGCACACCCGGCTCCTTCGTGAGCTCGCTCACGGGCGTCTGGTAGACGTGGATCCCGAACGCGATCGCGCCCGTGCGTGGCAGGCGGCGCAGCGTCTGGCGCTCAGAGCGCAAGTACAGCGTGGACGGCGTCGCGGGCGTGCTCGCCGCGGCGCTGGGTCCCTGGGTCGGTGCGTCGCGGATGCGCGCCGCGCGCTGGAACTCGGGCATGTCCTCGCTCCCATTCATCGTCTCCGCCCACGAGAGCTCGTTCGGGTCCGCCGTCTCGGCGCCCTCCTTCACTACCTGGAAGGCGTAGTTGTTGCGCACGACGGGCTTGTCGAGTGGCATCCGCCGGAAGAAGCGGGACATGCTGAGGTGCAGCTTACTCTGGTCTGAGGAGGGTCAATGGGGTTCACGTATAGATTCATTGTGCTTACATTGAGGGACATGGCCGGAGATGTGGACCTCGTCTAGGGCCAAGCCAATTTTATCTTCCAACCGCCAGGAACCTGCGAGAGAATGCGTCAATGCATGCACACATATTGCCGATAAAAATGTGGTCGTGCTGACCTGCTATGCACAGTGCGGCTGCTTGTAAATAATACCTGCCATCAGTACCTATACATCCCGCGTCAGAAATCACTTTTCCGGCGTTGCTAAGCATATTACCTTCAACCATCAGTACGAAATCTTCTTGAACACTAATCATCGTTCAGGCATCGCGTTCAGCGCAAAAACTCGAGCACAAAGCTCACTCACAGCAAAGCCGCAACCTTCATCGGATCCTCCTCGTCCAATTTATACGTCTTCTGCAGCGGGACAATCGTGATGTCCTTGATACGCCCTTCGCCATACCACCCATCGAACTCTTTTTCCGAGCGCACGACAGCGTACACCTTCGGGTGTCGCCTCGAGAGATACTCCGCGAGCTCATGCACGAACTCCTCCGCTAGTAGACTCACGGTCAGCCATCGCGGCCGAGATGTATCAATATACACCACACGACTCACCCGCCGCCCGACCGGACTGCACCACGCCAGGCTGCTCCGCGTTGATACGCACGACGCGCTCACCGCGCGCACGAATGCGCTGCTCGCACAGCGCATGCACCTCCGGGAACTGCTGGTCGAGCTGCCCACGCGCGGATCGTCAGCGCCTCCTTGCCCCAACAGCACGCCCCGAGCACTCACCTCGACCCACTGGTCCCACGGCATCGTCCTAACGGCCATCGTGACACTAGCAAAAGCTCAGCAGCGCCCCGCACGCGGCCGCGCGACGATGACGCACTAGTAATCTCCCCATTTGAACGGGCGGTACGCGATCGGCTTGATGGTGCCCAGCTCTTCCGTGGACGGCGTGAAGCGGGGGTAGTCGAACGGCACTGGGGTCCACTCTGCCGACACGCTCGTGAGCTCCGAGATCAGCGACGACGGTATGCTGCATGCCCACCTCCCGGTACCCGTTCCTTCACTGCAGGGCTCGATTTTTCGCTATCGACACTGCGCGCACGCCCCCGCAGCGCTCGACGGAGCACGAGGAGGCCCAGCGCAGCGACGACACAGGCCACGAAGATAGACAGATCTGCAGAGCTCAGCACAAGCTTGAACGCCATCGCTGAAGCGTAGAGAAAGAGGAGGACGAGGACGACAGACAATCGATGGAAGAAGCACACCCGGGGCTCCGCGCGAGATATAGACACGCGCTCGAGTCACGAACATGATAGCTGGCTTCGAGTTCTCCAGAAGGCGGGCGCGCGAGCGTTTAGTGGTGCAAATTTGTGGCTAGTCGATCGCTCTGCGCGATAACACGATTAATGTGTCGATCGTATACATGACGCGCAGACACGCGTTATCCGCGTCCAGGGACTTTTATTCAGAGGCCGGCCGTCCTGCAATACCTGGGACGTACGTACACATCCTGTGACAATGCTCAGCGCGCAGCGAATGGATGAATTGCAAGTACTCACGCATTTCACGGTACTGAATTTGCCGACTTGACCGTCATGGGCCTTGGCACGCGGTCTTAGGCTCGAGTCCACGAATAAGCTTGATAGTATCGCCGGGAGATCAGGGTTTGCATGACGTTTCACTCGGCGATAAGCGTTAAGTATCGTGGCCGTAAATAGTCCATTTTCTGCTGCGGGATAAGCAGGGTGAGGATAAGCAACGGGATCGACGTGCACTGGGTGGTGGCAGAAATCAAGTTACAACAGCTGTCCAAACACGTCGAGCAGTTTGGGCGGAACACCCCGCCTCTTGATCCGACGCCAAAGAGATCAGCGCAACGCCACGTCTTCCCTGTGGCAACATTTGTAACTTTACGGTGCACAAGTACTGCACAGGTGCGGACGGACACAAATGTATGCACAAATTAGCAGTAGTCTATTTCAGTAGACAGCGACAACGCTAAGTAGAGAGTAGTTCAGGATGCGGCGAGGATCCGTAATCTAACAATTGGTCGACACGCAACAAGAAGTAGCAACACACGGATCACGGAAATGTCAGGCGCAGTGATAAATGATGGTTCAAGAAGAACAAGCACTGTCCAAGATATAACAGCGAGGCGACAGCGGGCTCTCTTCCGCCGGAAGCGAGCCGTGCGCATGGTGTGGGCGACGGGGTAAATAGGCAAGAGTGGGGTGTAACGCGGACGATTGGATATGGCATACGGAAGCATCGACGTAACCAGTGTGAGCGCGAGACGCAGTTGGCGCTTTTAACGTGCGGACATCAAGAGTGGCCGTTCGTGGCGTGATATGAATGACGTGGACGGGGGTATTTGTGTCTCGGGAGGGCGAGGGCAAAGACTCCGGCGCAAGGGAGCACTCATCGATTGAACGCGGCCGTGGTGGCGACGAACAGATGATGGTGCGACTCCACCTCAGGTGGGATCGCGTGGTGCGAGTGGACGTAGCCGTATGCGGAGTGGAGGTGGTTCGCGAGGAAGGGCGAATGCTGTGCAGGGCGCCCAGCCTGTGCAAAGGCAGAGGGCTTCTGCGCGCTTTGCAGCTGCGCGAGATAGAAAGGATCCGTTGTGGTGAACAGTGAGGTGTTGGGAGGCTGTAGCTCATACTGCGTGTGGTCGAAGGAAGCAGAGGATAGACTGGACTTGCGATCGTGAAAGACAGGCGACGACGGGGAAGTGGGCATGGCTCGAGACAAAGAGAAGTAATCTGTTGTTGTACCCGATGAAGGAGGTGGCGAGGAGAAGAGGAGATCCTCGACCATGCGCTCATCTTCGTCCATATCGTCGTTGTCATGCTCTTTCTCGTCTATAGACATAGACCGTCTGGATCTCGCATTCGCAACTGCGGAACCCCATGTCCAAGGTGCATCTCCTGCTTCCCAACAAAAGCTCGAAGACGGGGTGCGAGCGGCCGGCGTATTTGAAGGTTGGGTGCGATCTGTGCGAGGTATGTTCTGCGCGGAGGATGGAGGAGGGAGCGCGCAAAACAGCGTCTGTGCGAGCTGCGCCTGCGGCACGGTTACACAGGTGGCAGAAAGGGCTTTGTGTGTTTTACTTACTTGGAGTGTAGCAAGGTCGATGGCTTCCTGGCCGATGTGGTTAGAAGAAAATGAGGCAACGAGGTCTTCGACGGAGATGCTCATGGCGGCAGGAGGAGGGAGATGGGGGGGGCAGTGTATGAATGATAGAGGCAACGCGGGTGATTTACGATGCAGAGCAGTCTTGTGCGGAGTCTTTCATATATCATGTTCTATTCCATTGCTCGCTGCCGGTCCGGAGCCCATCGACCATATGTGGTGACATTGTTCCGAGAATGGCCGCTTCTCCGCTCGCAGCCCTTTCTCTTTCTTTCTTCCTCCCGCCCAGGTCCCTCCTCCCTCCGCTGTCTGGACTCTTGTTTCTTCCATAGTCACTGGCAACGGAGCTCTGGATGTCATTTGCGACGCTCGGCGCATATATTCGACCATCGTGTGAGATGAGGCCGACTCCCACGTACCGCCAATGCAGGAAAGAGATTCTCCGAGCCCCGATGGTGGATGAAATGCGCCGCTCTTTGGGCAAAGGTACCGCATCGTCATGTCCGGAACTTGCCCTCCGCTCTAGACTCCTCCCCCAGATGGCATGGAATTCCCCCGGAACCGTGTCGCGTCGCGATCACGTGGTCTAATGGGCGCGTCCAAGTCTAAAGAAGTCTATGCGCAAAGGCCGCGCTCAGCAGAGGCCCTCTCCTCTTGACCATGAGGTAGTCTGAATATCAAATAACCATACAATAATACCAGGGCGCACAAGGAAATCCTACTAGATATCGTGAGTAGACGTTCTGCACCGCGTGGCCCGGTGAAGGGCACGATGGGTGGACGTGCGAGGAAGGCGCGTGCGCCGTAACTCCAGGAGTCACTCCTCAACGAGTAGGCGCGGGAACAAGCCGTGCACGAACATCCGCAGCTGCCCCGTATACAAGTTCATGATCGAAAAGAATGTGGAGTGCAACCACATGATTTGTGCACTGCGATGCACATTATGTATCTGCTGGGTTTGTAATATGTATGCGTCCGGCAAAACTATGTATTCGGGACGTCAACTGGATTTAAACAGGATTGCCACGAAAGAAATGGTCATGTTCAAGAGACCGGAGGATAACATAAGTATATGCACATTTTTAAATATAATGCCGGCATTCCCACTCTGTGGTGATATGGTACTTATATGCACCCAACCAACACCAGGATGCCTGTACCATTGACTGGGGACAAGCAAAAAAGGAAAATAATGCATTATCTTGACCTAGGGCCGAGTACGCCTTGTCTGCGGCATTGTCAACAGCCATGGTGAGCAGTGGTGGGCAAAGCAGTGAGGTAAACGGGCCTCAGCAACACTGCCTCTTGATCACGTGCGTTAATTGACACTGGCCTGCGCTAGCGCGCTCAAGTTCATTCTATGTTCTGCATGTTTTCAACAGGGACAGGTTATGTTCCATATGTTCATAACACCGGACGGGATCTTCTGTGGAGTCGGCGCTATGGCGATCAGTAACAACGTACGTGTCTTCCGTGTCAAGGCCTCCTGTTCGGCTCCGTAAACGCCATTAAGCCACTTATAGTGCAACTGGGCGAAAGTTTGAACATTTTATTGCAATGACTTGGACAAGTGAGCATTCCACCGTATACCGCAGCACTTCCAGAATCCATGTTTTATCTTAGGGCACATACTTCATGTGGCAGACGGGTTCCTGGGAGCTGGAAGCATACATGACGTTCGCAACATGCCACACTCTTTCGTGCCGCGATCTAGCATGTTTCATACTGGTCGTACATTCCGTATGCAAGTTTCATCTCGCAGGGATGTGTAAGCCTCAGAAACGCTAGAGGAACAGGCGAAACAAACGCGACCATTATCCAACGGAGTCTGGAGCGCTTGCATCATTCCAAGGGAATCTCGAGATGTTTCTAGCGTTGCGCTAGGACCTTGTGACTTTGCAATTGAAGGGCCGCACATTCAAGGTGGTTTGGACGTCGGTGCTTGTCATCCATTCTAGGTGGCGATGACGCCTCAATTAGATTTTTTGGCAAGACTATTGCTCATCTAGGGTATGATCTACTGACTACTCTGCGGATATCTCCTGGTAGACCGTCAATTAGTGCCCCAGCGAGGTGGGCTCCCGGCATTAAGTGTGGACGAAACATGTCAACAGTTAACACTATGGATTGCTTTGCAGGCTCCATAACAAGAGGGACGAGGTCCATGGGCAATACGGCGAAGTAGCAAATACTGACGCCCAATGTCCTTTCTCCCTTCACGGATCAGTGATATTTCGGTCTCACTACGGGCGGACAATAGGTGCGAAAACACTACTTTGGATATTGGCTTTCTGTGTTGAGCGGATTGCAATAGTCCGCACCGGAAGAAGCCTTCTTACGGCTTAGATCAGAGAAGGGTCTGGAAAAACAATATACGCTCTGTCAACCATGAATCTTCAGCGCGGCTGAGGTGCGGCATGCTCCGCCAGCGCCGGACGATAGGTTGTGGAGGCGGAGAATGGCTATAAAAGGCGAAGTTGGTCAGTAGCAGCGTCGTGTCTCTCTAGACGGTAGCCCCCAACTTGGGCAAAAGCATCTCCTGATCGACGGTGCTCAAGTTTGGAGGGTCTACTCTGCACGAATAACATTCCCATTGTCATAAGCATTCCGTAAGTTATAAGATGACGACGTGACAAATCCTTTGCAGGTCCGCTAGCCAACTCTCCCCCGTTCCACTTTGACGACATAGCCTTGACTACACACAGACATGAACTCGAACGCCCCGAGGTATGTTCCCATTATTTTTTTGTGTACAATCGATACAATAATCGAGGTCAAGGATTACCGCGCGAAGCATGTCCCTCGCTTTCGACAACGAGAAAAATACGCTACGAATTCTCGCATGGCCGCACGTTCTCCCCCCGTGCAACTGAGCAACAAGCTCACAAACACGTCCCTCGACGTCTCCCTCCCTGCGCCGGGCCTGGTGGGCACGTGCGCCGCGCTCCCCTCGAAGACGTGCGGACGTTCCACGTCGCCGAGTACAGAGCCCTTGACAGCGGGGAATGGGTGCGCCTATTTGCGCGGATGGCCAAGCTGGAGTCGCTCTGGGTCTGCGGGTCGACCGCGCATCGTCTCCCGCGGGCGCTCACCCGACTCGGTTGGCACGAGGAGCTCGGCGACGGTAGCTCGGGTACCCGCGCGAGATCCTCTTCCCTAACCTGCGCACGCTCACGCTGGAGGCGGTGGATTTTACGGACCGGTCGAATCCGGACACACCGCTCACTTTGATGCTGCAACACCTCCTCATGGAGCGCAAGGATCTCGGGACGCCCTGAAGCTGCGCCTCTGCTCATGCCGGAACGTACTCGCGGAGGAGATCCAGGACTTCGACGTCCTCGAGCTGGACGCGGAGTACTTCGGCGAGCTAAAAATAGACGTTGACCTGAGTGAGCTCGACAGCAGCGACTCGGAGGAGGATTACGAGGACTATTACGATGACGCGAATGACACCGTTGAATGGCCTCTGGGCCGAAAGCCGTGAACGTTTCAACCTCTCCCCTTGACACTGTAGATCCGTTGCGCTTGATGTACCAGATTGTACCATGGACATGTAGAGTATGATTGTAGTATATTTTATCTACCAGCCCGTCATTCATCGAACGTTTCAATCTCTCCCCTTGACACTGTAGCTCCGTTACGCTTAATGTACCAAATTGTACCATGGACATGTAGACTATGATTGTAGTATATTTTATCTACCAGCCCGTCATTCATTGTGCGGCCTGGAACCTCGTGGATCACAACGTCTCGCTTACGCATGCAAGAACACGCCCGACTGACAAGGCTATCTCCACAGACGCGCATCAAGATCTTCCCCGAAATATCAATCACCTGTAGTCGTACGCGAAGCGATGACTTCATTAGCAAAAGCCCTCACATGTGTCGTTGGTTCTCTGACGTACAGTTTCATTCGTAGCATACATGATTCACTGTGGAGACATACTATGGACTTGACGAAGGAGAAGGATTGAAGAGCCGGCCCTAGCTATTAAGAACCGTGCGGGTGCAGTGATCTTCTGATCCGCGAAGACTTAATGGCTTTCACAATAGTCATGCTATGACGGCCTATTGGAACCGATTACCCCTTGGACCTAGTTGAACCCACCCCTTTGGCGTCGGGTCGACTTGTGCCACACACCAATTGCTCCGAAAATGATTTCATCAGGATCGCTAAATTAATTGCGTAAGACCTGCAGCAGCGAACGTGTATCCTGTAGATAATCTGGCTTAGCAAAAAATTGTAGAGTTTGCGGACTAAATGAAATATGTTCGGAATCAGTCCGCGGCAAATGCGACGTAGTTGAATGACTGACGATATGAAAGCGAGAGCATGGGACGGCTTCTGGGCGTCTGAGAAGAACATGCCCTTGGTCTTTCATAGCCACAATAAATATAGGGTGAGCCCAGAGTAACGTTTTTCAGATGCTTCGACGACCATGTGTACACTGACTGTATCATAGCCTCACCTCAATGTCTCCGCTCGGAACTCTGCAGGGCTGGCTGAAATAAATCAACGTGCTTCGTCCCGCGGAATGCTCTGGCTACACCTTGTTGGAGACTATCGGAGACCCCCGTAGATGAGCACCGGATATTAGCTGGTGCCCACGAGGAACCTCCGCCAACCTGAAAGTATCGTCAATATGAATGGTATTATTGACAGAAAGGAAAGTCTTATCGGATTGGACTAGGCATGTATCAAAGAACCCAGCAATTGTAGTTTATTTGACATGAGACCGTTTCTGTAAAATCTTGTTCTATTAAAGACGATGTCAGTGACAGATACTAGCCAGCTATGCACTTATGTGCACCGTTGCTTGAGAACCATCTCGAAGCTTTTGAACTCGTGGTCTGTAATTGCCTCAAAAGCTTGTTCGCCAATCATCGCACTAATGCAAGCGCCTGCAAATTAAACATTAAGCGGAAAATCTCTCAATACAAAATCAGCACGAGACATTTGTGTCGAGCTGTGAGCTGCTGTGAGGTGAAATTTTCCTAGATTGTCGATCGCAAGTGGCGCTCTGCCCGATCGACAAACTGCTTCACGCGCGATCGATCAAACAGAATTGCCTACCAATATTATTTACGCAACTTCCAGGTCACAACCGACTGCAAGTCGCAAGTCATGTCCGCGAAATTTATTCGCTTCGTCCAATGGTAAGTGCTAAAGCCAAAAGTGTTGAAAATCAGTACATGTACAATGGGCTCCCTAAGGCTTCCCCTCGATAGACCACATCATACCTATAGAAAGATTGGCGATTAATGGACAAGAATCGGAAATTAATAGTTAAACGTACTTGAAGAAAGATTATTGCTCTGCTGGGATCGTGATAGTACTCCGTAGGATATCATGCATGGAAAAAGAGCGTACTGTGCTTCAAGTAGGAGGCGGGATGGTGCCCATCATGGACGTGTCAATCCTCCCTTCTTTCAGGTCCTTTACGCGCTGTTTGAGAAGAGAGAATAACACCACTTTCTGAGGGAGCTGTAGCAATCTCATCAGTTGCGGCACAATCGAGCGATACAAAAGAAGCTACCTGATGGCTCACAACACGTCCAGAGGTACTCGGCGTCACGAAGAAGAGTGTCTCGCGTACATCAGTCGTCGCTAAATGAAATCTAATTAAACATATGCGCAAGAAAGAAATAACTGGATACCCACGTAGAACAGGATGAACGAATTTGAATGGTTGGATGTCCCATTCAAAAGGAACTGTGGCAGACTTCCCACCTTTGGACTTCAGCGCGCGCTGCTTGCCTTTAGATGAAGATGGGCGAGGATTGATGTCGCGCTCGGTCTCGTCCTTGTCAATCTCTGCCGGAATCACCGAAGGTATGATGGCTCGACGGAAAGACTCCCAGATGCCCTTGCCCACAAAACAGACAATACGCGGATGGAAGCGCGCAATCTTCCTCAGGAGAACAGGGACACCTGCTGTAAAGTCTGAGGGGTGTATCTCAGCTTGCTGCACGATGGAAAGTCAGACATGGCGATAATAGGAGGATACAACGGATTAGCATACCTCAGCAGTAGGTTTATCAACAAGGTTCGTCTGAATGATAGTTGGATGAGTTTCATGTAAATAAAAACCAGCGATATCATACCACGCCGAGATTGTACGCATCAGGAAGCGTGAAGTCCTCTGAAGGTAAGAGCACGCGATCTGTCAAGTCTGCAAAGCAATTATTTTGGAGTCTGAGAATCAGTGAAGGCATCTTGAAACAATGGATGCTATCTGCCGTACTAGATTGGGCAAGACAGCGCCAGAAATGGTTCGTCGGACCCGCAAAATGGTGTCCAACCTTCGCAGATACCTGTCCAGGACTGGGCAGAAGAGCAAAGGTCATTCTTCGGAAAAAAATCCTCTTCATATTTGGGACTCACTTGATGCCACAAAATAGAACTGAAGTATTACAAACAGACATCAACACAAAATTCCTTGATAAACCATGATATCAAAACGGACGCACTATCGAGCCCTTCCTTGAGACAATCATGAATAGGGTTCAGATGAGCGTACTTCTCTGGGGGAGCGATACCACGTTTGGTTTTGGTTTTGGTCTTGGTCTTCAGCTTCTTTGCAGTGGGTTGCCGGATATCTGAGTCGAATGCAGTCGATGATGATCGCTTTCGAGGGATGCGAGGAGTACTGTTAGAATCGTGATCGGAGAATTCGCCGACATCTGTATCCTCCAGCTTTACAGCACGCTCAGATGGTGTGTGTTTACGCGGAGAGCGTCTCAAGATGGGAGACGTTTCTGTAGTATGCTGCTGCAATTGGGACGTCTGCGCGGTACTACTGCCGGGACGGGGATTGTTCGTAGGTGAGAATGCGAAGGAAGATAATTTGACCTTCAGGTCCTCAACTGATTTTGGTGATTGTTCCATCTGCTCTTAAGCACGAATGCCGCCAGAAGTGAAACCTGAGAGATGAGTGGTGCTGAAGAATGTTTCAACGTCCGAATCCGGCCAGTTCGAGACCGTTGTGAGTCCAACATTCAACAGCTCAAGTTATGCAATCCAATGTGAGGCGCCCAACTCTGACAGCAAGAAACCCCGGACGATAATTCATATATATGGAACTTCCAACATGGATTATCAATAACATTATCCGCTACAATACGCACCACATGGTTGCCTAGGATCTCAGCACAGTCAGACTACCGGGACGTACAAAGAAACACAAAGGAAAGCGAGAACGACAAACAAACAAACCGGAATGCAGAGAAGTCCGCGACTCCATGCTACAGCTACGCGAAGGGATAGGGATAGGGGTACATTACAATACAGGATGCGAGGGTCTTATGATATATAGATGAAAAACAGTTAGGGTCCTTGTTTGACGGCTTGGAGCGCACACAGAGCAGCTGTAGCAGATGGAGATGAGCGCAGGGCCAGATCATGGATGAATGGACGCACCTCCGACGCCGCTTCCGTCCTTCGCCAGGCCAATCTCGACGCGTTGTTCTACTTCGTTACCGACCAGCATGCCCAGCGTGTCACGGACACGCTTATTGAAGTTCGGGTAATGCTGGATCAAACTGCAAGGTCACACCAGTCAGCAACATGTTGGCAAAGCACCTCTCATATGAGTACACTCACCTTCCGTCTACGCCGATGGTGATCCGCTCGTCAGGGGGTACGAATCCACCGCCGAGCTTCGCGCGCCCGGTCTGCACGAGCACCGCAGCAATCGCGCAGCCGCTCAACTTCGCCGCACGGTTCGCAACAAGCGACGCCACCCAACGCACGATTGCCGCGTCGCGAAGGGACACGTCGTCGGACTTCAACGACAGCCGTTGCACGAGGATGCCGCGGATGCGCTCGAGGCGCGAGACGTCCTCCGGTGACAGGGACTTTACGTCTGTGAAGTGGGCGGCATGCCAGTCGGAAACTGTGCCGTTGGACGTTGGAGTGTCTGTCCACTGACGGCCGAGGTCGGTGATGTACGTCCAGACTCCCAAACCTCCTCGACCTCGCTCATGACTGCGGTGTCAAGCCCGTAATGTTCGTTCAGTTGGGGACTGGAGTTACCCTTGAACAGGAGCGGACGCGGTGCAGCATCGATAAGGGAGAGAAGAATATTGCGCGTGATCTGCCGAGATACATGCCAGAGATGAACTTCTCGAATGCTTGAAGATGTGGATTGATGGACTCGCGGTCAACCTTGTTATCGTACGGTGTGGAAGGGAGCACTGTGCGCTAATTTAACAAAATTAACAAAAGTTGAGAGGCAGTCGGATTGTGTTCGTACAGTGTTGTTAAAAGCGCCCCATTCAGTATTCACAACCATAAAGCCTCCCTTTTTCCGAGCGGGCGAATCTCCCAATTTCTTGATGTTCGCAACGCGTTCAACGAATGCACCGTTTGTTCCCGTACCGAATATAGCACCTAAGGAATATTAGCGAATTACAACATCCATCACAGATAGATATGTACCGAGAATACACCCTCCTCCTGTGTACGCACGCGAAAGTAAGGCGCCCACGGTCTGTGGACATATATATCAGATTTGCAGCTAATCTCAAGACCGCCTGGACCCCGCACGTACATCATTCACAAGCGCAACACACTTTACATGAAGGTGTTTTCTGTCGAATGCGTCCTGTAACAAGCGGACGACATCGTGACCAATTGCGTTCTTTGCAGCAAAACCCTTCGTCCATGTCAAAATTTTACCCTGATCTAGTGCGGTTTGCTCTACGGGGAAGCTGAATGTGAGACCGAGGGGAATAGCAGGTTCAGGAGATAGTTCTTGCAAGGCAGGTGACGCGAAGGGGTTTGCGACTTCCGCACTAAGGCTAGTCGGTGTGGTGGGCAACGCAGAGGAAAACTCAGTGAGAAATGCATCGACAGAGTCAGCGAGGTAATCTGGAATTTGTTACATGATATGAGACAAGTGAAGTAGATCGGACCAACCGAAAAGAACGGTTGCTTCTCCTGTCTTGAGGGCTTCTGATACTTTATATTTTTGTTGTGTCAGGCGAAATTCCTGATTTCCCAGGAGCTCGACTTCGCAAACTCGACTACGGTCTGTCAGCCACTATTGAGCGTGGATGTAACGCAAGACATACAGGTTTGTTCCACCGAGGTCAAGAGCGAGGAAGGTACTGCAAGAATATTGTGATGTTTCAGTATAGCGTCACGAATTTCATTCTCGTACAGATGCCATCAATTGGTTGCGGCTTTACAAAACAGTGGCATGACAATGAGAACGCGTACCGCAACTCAAAGTCTACGCCAACGGGCCAAGCTGCATAACGCCGCTCTGTGACCGATACCACAGAAGCGCATTCCCAAAGTATCAATGAAGGGAGAAAAGCTGCAACGTCACGATAGATCACGTCAACTGAAGCGTTCCCATAGTGGTGTTCATCAAGCCCGGATACGAGCACCATCTTCTATCGATGGTCAACTATACCGGGCACGAGTAAACTCGGGAATACACGCCAAATCACGATTAGAGACTGAGTTCCCATACTGGGCGCTGGGATGTCGGTCCCACATCGGAACGCGTCGATGTGGAATCTGACCGTGTAGGCGCATCGAATGACAAGACGAATTTGAGATGATTGGAAAAGAGAGCTCGAACAAGAGCAAACGCGTTTCACTCAACGAGCACGGATATATGATACTCACCCGGTCTCTGTACCATCTGGCACACCTGTCACGAATGTCGGGCTTCAGGTCAATGTCAGTATTCGACGCGGAGATAGGAAATAACTGTGACGCACATCATAGCCATCGGATGGTTATACTCTGACAACCCGAGACGGAAATCCTCTAAAAATTGGGTAGTGATCTTGATGAGTTCATCTTGGTCGAGCTTGAATTGTTCCTCGATATCGTCGAGAACGTTTCGGGATGCACCTGAAAATGAACTGTGAACAGCAGTCGTCGGGGCCATATGCGGGGAAGGATGATGGGAGATGAGATGAGAGGAGATAGCCAAGGGGAACTTAAGGAATTGGTTTGGTCGTGTGGGGCGCCGGAAATATATGACATACTGACGCCCCCACGTGACAGTTCCCCGGAGTGCGTACCGATCACTGCGCTTGCCTTTCTTGGCCAACACCTCCTCCGGACCTTCTTCAACGCCCTCATGCTCGCACATTCTGGCCCCCTCCCAGCCTCTACTCTCTCGGTCTTCGCTTAGTTCCTTTCCTCCAGAGCGCCCAAATCCGCAAAATTCAAACGTTGTTTTTCTAACCTCCCCGTGATTATATTCTTGGTACTCTCGGCTTTCTGCGCGCAAAGCCATCAGCGTGCAAAGCTCAGGGCTATGACGGTATGCTTAGCTTTGGGTTGAACCAATCGGGTTCATTTATACCTGATCTGCGAAACTTCATGTGCATTGTGCACCGCGATGATTACCTCTCATACCAAATGTCGGATTGCAATCGAGATATATATGTATGGTGTCCGATTCAGAGTTGGCTTATGATACTTTGGGCTGGAAATATAATAAGTACTTGGTCGGGAGAGTAGCTCAGAGTACTAGTCTCCATCTATAGTCGTAATCAGACTTGACAATAGATTTGTATACATGAAGAGAGATGATATATAATCTGGACAAGTACTGGTCGGTCAGACGTGAGCGCTGGACGCATCGGCTGTTTCCGGCGACATTTCGGGGGACCTTCCAACTGTGACGACCTCTCCGACATCCTATTTTTCTTGTACGCTTGCCTTGTGTCTCCTTATCTTGGGCCAATCTAATACTCGTGCATCTTGTAGCTTACAATGGCCTCAAAAGCAGTCGCTGCGTCGGTGGTAAATTTTTCAATATTCGCGCCGTGCTGCACGCCATCGCTCACAGGTTCCGATGCATAGGACTTCGCCCGCGTGTACACCTCGCTTGGTCTCGGAAAGGGTCCGTGCACCGTGATGCTCAT
The DNA here is from genome assembly GCA_001683735.1 of Grifola frondosa. Taxonomy (NCBI): domain Eukaryota; kingdom Fungi; phylum Basidiomycota; class Agaricomycetes; order Polyporales; family Grifolaceae; genus Grifola; species Grifola frondosa. Next base: position 243,489 of record LUGG01000010.1, read on the forward strand.
TAAATAGTTAAAGTGTTGCATACTAAGGTACCGGCGCATTCTATCCTATAGAGACCATCGCGACTCTCCAGGCCTTCCGCAAGCGGCATATGGATGCCCAGCGCATCCACGCTCAGTTCAATGCTCAGCCGACGACGATTGACGTCGAGTACTATCGCTCTGTGCTGAAAACAAGGCCGTCATTGATGACGCGGAGAAGCTCTTGCGCGAATTCAAGCCTGTCACGTACGACGTGAGCTCACACATCAAGGCGATTGAGACGTTCGAGGTGAAGGCGGTGAGTGTCGTGTCAAGACTTTTCGCAAGTTTGGCGAAGCATGTGGGACAGCTCATCTGAGGGCTGATTGTCGATTGTGTGGGTGGCGGTGTTGTACAGGTCGCGAAGGCGAAGGAGACAACCGATAAAATTGATGTCGAACTCAAGGAGCTCCAGGCTACACTTGCGAATATCGAGGATGCGCGTCCTTTCGAGGACCTCACCGTGCGTTGTCATTATGACGATATCATTTGTTTACGCGATTAACCTTTACTTTCCCCCCGTTGGCCGAAATTACAACAGGTTGAGGAGGTCGGCGAGGCGCACCCACGTATCGTCGAGGCCGTCGAGAACATGATCAAGAAGGGCAAATGGACTGTCCCTGGTCTGTTACTCCCTCTTCCGCGTCCTCACTGCCCGTCGGCTCAAGCGCGTTTCTTTTCACACAGGCTACAAGGAGAAATTCGGCGATCTTTCACTCATGTAATCCGTCTCTTCCAGCCATGTTCGAATAGAATAGGAAGGCGCTTGACGTTGCCTCTTGAATGAGAGAAACGATCGTCGTCGTATAGAGAATGAGGTCGGATTTCGGACATAGTCCGGTAATGTATCATCGTTCGAATAGCTTGCTCGAAGCCTTGACCGTCATAGTCAGCCATGCAAATCTGGTCAGACGACTCAGATCTTGCAGTGTGTGGTCTCAACTTGGATATCTGAGAATCAGTTATATGCGATAGAAGGAAATGCAATTGATCCTGGAAATACAATGGAAGATACATAGTATACTATACACCGAGTCAGGAGTATGTGGCACATGCGAATGAATGCGATGCACCGGATATGAAGCAGGCGCATTGAGGGAAGCAAGTCGGTGGACAGCAGGCACGATCGGGAATAGAGATGGTTGATGCAAGGATCAGAATAGATCCAGCGTCATTTGTTTTGCAACATCCTGTGGAAACATTATCAGCTGAAGAATCACTTATCAAGCTCCGTGACCAACGCACCATATTCGAAACCATTTCAGAGAACTCTTCAAAGCTCAGTTTTCCCTCGCCGTTCTGATCCGCCTCCCTGATCGTCTTGTCGACGACCTGCTGCAACTCACCGTCCTTGAGATGGATTCCTACCATCATCTTCAGTACGATGAATAGCTCGCCGTTCGAGATATATCCGTCACGGTCCATGTCATACACCTTGAATGCGACTGGCTCTAATTTAGCATACGTCGTGGTGGTGAGAGATGAGCGACGCACATCGTAGCTTTTCCTCCTGCCCGCCTCGGCTACTGAATGCGCTCAGGCCGCCGACGAATTCTTCGAAGTCGACCGTGCCCCGCCACTGACACAAGACAATTACTAGACATATGTCAAATACAACGGGTTTGCGCGCACTCTTCGTCGAATATAGCTATCAGCCGTGGCGCAAGTGGATTGTTAGCGATCTGAGGTATCTGCAGAAACTCTTCGCGATCTATCGATCCAGATCCATCACTACGAACAGAAAACAATATGATATGAGTATGAGTACTGGAATATTGATCGCGCAAGGTCTTTGTCACCTGTCAAGTTTCATGAACCTCTTCTTGAGCCGCTCCAGCTCGCTAGCGCTGACTGAACGTATTCGTATGGATACATTCTGAGCAATATGTTATTGATGCTACGTATTGATCGGACGCACAGTTGGACCGCTTCTGCATGTCCTCCATAAATTGGGACGCTGCATTAGACCTCGGTTAGCGATCGCGCCGACAAGTAAATAGAGAAATACGACGAACGTGTCTGTCCCATCTTTGTTCAACTAGAGACTTGGTGTCGATAAAAAGCGTTACGCTAGCAATGACAAGAGCACAAGAGTGAGGAGATCAGGCGAAGATAACAACGCAGCCAAGTTCCCTCATTGCAGAAAGACGCCGTGTAATTGCGCTAACCGCTTGCGAACCGTTCGAAGAGCACAGCGTTGATGTCATGACTGACGTCGAGAACAGCCACTTTGGTTGGGAAGGTACGCGTCGCCATTCGAGCCTGCGAAGGGTCGCCAGTTATTCTCAAGTTCAAATTCTGCACTGGTTCTGCCACAAATAGCGCATCAAGATTGCAAGTACGTTTCGATCGACAAGCGCCCATGCAAGTGGCTGACAGCGAGTTCGAACACATGAATCTGAACGTTAGTATACCATCATCGCAGTGCTAGAAAATCTTCTGCTGAATGCATAAATATTGAATGGAGGATATTCTCGGAAATCGACATCCAATGTACACTTCTACTGACACCGAAAGCGAATATTGTCAAACGCTACACCGTACCACACCATCAGCAAAAACTCGCCCCGCAGGTACCCAATGTAGGCGCTTACCAGATACCGCATATGGGCAAGAGGCGACAAGCGACTACACGAGGCTACCAGACGCCTGCATATGGCCGGAGGCTACAAGAGGCTGCACGCGTCCAGTGCAGCCATTGTAATCTCTGTAGATACATTGGAATACCTTTATATATTTTATTCTCCGTTATTAGCCAAAATGTTTCAAGTGAGAAATAAGTGTATTAAGAAGGAAGTCCGGGCTACTACTACAATGCCCCAAATCCCTCCAGCTCGTCCTCATCGCCGTCAGGACCCACGAGCTCCTCCCCATCCTCCGGCCCAAGATCCGGTTCGATGGCGTCGTCGTCACTCCCCTCCCGTTCTCCCGTCCTCTCCATCCTCTCCGTCCTCTCCGTCTTCTGCATCCTCCCCGTCTTCTGCGTCCTCTCCGTCCTCTCCGTCCTCTCCATCCTCTCCGTCTGCCGCATGGTTGTCTTGTTCCATATCCTCGTCCTCGTCGTCATCTTCTACAGCGTCGTTGATGATCCTGGGGGTGCTGCCGTCGAGTTCATGCTCCCCGAGCGATGCCCGATTCCTCCTCCGTTGTAGCGCATGAACATGTCGCGATCCACGAACCTAGATAGTCATATTTAGTTTATTTATATGTTAAAAATAAGCAAAAAACGCACATTCCGACATAATAATATCTCCAATCGTCGTCGTCATCTTCATCCACTCGCGCGATGCTTGGCCCAGGCAATGCATCGTCTGTGCGCCCGTATTCGAACGCTGGAATGAGATGCGCGCCACGGAGTACTTGCGCTGGGTCGAGGAAAACGAATGCCTCCTCGTCGTGGCAATCCGTGAACCTGAGACGATGGAGTCTTCTGGTGTCGAACCCGCCAGGCGCAGAAGCGTCAAGCTCGAAATTCCGCGCCCACAAGACCTCAAAGCTTCCGGTTCGGGATGCCTGTTGACATTGGGACCCACGCGATACGCGTTGACGTGGAAGATGCTGAGGACGCGTGCGTAGAGAAATGGATGGCCTTCATCGTCTGGCTGCGCGAGCAACATAATGTCGGGGTGGGAGGACGGGTTGACGGAGTCTTGCGAACGCCGCATGTCGTAGGATGTGTAGTTGACTCGAAGCACTTTGTGGAAATATAGGCGTTGGCGGTCGATGCGGATGCTGTCCCGTTCGTCCTCTGTAATATTCGGCCGGGGTTGGTCGGAAGTTTTGTCCATGCGCAAGACAAGATGGTCTTGCAGTTTCCGCACAAAGTCCTAGGCCATGGTTAGGTCTAATTGAGCGCGCGCTAGAGTGGGAGCGCTCACCTTGCAAGCAGGGTCCTCCGCGCGTTTCGATGCAAATGAGACCAAATCGACAAAGTTTCGTTGGTCGTCGGAGATGTGGTGATGGGACTTCGGTGAGGACAACGGGAGACGCTCGGAATCCGCAAAACGAAGGCGCAATTCAGCGCGCTGGGCTCGGCGCGCCTTCTTGTGCCTCCGTTTGTGCGATCTTCGTCCGGGAACGCGATCTGTCGACCTAGAACTTGTTAGATCCTCCACTGCTTGATCCTCTCGAGCTGTAGTGTAGAGTGTGGCCTCCCGTTCACGTTCCTCCAAACTCTGCAAGAAATATTCACGCCTTTGATGTCGGGCTATCTGCCACTCGAATTGTGCGTTCTTGTTCGTCCGAGCGTAGAATTTCTTGACTCGACGGTGTTCGAGCTCTCCCTTTGTATGTAGAAATAATATTAGACAATAAAAAACTGTAGATATGACTCACAATCTGCGTGGTGTAGTTGTCGGTGGTTCCGAAAATGCGAATGGTTTTGACATAGTCCCGAGCCTGTGCCACTTGTACGTGTGCAGATTGAACGTGCGGGTTGTGTGAGTTTGCGGGAGCCTTCCCCTTTCCTTAGAGGCCTTGCCCTTCGCTGCAAGCGCTGCTTTTCGCCGCTGACGCGCTGCCGTCTCTTCGGAGTTCTTGAGTGTTGTAGGCTGCACAGACGAAGTCTTGAATTGGCGCACTGCAGCACCCATAGACTTTGTAGCGTGCTCGAATTGGGTGAGAGTAGAATCAGTGTGTAGGCGCAACTTCGCGTGCGCGTGCCACACGACAGATCGAAGAACATATCCAGCACGACCCGGTTTTGCTTGCCAGGCAACAGGCCTTCGATGACGGGCATAATACACTGGCGTTTGTAAGTTAATATACATTCGTACCAAGCAGAGTGTGGAGGACTGACCTGCAACATGTCTTCGTAGTCTCGCGCCGCCAGTTTCTTCAAACTGGAGACGTTCGACCCGAATCGACGGATAGTGTCGCGCCCGAATGTAGACACCTCCCAAACTACAGAATGTTTTAATAGGAATCTTGTGGCGGAAATCACAATTTGGTACGTACCGAGCATCAAACTCTTGAATTTTGTTATTCCCTGCTGCTATTAAGATACGAAGCATGTGAATTACGGTGTTCTTGAGCGTGCCGAGCTCGAATTCATGCAGAGGGTCGGGTACCAGCATTCTGTAATGGTTGAAGCCGAACTCGCGCAGCCGGATGGAAAATGCGCTCTAAATTCTGTTCAGTGAAGTATCAGCATTGCAATGGGATATATACACGCACTGGAGTCGGAGTTAAGGAGGTGGGTTCAGTAGATTCTTGACCTGAGCACCCTCGACCCAAATCCTTTCTCGAAAATCCATTTTCGTGCGAGCTTGATTTTGTAGAGGACACCTCATCGTCTTCGCGCGTTTTTGCTCGGCGCTTCGTATCACAGAGGTCCCCATTCCAGGTACGTAGGTTTTCTTGATGTAGCAGTCTGGACATGGCACACCGCCAGAAATCGCAAACAAGCGATCAGACACCTGTATGAATTTATCGTAATTAGATAACACGACATATCATAATGTAAGACGTACTTCTCGGGGTAGTCAGCGCAGTAGGTGAATATACGCGGGAATATTCGACGAGTGATGCCATCGCCACACTTGATGAGAAGTCCGTGGACGTAGGCATGTATAAAGTCGGCACGAGCAGGCGGAGCCAAACCTGATGCATGAGTTCTCGTCGCACAATCGTATCACGGCGACGGATGCGGGGGATTTGAATACGGACTGATAGAAGTGTTGGAAGGCGTCAGGTAACTATGATAGTGTTAAGCACGTCGAGAATCGTTTAATGTATGAAACATAGACATACCTTAGGAATATATGCCAGATGGTGTGCAGCGAACGCACGAGGCTTGGCACGAATATATTTGGAGAGGTTACCAAAAAAAGCGTAGATCGGCCACAGCGAAGCTGAGCCGAAGCTGGCGAGGTGGGTGGCGTCTGACCAGACCAATATCGGAGCTATGGCATATTCGATGTCGGGGTCGTCGTCAGGATTGCGTGGCTGCGCACGAAGTTCCGCATCGGCCTCCAGCATCGCGTCAGAGTTGAATATGTCGGTGTATACGCGCTCGCGCTTCGGATCGCTGCCGTCTGAGGATTCCCGTTCCCAGAATAATTTGAAGGGAACGAAATGGAAGTCGCGCGCGGTGAAATCTGGAAGGCGGCTTTGACGACCTCGGTAAGGGAGCGTGTATAGACACCTTCGACCTCGTACTCGGGTGCGAGGTCCTCGGAGCTCCACTTGGCCTTTTCGAAGGGGAGCCTGATCTTGATGGACTCCTTGCGCCAGCCATCAGAGGCAGAGAAGCGCTTCGGAGTCCGAGAATGGTCCAGCCTCTTGAGCTCGTACGCGTTGAAGCTCTTGAGGTCTTCTGCGTTGTAGTCCTCGGCATTGAGAACTCTGACGAGACGCTGGAGCTCGGCGGCTGATTTGTAGGGGGACCCGAATAAAACCAGCGCATGAGTCGGAAGACTGTGGCGTTCAGAATGGTGCGAAGAAGTTCGCGCGCGATTTGTCCACAGCAGCGCCGAAACCAGAGAGGAATTCCGAGCGTCGCAGGGAGCCTTCGCAAGAGTGGGAGAGTCCGTGAGTGCGTCCAACGTGATGGCGTCTTCCGGATCAGACTGTGGGCGCACCACGTATTGGCGGAACAGACCGAATGCATTGCATTCTTCGTCAATGGGTGCTGGGGCTTCTGGGATAGGATCAGGATTTCTGGGGGGGAGATACTGAACGAGGTGGTGGCGGTGGCGGTGGTGGAACGGGAGGTATCGGCTTAGGTTGGCCCACATGGCTGGCAAGTCCACGTAGCGAGGTAGGCAAGTAATCTTGAGTACCGCAGGAGCCCAGCGCGCTCTCCCGGAACGACTGAAAGAGAGAGGCGTGTCTTCTGGAAAAATGAATACTCCGCATTCATGCGTTCTCTGCCTACGATTTCATTAACAATGTAATCATTATAGCTTAATATATGCGATCGGACTTACCTCCTCACGCTCGCGCTCTTCCTGTTCCCTTCGCTCACGCTCCTCCCGTTCCCTTTCTGCTGCTGCTGCACGGACCTGCTCAAACCTGTGCAGTCGTGCGCTTTGTCGTGCTGTCGTTGGACCGCGATTGCACGAACAGCATCGTCCCGAGCCTTCTGGATGCCACCGCCTACGATTTGCTGCCTCCCCGAGCAATATTTGCGCCGATGAAGTTTCAACGCCGCCTCAGTCTTGCAAGATTGTCGACAGAATTCGCATTTAAGGTCCATAAGGCAAGCAACCACAGCCAGAACTATCAGCAAGAGCCAGATGAGACGCATATAGCCAGCAAGCGCGTAGTGAGCGTTCAGTAGCCAGCAAGCGCGCAGTGCCCAAGTTAGGCACACTCAAATTGTGGGCGCGTACCAATCAAATTCGGACGTACTCAATTAAGTCCGAATTAGATCAACTTCTAATTAGATTAACTTCTTCGCGCCAAACTCCGCTCCGAGACTGTCACCTTGTTCCTATAAATGCTGCAATGTCCTCCCTTAACTCCTTCCATCACTCTGCCACTCCGCTCAACACTTCAATGCCTCCGTTCGCCTCTTCCATTACCGAGAAGCCAGCGAAGTCTGGTAAGTCTGCTAAAGCTGCAGCTTATCAGGCCCGCGTTGCGGCAAGCGCTGGTCGAGGTGGCAGGTACGCTTGTGGTTTAGCCTGAACTTGATCGAATACACTCACTAACTGATCTAGACCACGGGCGAAGCAATCTCGTCCCCGCACTCCATCAAATTCCCCTTCTCGCGACCCCAAGCGGGCCCGACGAGACTTCTATTCGATCTCTCCGCAACGCGGGCAACGCGGCCGCGATGTGGGAGGTTCCTCGAGCCGTACTCCCCCGACAATCCCGAGCAACGCGGTCGATCGATCCTCCGGAAAGGCGGACGTCCGGAAGCACGTCGGAGTGCCTCCGAATCTTCAAGCCGTTCTCGCTCGGAGTCCTCCCGCTCATCCTCCCGCTCATCCTCCCGCTCCTCGCCTGCCCTATTCAAAGAGACATACGACTCCATAATGGAGAAGATCGCGAACGACTGCTCCGAGCACTGGGTGATCAAGTATATACGGTGCGCATATACTCAGCAATTCGATACTAACCTGGTGTCATAGGGATACCAATGGTACTGCCAAGAAGCTGCAGAATGTCGGAAGATTCCTGCCCCGGATCGTAGGTCCCTATGTGAACGTCTTTCGTACGTTCTATGTTGGGGTGGCTGTCGACGGCGCACCCAATCCATCCAAACTCGCCCGGGAAATCAAAGAATTCAAAGATTAGTAAGTGAATTCAGTTCTGATGCGCATATATGCACTTACATTTGTTCAGTGGGAGCGGCGCACGCCGTGATTACATCGTGGCGTACAACGCGCTCATCACGCACTTCCCCTGCCTCAAACGCATGGTCCCCGGCTTGCAAAGGAGCGTAGACGAAGTAGAGTTCTTCACAGACTTCGTAAGTATTGTTCTCTATAATATTCGATCCCTCACTGACATTGCTTAATGGAGCTCGATACGCATGCACGCGCGGCGCGTAGCGATGATCTTGCAGCGCTGCGCTACGAAATCATCGACATGCTTGAAGATGTTGACCTGCCCAACGGCATCAAGATCAAGAAATTCCCGCGTGCGGACCGCAATAAAGCAAACCGCGGTTTTATGGACCCATGCACGGGCCGTCTGTTGATCTCACGTGGCCTGCGTGAAAACTTCGACAAGGATCCGGCGTTGTGAGTATCTATCATCTAATTTCGATCTTGCTGACTTCGAGGCCATTGCAGTTTCAACCGCCTGGTCTTGCGCGGCAAGATCTTCGTCCTCTCTGGGGATTACCCGAGCTACCTCTACTCCGAGGAGAATCATATTGAGGGGAAGACGCTTAGCGGCATCTTAGAAGGCCCTCTCTTAGTACAGGTACGTAATTCTTATTCTAAATCTAATATTCTAACATCGGATACTCACAGTGCTACCGTCGCATCTTCACCGGCAAGAGCACTGCACTGGCGGACCCTGGAATCCCGCGCGGTGCATCACGCAAGTGTGTCGCCGCCAAGAACGACATGACTAGGGTCACACCGGCAAGTATTGCATACGTTGCCTGCCTAGTAAGTAATTGTGCTACACTCGCTACTAATGCTCACGAATTCTCTCTCTGTAGGTGCGGTTCTGTCTCAGCGCACAGACCGAGTGGTGCGTCACGGACGGCGATTTCTCGTACGAAACGTACTACGGGTACCTCGTCGAACTCTTCGACGATGCAGATTTTGCGGTGCCCGTACTCAAGTGGTGGAATCGGTGCGTATTCTCTCATTTTATTTGCATATACTAACTACATATATTTACAGGATGGTGTTCGGTGTTACCACTGAACACGAGATTCAGTCTGACGGCGAGGACACCTACCTCGTCACCAGACACACGGAGACCGCCGCCTCCAAAGTGCGCGCTGAGCGCAAGGCACGTCTCGCTGCCAAAGCAGCTGCCGAAGCAGCCATCGACAATGCTCCCCTCTCTCCCCCAGCCGCCCCATTCTCAGCCTTCGAGGACGACGAGCTTGAGTACAGGTCTGACCAGGATACAGGCCCGACCGGTGGGTACGCGCAGAACTCTGTAGAGATTGGGCAGGGCGAGGAGGAGATTGACGAACTTGACGAGTGACGGGTAAGTCGGACTGTATACTTAATGACTGGGCTGACGTTTCGATCCTCATGGCACAGTTTCACGCATGGGCTTCAGCCGCGCGCATTGCGCCGCCTACGGTTGTGTTTGTCAGTTTTTGTTCTCTATTGTGCTTCTTGCTGCTTTGTGGTACTTGCTCGGACATCGTTGTTATCGCATAAATGTTCTCTTGTTGCTGCGCTATCAGGCGGATTTGTAACTTAGAGTGGATTCAAATGGATTAAATCAAATTTTTAAATTCAAATTCAAATTCAAATTGGTGGGTATCAAATGGATTGTAGATATGGTGTGTCAGGTAAGATAAAACAAGATACGTATGTCAGATAAGATACGACAAGAGATTACCGGTGCACCATCTTGTCAGCCTTGTCAGAGATTGTACGAACTTGTCATCTCTGGCCGGGAGTACACCTAACCCTGGCACGCTCCGGTAGGATCGGCATTCTGGCCAATGGTCAAGGGTCCCGTATATTTCCCGGCAGGTAAAAAAATCTGGTATCTCTTATTTTACATTTATTAATTATATTATCTGGTACGCTAGGGGGGATTTTGCTGATACGCTGCTACTCATAGAATCAACACATTTCAATTCGCCTGTTCTCGCTGGGTATCTGATGGCTGTGTACACTATGAGTTTTGTTCAGTCATTAAATAGTTGAGTACTAAGGTACCGGCCACCTCTATCCTATGGATGCCCAGCGCGTCCATAAGAACACAGGCAGACAAGCTTTAGTGAGCGTGCATAGGTACTATGAGTCATGATGGACGTGAAGAATGCGATGAACCGGGGTTGCAGGTAAGGCGAGGGAGGAGGAAGCAGTAGAGATAGTTGTTACAGTGATTAGAACAGGTCTTCCAGTGTCATTTGTTTTACAATATCCTGGGGAGAGCTATGAGCCACTGCGAAAGTATTTGGCCGGATTCCAAGATCGACGCACCGTATTCGAAACCATCTGAACAAACTCTTCAAAGCTCAGCTTCCCATCGCCGTCCTTATCCGCCTCCATGATCGTCTTGTCAACAATTTGCTGTAGCTGGCCGTCTTTAAGATTGTTGCCTACCATCATCTTCAGGACGAGGAACAGCTCGCCGTTTGAAATATACCCGTCCCGATCCATGTCATACACCTTGAATGCGACTAAAGATACGCGGTCAATATTGTGACGCGAGATGAGGGTCGAATCATGCACATAGCAGCTTCTCCTCTCGTCCTCCTCGGGCACTAAACGTACTCAGACCGCCTACGAATTCTTGGAAGTCAACTGTGCCACCACCACTGATATAGAATGATTGTCAGAAATACTCGAGGCGCGATGAATAGAGACGAACTCCGCATCGAAGATAGCTATCAGCCGTGACGCTAGTGGGTTATTGGCGATTTGGGGTATTTGCAGGAACTCTTCGCGATCTATCGATCCGGAACCGTCACTACCAAGGGACAGTAATAGTGAATATGTCGTCCCATGCAAAACGTGCAGCGGACCCGTCACCTGTCAAGTTTCATGAATCTCTTCTTGAGCCGCTCCAGCTCGCCAGCGGTGACTGTACGTGATAACAAGAACATCAACTATGCAATACTGTATTAGCTCCATCGGTTGATTGGCATACAGTTGGACCGCTTCTGCATGTCCTCCATAAATTGGGATGCTACATGACAAGCAGAACAAGATCTCCTGTTAACGATCGCGCGAGCAATGTAAATGCAGAGAGATGCGAACGCGATTGCCCCATATTTGATCAAACGTGCGTGCCCAAATGAAGAGTTGTCGTCGGAGAGGTGTGTATACAGCAGATGCTAGGTATGGCGAAGACAGTGGCGATGATAACAACCCATCCGTACAGCACAAAGACGCCGTGGGAAACTCTCGGGCGCCTGAGTCCGCCGACAAGCACGGCGTCGACGTTGCGATTAGCGTCGAGGACAGCCATTTGGAATGTTGCCGTACAGACATGCTCTCAGGTCTCACATAGCCCGCTCTAGTGAATGCCTTATATCTATTCGAAAAAGACGCTTTTCCAGAACTCTCAAGGCTGTGATTCCGCATCGCCCCGCGAATATTGGTGGAGCGTTCGGCCGGCATAGGTCAACCCAGTCTGCGCAGTCGTATGTCAATGATAGCTCTGAACGGGTGTCCCTACCCGAGCTCGTATTGTCCGATGCTCAGAAGCGGACGATCTACGCGTTATCCACGCCCCCGGGGAAAGCAGGGGTTGCTGTGATCAGGATTTCTGGACCCGATGCTTTAGAAGTATGGAGGCGCATGGTGAGCACAAGAAACAGCAAGAAAGGAAAGGGCAAGGCGCGTTACTGCGATCCCGAACCATGGAAGATGCATATGTGCAAGATTATCCACCCTGACACCGAAGAGTTATTGGACGAGGGACTTGCTGTATTTTTAAAGGTGGGCATTAGCCCATCTATTGATTTTACAAGCATTGAGTGGTATGCATTCCTAGCTCCGAAGTCATTCACTACGGAAGACGTGTTAGAGTTGCATATCCATTCAGGGCGTGCCATCATATCGTCAGCGCTGAATGCCATCTCTTGCATTCCTTTCTGTCGTCCCGCAGAACGTGGAGAGTTCACGCGACGTGCGTTCGAAGGCGGTCGTCTTGACCTAACACAAGTTGAAGGCCTTAAGGATCTGATCGACGCAGAAACTGAAGTACAGCGACGCGTTGCATTGAGGACGGCCGGGGTGGGCGACATATTTTCTTCGCCTCATCAACAATTCAGCTATTTAGACTAATTCCTGAGATAGGGCGCTGCTAGGAGCCGGTTTGGTCAACTGAGGACAGAGATCATACAATGTCTAGCCCTTATTGAAGCACTCATAGATTTTGGGGAGGGCGAGGATATTGAGGAAGGCGTATACGATCAAGGTTCGTGCGGCATGAACAACCATTTAGGTCTTACTCATCTCTGTCAATGTAGCGAGAGAACGCGTTTTGAATCTCCAACGTACGATCCGAAACCATTTGTCTGACAATCGCAGGGGAGAAATAATGCGCTCGGGGTACGTCTCGCCATTTTTGGACCACCTAACGCGGGAAAAAGTAGCCTCCTCAATTACCTTGGTAATGTTTGACCATCTGTGCGCTGGGATATCGTTTTGACTTGGTCCTCTTACAGCGCAACGGGAGGCCGCGATAGTAACTCCGGTTCCAGGCACGACAAGAGACATTTTAGAACTGTCACTTGATGTTGCTGGTTTACCGGTGATCGTCGCTGACACCGCTGGGTTGCGAAAGACCGATGATATTGTGGAGAAAATTGGTGTGGAACGAGCGAAACAGCTGTTAGTGATCATTGCTTTCTCCATTACTCATCAAGTTGCTAACGCATCGCATCTAGTGTTGAATCATCAGATGTTTCGTTATGTGTACTGGCACTCCCTGAGATTCTCAAAAGTCACGATGGAGCAAAATTCTCTCTTGACATACCCTCTTCTGTCTCGTCTCTGCTGACTAGTAACACCTTTGTGCTACTCAATAAAGCCGATTTAGCGACTTCTGCTTTGTCTGAAATCAACTTATCAGATTTGGGTGTGCAGCATGCGTGGATGGTCAGTTTGGGGACGGGCCATGGAACACAGACTTTCCTGGAGGGTTTTGGCAAAGCACTGCAGCAAAGGCATATCTTTGATTGCTTCTATTTTCTCGCAGAGAATCTTATTCGGTCTTCATCCGCTCAGATATAACATCTTGCAAGAACAAGGATCCGATTTAGATGAACCGCTCATCACTCATGCGCGGCATCGAATCCATTTAGAGAATACAGTACAATTTCTGCAAGCATTCCTGGATACTCGTAAGCCTTTTTTGGTACTACAGCCTGCCAATGCTGACCTAACCAATCACAGCCCCAGAAGACGTCGTCTTTGGTGCAGAAGAACTGCACTATGCCGCCCAGGCGGTTGGAAAAGTCTCCGGCTGATTGACGTCGAAGATGTGCTGGATTCTATTTTCCGTGATTTTTGCATCGGGAAGTAGAATGATGAGATTCGTGATGTTCACCGATATACCGGCATGTCGAAAACCGTTTTCATATAGAGATCTGTCGACGATGTGCGTTCAATGAATGCCAGTCAGTTTTACATAAGACGTCCGATGATACTGTGCTCTAATACTTGTGAATAAAACACATAACGCCCTATCCAACATATGACGAACCGATATCTCGATAGACAGACAGCGGGCATTAAACGGGGAGGAAACACTGAGCAATTAAGAGATAACTACGAACATCATCTTTTGAACGGGAGCTCCTTCGAGGATATGTTATGATATGCTAAGCCACGTACTCGTTGGCGAAGCAATGATGAGCTGTCCACAACGAGTAAGTTTGGAGGAGTTTCAAGAAAAAATCACAAACGATTAGTGCCTTGTCGTGAAGAAGTTTGGCATATGACATCGCAAAGATGCTAATCTGTGTTGGAGAATTGGCGGAGGGAAAAACATCGAGTTGTAGATGTTCCAAGAGCTCCATCACACATCCAACAGGATGGCGGTGGGAAGTGTGATAGTGTCCAACGCGTCGAATAACAATGAAGCTATTGAGCTGAGTGGACACTCTCATTTAAACTGTTAGAAACATTACACTCGAGCGCAGTTCAACCAAGCAAGAAATGATACCTTGATCCAACGTAATCTCACAAGGGTCATAAACATTCCGAATGGATCAACTGAATGAAAACACACCTTGCCAGGCTGAATATTTCCAGCAATGTACACAACCGTGGCCCGCGTTTCTTTGAGAAGGCAAGTACCCTTTTGAAAGTGGGTTGGGCTGCGTCACGCTCTTCGACGCAGATATGGCATTGATGGGATATTCGATCAGATTAGATCCCCTCTAGATCAGATTAAAACACGTGCAGTATTGCTCGCGACAAGTCAGTCGTGCCTCCTGTACAGTCAGTGTACAAGTCCTCCCAACTTTTCACTTGTTTCTCCTTTCTTCCTCAGGACGCCCTAATACCAACAATGTTTGGAACACTTCTTCACTGGGGGTTTGATGCGGTTCTTTTGAGCGCATTCCTTGCTGGAATAAGGCGAACCACAGGGTTAACGTGGGTGCCTCTCCTGAATATTGGATGTTGGGACTCATCATGCAATATTTATTAATTGTACAGACCCAAGCTGTCTGACGTTCCAAACAAAGATATTCGTCGTTAGTCTTTTATCCTTCTTGAGAGGACGCGTTGTAGGATGCTCATTTAGCCACGACAGAGCTGTTGCGGTCATACCTCGAGCTTGGTGTGTTATAGCGTAATGCACGGCTTCGAAACAAAGAACTTACGTTTTAAATTTCATGATTCAGGGGAATACATTTTTGATTTTGCAGTGGTGATTTTCGGAGTGCGTTCTAGACTCGTACCGTGTATATTTGGATGCTCAAACAATCCGCAGAGGTCTTCTTCCTTCGAGCGGAGATCTTAACACTCCACTTGCATTCATACCGTCACGACCGGATTGTTTGTGTGTTACTTTGCTACCCTCAATAATCGGTCTACTGACAAGTTCAACTCACTTCCAGATTTCTCTCATACACTCTTCGGCATCCCACTTCACGTTATTGTTAATCTGGGTATACACTGCATCCATGTATACGTGTACAAGTACGTCCATAGCAGTCCATTGTATATATGCACTCCTTCACCACAAGTGCAACTACCCGAGGAAATTGAATACGAAAAAGTGCAGCACAATCGAGCCAAGTGCAAAGTCGGCAAATGCCCTGTCATCCGCAGCATCCAATGAGTCCATGGGACGGACAGATGAAGGCTCGAGAAAATTACGCGCAACGTACCGTTCTGGGGACACGTCTTTGAATTCAGATCTATTGGCTGGGTTGACCTGCGAGCGCAAGGATGCAGCGAGGACAAACTGTCCAACACAGCTGCTGAAACTGCATTGCGAGACATATTGCGTGAGAGGCCACAAGAGAACAAGTTGTGAATACCCGACGCACCCAGCCAAGAACGCATTGAACGGAAAGTTGGTGACAAGGACACAGTAGAGGAACTGTGCAATCCCCGAGAGCATAAGGAAGACGAGGAACGCGTCAATTGTCTTGAGGCGCGTGGAGGTCGTCTCGTTGTAAGCCTTCCATAATGAATTGACAGGGTTGGAGGAGTGTGCTGTCGATGATGCAGCGATATTTTGTTTAAGGGTTGTGGATGTTTTAGGACCAGCCATTGTGAACTGCGAGTGCGGTCGACGTGGAAGACGAATAGGGAGGGAGGCCAAATTAGGAAGTCACGCGCACGCGAGCGCGTCCAAAAAGTTTCGGTCAAGTGCAAGGTCACGACCTCAATCGTCTCTACGTTCTGCAGACTCTGTCTTGCAGGAAATGGCTAGCATTGGTCTGCGGTTGACGGCGGGGACGTCGCGGGCGGCACGTCTCACCTCGGCCTGCACACACGCAAGACGAGTACGGTCTAGGAACCTCCACGGCCGGAAAGAACTGTCCTATCCTATCGAGAATGGTCTCGGGGAGTTCTTGCCATCGCATACGCTGAAGATGATTGCAGTGGACTATCAGCAGGGTTGCTGGACCGACTGAATGATCAGGTCAAAGGTAAGCGTTTCTACTCATTTACAGCATCATGGCGCCCTCGTACCCAGGAGTTATGCACTACGTGGTGATATGTTAGCTGCTGGTATTCCCGACGCCTCATTTCTCCTGTTCTCTCCGATTCGTAATTACCTTTAACACTGACGACTTTCAAGGGACCAGTTTGGAGAACAAGAGCGTCGTGCAGACAGTCGTTGAAGCAGCGCGAGACCCAGACAAAGTTCTAGAATTCAACTACGCCTGCGAAGCCCTCAACAACTCCTTCTTCCTTGAATCTCTGGTGTGCACGTTCTGCTTTGTCCCTCTGTGCTCTTTACATTGACCTACGCTCTCACATCAGAAACCTCCACCAGCCGATGCTACATCTCATGAAGCCGCGCTGTCGACCGAAATATTCTTTCACAATCTCCGCGTCACTTGGGGTACTCTCTCCCACTTGAAGTCGTGCTTCAGCGCCGCGGTGCTCGGCATGTTCTCTTCCGGTTACGTCTGGCTTGTCTGTGACCAATTCGGGTCGCTCGGCATCCTACCCACATTCGGCGCAGGCACTCTCCTTGTGCGCTCAGGCCTTTCGCAGGTGACGGTGGACTACCAGAAAGTCGTGGGAGAATTCATCCTCAGAAGCACGAAGGCTGCGCATCCGGACAACGCGCCCCCCGCGTCGTCCCCGCAATCTCCCTCTGGCGCGTCCTCCGAACCAGCACCGACTTCGCCTGCGTCAGGCCTCTCACATGCGCCGCCCCCGCTTAACCCGCACACGCCTGCCCGCTCGTTCTCGAGCACGCTCTCTCCGCATGTCGTACAACCGCGGGCGGCATCCGTGTACAAGACCGGGGACAGTCGCCCCCCATCTTGGACGGCGATCACTTCCGCGGAATGAACGTTGGGGAGCTGCTATACCCGCTGTTATGTGTGTCAGTGCACGAGCACGCGTGGGTCTCCGCGGGTTACGGTGTGGGGGCAAGGAAGAGTACATGAAGCGCTTCTGGACGGTGGTCGACTGGAAAAAGGTGTGCGATGCGTACACGCGGATTATCCCCGATACGAGATATAAGTGTAGGGGCCCCGGCGGCGGTCGTATCTGTTCGCTCACATAGCTTAACTTTATCCGAAGACCTCCCCCCTCCGTTGTCTTAGAGCACAAAAGTACACACTCTAATGCGTCATCGTTTGTGCCAGTGGGATCCTTCGCTACAGATGCATATCTTTATAGCAAGTGAGGTACGGCTCGTCAGAATAATATTAGGCGCCATGTCTACCTATCACCACCGCCACTCAACATCACCAGTCGACTTGCCTCTTATTCCTTTGTATGGTTTATACTGCTCTCCGGTCAACTTCAACTGGTCGATCTTCAACGCCGAAAAGCTGTGCTGTACGATCTCAAAGCGAACGCGGAATGCGCGCGACGGGCGTGGTATTTTCATCCTGTAACGAATCAGGTTCAGCGCACACGATGGTTTGTGAAACGAGAGGTTTTTCTTACGCAGAGGTAAATGACCCGCGAAGAGTGCACGATGAGGACGGCGGCACGTTCCTGAGCTCCCACCGCAGAGTCTGAGATTTTATGGCGCATGAAGAAATGTGAGCGACCTGATAGATAGAGTTACGCACCAGTGTCCTCGGATTGAAGCTCCATGACGCGTTATGCGAGACTATGCAGCTTGCGCCGGAGGCGCCCTCGCCGAGGTAGAGCTCTATTGACACGTTCTCCAGAGCGCGGGTCGTGAGTCGGGAGGTAAATGTGAGGTCCAGATTTCCTGTGGGCAGAGTAAGGAATATTGCGGACTCGGTATGGATTACGCACCTCCATGTTCTTCGACCTTCGCGTCTGCACGCAATGTAAATGGAACAGACATCTGATGCAGCGAGCTTGTCGACGCGGGCGCGAACCGATATTCCATTAGTTTAAAGCGGCCATCCGGCGGTACGAACGACAGGGTCTTATCCCTCGCCCAGCGCTGAAGTCTGAAAATATTGACAGTGAGTACCACCGCGACTGAGATCCCTGGAAGCCTCTTACCGTACGCATGGATGGAATGAGCAATCTATGAGCGATTTCGCGTTAGATAAATTCAAGAGGAGGTCGGGGGTCCCTGTTACATCAGAACATGAGCCTGTACAGTACGCACGACACCGAATGAGATCGCCCACCTGAGAGCTTGCAATTTGAGTTGACCCGACCCAAACCGTGCTCGCCACAGGCGTCCCATTCCTGCCCAACAAGGAGTGAACACCGTATCCCCGCCGCCGACTAAAAGCACGCAACGCACTTGTTCACGATCGCCTCCAGTGTCTCCACCACGTCGAAGTATATCTCGTTGCTGTTGTACCGGACGCCCGCTTTCCGCCAGGGTATCGGTGACGCGAAGGGATGCGAGTTCGCGGATGAGCTCGCGAGGCCGGAGACACCGGCGACGGAGAGAACTTTGTGGAGAAAGGACGGAGGGAGGACGATATCGCGGAGAGTGTTAGTAGAGGTGGTGAGCGGGTGGCCACCTGAATCGAGCGTTTCCTCGAGGAGCTGTAGCAGGTTAGCGGAGAAATAGCGAAGGCAGATAGGGATACGCACCTGATACACGATGTCGAAATTCTCTTTCAGAGTCTCTGCAGAGATTTGTCCAAAGTACTCATGCAGGATGTCAATGAAGGTCTGCAGGAACGCGAACGCGTACAGCGGGTCCACTATGACATGGGTCAACAAGACAAGCCATTTCTGCGAAACTGGCACGCACCATCCCCACTTACGGGGCATACGAAGTGCAGATCGTCGCGCCTGAGGTGGCAGCACGCGCTGGGAGCACTAAGCGGCGCACCGGGCACCGCGAGGACAGGGTCAACGTCGTCTGGACGTGCAGCGGCCGCGAGCGCGCTGTTGAGCGCATCGATGTGCAGGAGCGCGTATGCTTGGGGGCTCGAACGGAAGCCTGACTGCACAACGGGCTGGCTGCGGGCGGAGTGAGCGGGCACGAAAGGACGCGGCCATGAAGAGTTCGGGAACGCACCCTGCAGAATCGAGGATGATAAGGCCGTCGATGGCCATGGTGTATTCTCTCAAGCTATGAATTACAAGTACAACGTGTGCGAGGTAGTTATTCTCGTCGAATGCAGACCGAGACCGATTTAGGACGTGTACAGCTAGCTCATGGTACACGACGCGCCAGTGATCCTGCCGCTGGCGTATTCAAAACCATGCAGTGCACAAGTTTATACTCTTCAGTGAAAAGTATTTGATATTCATACAATGTACAAAGCTAGCAAGTGTACTCATACATCACTTTCCTTGTTGATATTGCATCGAATCCTTCTCCGCCACTTCTAGGATCTCTCAGATCTAACCACCAGGTCACAATAGACTGCGATGACGCAGAAGGACTTGCAGATTCTTCTCTGTATTTTCCTTCTCCTCTTTTATCGCAGCAGAAAATTGCTTGAAATTCGGCTTCGTCGAGTCTCCTGCACAAAGCATATTTAAGACGAATTCGTAGGACATAGAAATAAGTGGTACGCACCTTGCAGTTGGAACGCAGCGCTCTCGCTGGTAGTGATTTGCGCGCCGGCCTGACGCATCCGCGCAAGTGCGTATGGGACCTCCTCGGGGTTACAGCTCGACACGCCATCTGCGAGGACATGCACGTCATATCCGAGCTCAAGCAGGTCCAGCGCGGACTGCAGGACGCAGACATGCGACTGATGGAGTTCGGTAAGGATATCAGCACATGGTGAGTGGCACTGATTATGGGGAGCATAGTGCCGCTGACCTCGATTCCGAAGAGAACTACGGACTTGAGGTCGCGTGATTTGAGCAACGACTGCACGTCGGGCGTCGCCATAGAGAAGAGCGTCTTCTCAATCGTGCCGAGGTAGAGGGGCCCGAGGCGTGTGAGGTCAAGCTCGGGGACAGTGTGGCCTAGGGCTAAGTAGAGGTGTCAGTAAATGTACAGTTGTACTAACGATTCCGTAGAGAGCCACAGAAATAAGACATAATATTCTCTCAGAAGATGGCGGGAAGATGGAGACAATGTGGGCGCACGATGCCGAAATCCAGATTCCACCCTGGCAATGCCTTTCAAAGCTATACCGTCGATGATGACAGCAAAGCCGGTAGCCTTAGCAGGTTAACCCACGCAGCAAATATAATCCTGAATTTAGCCATTTGCATACTTGTTTCCAAGGATCGCAGAACTCGATCAAGCAAGGAAAGCGACCGCACAGGAAAAGATCGCAACGAATTCTCGTGACAGCACGACTTGACCGCAACAGCATTCCTCGACACCGTGCATTCGCACACGCTGGACAGATGGACAAAAATGGCGCGCACCTCGAGAATTCTGCTCGGTCGCCACGACGGGTACATTGAGGATCTTGGCGGGCCGTCAACTGTGGGAGTCTAGGACACGGTCAAGACGCAACTGACATTGGCAAGCTTGAGCATCTTATTGGCGGTGGAGACCACTTGCTCAAATCCGTGAATCGCGGTTCCTGATTCATAGATGTAGCGGGATGCGATCAGACTGGTCCGCGATGGATGGGCGGGAGATGGAGCGTACTGAACCTAGTCTGGATGTCACAGACGAAGAAGACCGTTCGGCCTGGGATGAGCTTGACTACAGCCGCAGCAGACATGAGGGAGAACAATAGAGGTGGGCCTGTTGTTGGGCTCCTGTGGACTTTTGTGGAGGTGTAGAAGGAGGTGCGGAGAGCCGGGCTTGTGAGGGGTCGAGTCGACTGATCGGCAATTTGCCGGAGACGCTACTGAAGTCATCCGACGTCGCTCGACCTGTGAATTCATCAACCACACTTCGGTAACAGAAATCACGACAAGCGGACGAGCACATGTTGAGAAGGGGCAAGTGATGTACAGATACAGAAGAGACGAGTAGTAACCACCCACGACCACACAGCGAAGGAGAAGGCACAGAGAGAGGCCCACGTGGTTATTGTGATCGGGGATTGCCGGGAGTAAATACAGAACTTGGTTCGTTTTGCTGCTCAGGCTCAGGCTCTCTCCTCCCATCTGTACCTGCTCAATACCTCCTCCCTGAGCTCAGCCGTGCTCCTCATCTGGTCCAGTCCTTCTTTTATCTCCCACTTTCTCTTTATTCACTCGTCACTCGTTATTTCAAACACAATAAACCAATAAATGAACATGGACCAGTCCGCAGTAGCCTTCAACCCGGTCAGAGAGGACAGTGGAACAGCGGAGAGAGTTAGGGTGCGTCTGCGTTCCTGTAAATTTCGCGCGTGCTTTCGAGCTCAAGAGGATTTGCAGATGGATGCCTTTAGACTGGGCACTAGTGCTCCGTCTGCGACTATCAATCATGCCCGGAAGTCTTCTCATGCCCGTTCTCATTCCCGTAACACTTCAATTTCTACTTCCGTATCTATTCCTCTATCTGTCAGTCCTACCCCTTCTACGACAACGAATGATTCGCCTCCCAGCTCCCCAACACGAAGTTCGCTTGGAGCGTCTAAGCGGAATTCACATCATCGTCGTCGCTCTTCAGTTTCTACCCGTCGCGAATCAGCGGACATGATGGGTGTCCCTGCCCGCCATTCCTCAGTCTGCCTCGGACGACAATATCAACCTTGGTGATAAGGATTCGATCCGTCGACGGGCGCTTTGGGCCTTGGAAGGCAAGACCAGTGTTGGTACTTATTCAGTGGAAATTCCGGAGTTGGGCACTCCGGAATTGGCAAAGCGATCATTTGAGTTCGTACGTTGAAACACGATAAATCTTTGTACATTGCTAAGGAGAGAAAAATTTAGCCTCCAAGCCGTCTTACCCTCCTGGCGTCGGCGCTGGTTTCGGAGGTCTGAATACTCTTATGGGCAGCAAACGAGATTCCCTCGGAAAGTTTATGGCCTCTACCTCCACAAAGGAGCAATTGCACACCCTCATGGAAGAAGAGGAGAGGAAGAGGATAATGCACAGTTTGCGAGCCCAGTACAGGAGTCTGCGAACTCTCCGTTAGAAGTTGTTGTCAACTCGCCGTCTCCTGCCTGCACGGCACCGTCCCGCAAGCCTAAATCTGCGTCCGCTTTCGCTTGCTTCTGGCACGGTCATTAACCCGACGAACGGCGACCTTCCTACTCCCACTCTCACTCCGAGCCCACGACCCGGCCTTAAGTCATTGACCTTGCCTGGCTTGCCTAGTCTTAGCTCAGGTTTGAGCAGCAATGCTGCCACTGGTCCAGCAGCTTCGAAGCGCCAGTCGCTTATTCTGTCTTCTTCCCCCATATCGACTCCCGGATCATTCGCACGAAAGCCGCCTCTCAGCATGTCTATGGATAACTCACCTCCAGTACCCCCGCAACCGACTCGCCGCAGCAGTATCTCGTACGTATCTTCAGGTGGCACGCCCCCCATGCCATCCTATGGGCTGCCAACGCCAGAGATGACCCCGACAACGGACCGGCGCTCGTCGAGCGGAAGCGTTGACATGGAAATTCACCATGGCCGTCCCCTCTCTGCCAGTGAGCAGCATTTTTTGTTCCAGGCGCATCAGACGCTCGTCCAGCGGATCACCGACCTTGAACGCGCGCTCTCCCACTCGCGTGCCTCCAGTTCGCGGTCGCGCCCGGTCTCATGCGCCTCGTCCACCTCGTCCATGTCCTCCGCGTGCGAGCCGAGCGACGAGATGCTTCAGCTCGTTGCAGACATTAAAGCCGAACGGGACGAGCTCAAAAAGGACGTGGACGGTTGGCGCGTGCGCGTGGGCGATCTCGAGCGACAGGTGAGCATATTTGCGAAGCGGGTTGAGGTGGAGCGGAGGGATGCATGGGTCGCGCGCGAGCGCGTCGGCCTGCTGGAGGTGGAGAAAGCGAAGCTGCAGAAGACACTAGAAGAAAGAGATCTCCAGGCGCGGGAGGCGCAGGCGCGCTTCGACAGCGCACGGCAGGATGCGGAGCGGGCTACGCGGGAGTGCGAGACATTAAGAGAGGAGGCAGTGCGGATGCGTGACGCGGAGGCGGAGTGTGCACGGTTGCGGGCTGCGTTGCAGAAAGAGCAAGCACGGCGGGAAGAGGTGGAACGCGAGTTGGAAGGCGCAGGACTGCTGGCGACGCCTCGGCCATTCGAGCCAGTGGTATATCCCACCCCGCTGTCGCGGACTATGATGTTTGCGCGGAGCAGGGGACTCGGCTTCAGGTCGACCGACTCAGAGAGTTCGTTTACGGACGTCGACTCCCTTGATGGTTCTCGCGAAGGGATGAGTGCGTTCGGACTGAAAGCGGTGGAGGAGGTGGAAGAAGACGACAGTCGCGAAGACACGCTATCGAATGGTTCGGACGACGAGGACGAATTGGCCCGGTATGAAGACGAGGATGAGTGTGACGTGTACATGTTTCACACATCCTCCTCTGCGTCGTCTCTTGGCTCCGCGGTAGATGGCTTTGAGCACACGACGCCGCGTCTTTCGCCCGAGCCCGCACCCGCATTGACTGCGAGCCGCTCGAACTCTTCGTCACCCACCCCGCTTCCGTCCCCAATAGAGCGCTCACCCGCGCATGCACGTCATGCATCGCTTTCCAAGGTGTGGACGTTCCCTGCTGCGACGGACAGCTCCCCCGCATTCGACCGCGAGCCCGAGGAGATTGATCGGTTTTTGGATGTCTTGAGGACGTGGATAACTCGCCGCCGCTGGATTCGCGACTGCGCTCTGTTGAGAGTGGGAAGAACCTGTTTGCGCAGGCGCTGATGGAGGACGATGACGAGCTGCCGCCATTTGTGCTTCCCGCTAATGTGGTGAGGTAGTTGTCTCTCCAGAGGTTGAGTTTGAGCCGAAGCACGTTTTGGATGTTGTCATTGAGGAAGATGAAGATGAGAGCACCGGGCAGAGGACAAAGATACTCACGAGAATGTGATGGATGATGATGAGTTTGTTGGCGAGGAAGATGAAGGGGGCATCAAGTTCACATTCACACCTCCTCCCTCGTTTTATGAAGATACTTCAGCTCCCGACGTTCCTTCGATGCCAGTCCCCACCAACTCAAGTGTATCTGAGTCCGCTGGGGAAGCTGAGGACAACTCTAGTTTTATGTTTCCTCAGCTCCATTCTCCCCAAAGAGCCCCTGGATACTCGTCCATTCCTCGCTTCACACCCCCAAAGCCTTCCAGCCTACCTGTCCATGTCTTTTCCACCTCAACGCCTGTCAAGATTCCTTTGGTGAGGTCAAATTCATCGTCACCTTGCACATTCGCGACACCCCCTCCGAAGCGCGCAAGTATTGCGCCCACTTTCATCCCGCAGCCACGGGGACGGCCGGCTCTCCGTTCAAGACGCCGACGCCTCCTGGCAGCAACAAGGTTGCCTCATTCATCCCGCAACCTCGACGCATCGCTTCGCCAGCATCCGCCAGGCCGTCCGCGATTCCGGTGATGAATTCGACCAGTAGGCTCCCCTCCAGCACTCTCACGAGTATGTGTATCTGATTTGCGTGTTCCGGCGATTTGCATAGCCAACGACTCGCATCTTGTTTCTCCCAGATCTCGACATGTCGTCACTTCAGAGCCCCCTCCTGCGGTCCAGTCATGAAGAGCCCTACTATGCCTAGTCCCGATCCTTCTATTTCGTCTCCTCCGTCTGAATTTCAGCCTCCCCGACTCCCGTCTCATCACCTTCACTTATGTCACCCACTCTTGCTTCACGATTGTCATTTCAGACTCTAACGAACTTGATTCCTCTTCCCTCTCTCCCTTGGTCCCCCCGCGCTTCAGCTGTTTCCACTGCTGCCGCAGCAGCAGCTGCGATGTGCTTTGTACCGCAGAGCTCTAGTGGCTCTAGCATCGCTAGTGATACATCTCCCAAAGAACACGGCCAAGTTGCACCTGCATTCGTCAACAATGCCGTGAAGGCGACCGGGTCTCAATCCAAAGTGCGGGGCTTCGTTCCTAAGCAAAGACAGCTCGACCGGCTAAGGGTCCGGTTAGAAGAAGAGCAGCGGCTGAAGATCAAGGGTATTGTCAGTGTTGACTGTAAGAACAACCAGGACGGCGTGCTGCACATTTGAGGTGGGTCCCATTTTTCTGATGATAGACGTGAACTAATGAGCATTGGCGTTCAGTATCGCCATCTTACATGCCTCCACGTCGCTTCATGGACTCCTTCGCTTTGTTTGCTTTTTATCCACCGTTATGTACCAATCCATTACGTTAAATGTCCTTACCATTTCCACGCCCATCCCCAATCACCCATCGCTGCTGCCTTTCATCGTTTTTCGACTTCCTTGTTTGAATACTGTGTCTTTATTAGAGCCTGAGGCTCTTGTTGGCTTCCACAGACTCAACGCACAGACATTGTGTGCATTGTGCGACGTTGCCGTGTATTCATTACCTCGTTATTGTTCTTTGTTACAGTTCCTTTTCGATGTCGGGCACCACGGTCCCCCAGTATGCTCCCGATATGAATGGTTATGCTTCCACCGGTTGCTGTAAACGCTGAACGGTTGGATCTCTCTGTTGACGAATAGCCACAGTGCATCGTTACGGGCCGCAACACAACGCTATACATATGAAGTTCTTTGCAATAACTGAGGTCTTTGGGAAGCCGTGATTATCACCGCGAACGCCGATGTCTAATACACCGCCCTTAATACAAAAATGTGTTATGTTACTCAAAAGGTGATTCAGCCCGTTGCTTTTCAATGTTACTCCCCTGGACTCGGACGTGAAAAGGGGGATGATGGGAGCCTCGCGATCTGTTCTCACGCGGAGTATTATTGGAAGGACGTGCTCTTGTATTCCATAAATATCTTGATTTTCTTGAGGCGGACGGAGATCACTCGGGCGAGCAGGTCCCAAGAACCGCTCTACCCCACTTTGGAGGAAACCAGGTGATTCCAAGGTCAAAACGCGAAGGTGGCCAGGTATGTGTCGACTAGTAGGTTGAACGAGGCACCAGGTACAGCTAGTAGAATGAGAACGGTGAGCTCTTGCGCCCATTGAAAACTCGGTGGACATACGAGGCGACTTGTCCCGGGATCAGTAGTGCGACGATCCGCATACCGTGCAACTTGTCCGAATCCGGGGCCCTTGTACCTGCTGGTTGGCGGTGCACTCAAAAGTTACAGTGCTTAAGACAGCCGGCGTCTATTCATCTTCTCCGAATATATGCCACATGAAAAAAGTGAAAAAAAAAATTGCAGATTCCAATGCCAATCCAAACCACAGTCCTCCTAATTATCTGAACAAGTCCAAATAGATGCATCACAAGAGATCACAAACCCGCGACAAGATAGTAACAAGACACCCACAAGATGTTGTAGATACAAGGGGCCGATTTTACACTTTCAGTCCGAGGCTGCCCCGATTCACTGCGCCGGCCCCTGCATGAGCCCCAATCTCGAGTTATCCGGGCGCTGCATCACGTCGACGAACTGCGCCCACTCCGACAGGCCGAACCCGATCGACGCGCCCCACATCGAGCTTTCGTCCGCGGGGAGCATGTACCCCACGTCCTGCTCCTCCCTGAAGAAGTGCGCGTGCTGAGGTAGCGGCTGCTGCATCGTCGCGGCCTGCTGTGACGCATACGTCCCCGCATTGTACGACGCCGCAGAGGAGGTCGGGGAGATCTGTGGCGTGTGGTGATGGGACGGCAGTTGCTGCGCATGCACGGAGGGTCCCTTCAGCGGAGGGACATACGGCGGCGCGGCAGGGCGCTCGGATCGAGAGGGCGTCCAGCGCACGGACGACACGGGCATCTGCGTATGGGACTGGGACAACGGCTGCCCTTGTGGCGCGCCGTGCAGCTGGGGAATGTCAGGCACAGCCATAGAGCGGGTTCCCGGTATTCCAGGCGAGGCACCTCCTGTGAGGAAGCCGTCTGTGAGACGCTGGTAGCTCGGAGAGTCCGCTGAGCGTGAGTAGGGCGAGTCCTGGTATGGGAACGCAAGCGTCCGTACCAGGCTTAGCACCTGTGCCTTCTTTCGCTCCCGCTCTTCTGGGGATCCTCTAGCAGCTCGTCAGAATAGAGGGGCGCGAGGGCCTGGAGGATCGTGAGCGCCTTATCCGCGACGGGCATCCACCTGCTCTGCTCCAGGGATGCCATGGACTTGCGAATGTTCTCCCGGAAGAGACTCGCGGCTTCCTGATCGGGTTTCATAATGAGCTGGAAAGAGAAGAACATTGCGGCTGAAAAGACGTGGAAGGGGCCCCAGTTCATGTGGCCGGGTACGGCAAGTGCACTGTTCGAGAGAAAGTCGGGGCGTGTCTGACCCACGAGCGCTATGAGCTGAGATGCGGCGCTAACGGCAGTCTCGAGGCTCTCGGGGACTTTTGCGTAGGGACGATGGAGTGTGAATCTGATATGGTGGTACGCTGTGCGGATAATCACACTCTGCACTCCTAGTCGTCGCACGGACGTGATAGGACTGGCGAGGCTTCGCGCGATACGGTACTCGTCCAAATCCAGTTCGGGCGGAAGCGAGTCGTACCAATGCATAAGAATCGCGTCCTTCTCTTGCACGGAAGAATAAGGCACAGCGCGGAAGGAGACGGCGTCATCCATGATGTCGCCAAGGACGTACGCAAGTCTGAAAAGCGCGATGTTGGGCAGGTACAGCCGTCCCGACTGATCGAGCGCAGCATCGCAGTAAGACGGGAGCTGCGTATTGAAATGATGCGACGCGATGGAGAGAGGACGGCCAAACATGAATGCCTGCCATCGCTCGAGGAGGACGATGTGCCACCATGCCCACCGCCTGCGTTCCGCGACGCTTTTCTCGAAGCGGCTTTTGCCCGGGTCGCGATGCAGCCCCATCGCGGTCCCGATCGTCACCAGTTCCCCTCGCACACTCCATGTCTCCTCGGGTCTTCCTTTGCAAACGTCAGATAATGGCACCGCACGAGCAGGAACTCGACTAGCTCGAGCGTGTACGAACGTCCGGGGCTCTCGATCTCGTCGCGATAGCGTCGAAGGGCGGTGTGCATAAGGCCATAGTACTTGTTACCAAGTTCTTCGCACGTTCCTGGCAGGCTTGCGAGGAGCGCATGTCCCGGCGGCAAGTACCGCGCAGATAGCGCGATAAGAACGCATACGGTGGCAAAGACGATACGGTCGCCGCATTGTCCTGCTTTGAATCGACCCCACGCAGCTAGCAACGCGGGCTCATTTACGGTTCGATAAATCCAATTGCAATATTCAAAGTAATATTCGATCAAGCCGTCGATCGTGTGCACGGGAGGAAGCAGCGCAATAAGGTCGTGGTCATAGGTCGCAGCGGCGGGCGTGGTGCTAGCAGTGGACGTCCCAGTTTTGTCAGGATAGGTAGGAGAGGCGCCATCTGTAGACGATGTTGGATGGTCGCTTGGATCGGAGTCTTCGCGATCAGATGGCTGCACAAGATGAGAGATGAATCAAGGGAAATGAAGAAGAATGCCTACAGATATTAAGTGGGAAGCTGCACTTGTTGGTCCCGCGTACAGTCCTCCCGAACCTTGTTGACCAAGCATGCCGGGCGTACGCATGACGGAGGCATTATTCTTTAATTTGTTTGGGGAAGATCCCTCTGGATCTGGTGAGTGGGTGGCTGTGTTTGGGTATTCATTATAGGGCGTCTGGGTGGCTGACACAGACGACCGGCGCGCTGGAGCAGAGAGGGAGGCGGCCGAGAGTGATGAGCGAACAGTTGAACTTTGATAGACGTGGGATTCGAGAAGCGCGAGCGACTGGCGGATGCGAGAGAATTCTGCTGCAGGATCTACGGGCGCCGGCTACGATAGAGGAGATGAAAGAAAAGGAAGAGAGTTAGCAAAGTTGAGAATACGGAGAAGAGATGTGGACACACTGTTGATCGAAGCCACGAAGAGCAAGATCGGCGTCTTGGCCTTGGTAGCATTGGGCAGTGGTACCTGCGAAAAAGGCAGGTGAGAGATTGCGGAGATGATGAGATGATGGGAGATGAGAGAAGGACGGCGAGGACGGCGATGGGAAATGGGATGAGAGGGATAGCGGCAAGTGGCGAGGACGGCGAGGAACGAACCTCTCAAGACACAGGAAGAACACGGGCGGTTCCTGGATTTCCGAGGACAACGAGGAGATGGGAGATTAGCGAACCAGTCCGAGGACGGGCAATGCAGAACTGTTGGAACAGGCTACTGACCTATCGCACTTCAGTTTGCTGTTCCTACAGGGCTCACAGTTGATAGCCTTTCGCGCTCTTTTGGGTGGGTTGGGTCGAGCGTCCGTAGAGGGGTCGTCCGACAGAGCCATGGCCGCAGCAGGAGAGCGCGCATGTTTGGTCCGGCCTGCTGACGGTTGGGAGGTCGATGCCGAGGACAGATTACCGTTTGGATTGCCGGGGTGAGTGACTGGCATCTCGTAGGCCTCTCCAGGCGCGAGC
Source organism: Grifola frondosa (assembly GCA_001683735.1). NCBI lineage: Eukaryota > Fungi > Basidiomycota > Agaricomycetes > Polyporales > Grifolaceae > Grifola > Grifola frondosa. The sequence goes on from LUGG01000010.1 coordinate 273,068, forward strand.
TGGTCTCGCCCGCGCGATTCTGCGAACGCCGAAGGAGGTGAAAACGTCGCACAAACTCGCAGCTGATAGTCCCGCTATGGAGCTAGTAGTTGAATCCCTGGTGATGCCGTGGAGCTAGTCAATGTCGCAGTTGACTGGTATGGTGCAAGGAAGCCTGAGAGCGATCTCACTGCCAGGGCGCCTCCACGCTCGGATTTCGGAAACGTGTAACGTGCAAGCCTCCAAATCCCTTGTGTTTAGCGAATGTCACACTCCCCTGCCAGAATATAGCCTTTGCAGCTCCGCAATTTCCTTGTTACTGCCGCCGATGAGCTGGTCCGTTTTGCACTCCTTGGACCGTGGAAGCGCAAACACCCATTTATGGAAGACGACGGCTGCGATGCTGTCAGCCAATCGCTGGTCCTATTCGCTATCTGACCAGCAAGATGGAATGTCCGAGAAACCTGCATCCACAGCATATCGCCAGACACGACGAGTACATGAGCAAAGTGTTTGAACAAGAAGGAGTACTCAAGACGAGAAGGCAGCTAGAAAGTTGTTCATGAATTCTGAAATTGATTTTCGTTTTATGGACTAGTTATCCGATCTGGACTGATCTAATGATGCAAAATCTAATCTCGCCCCATCACGTGATATCACAGCGCTAACTCTCTCAGTGACAGTCGGTTCTCGAAACTTCGAGTCGCTGTATGAGCTCGACCAGAAACATAATAAAGTCCAGCCTTTGCTCACCGTGAGGGCAGCATTCAACAACGCGCATATACTCTGTCATAAAGTCGATACACTTTCATGGCTACCGAGCTGAAAGATCAGGGCAACAAGGCCTTCCAGGCAAAGGATTACGACAAGGCCATTGATCTCTTCTCCCAAGCTATAGCACTTGATCCCAGCAACTTTGTTCTGTTCTCCAATCGCAGCGCTGCCCATGCCGGGAAGCGCGAGTGGGCAGCTGCACTTCAGGATGCTGAGAAAGTGCGTCTTACAGTCCTCTAGTGTCAGTAATCCACTAACGCGGGAGCTCGTAGTGTATCTCGATCAACCCTGCATGGTCTAAGGGCTATGCGCGCAAAGGTGCGGCATTACATGGCGAGCGCAAATACGACGACGCGGTCTCTGCATACGAGACTGGTCTGAAACTCGAGGACAGCCCCGCACTTCGAAAAGGCCTGAAGGAGGTACAGGAGGCCAAAGGTCAGTCTCGCCTCCCCCCTTATCGACTGCATATACTCATCCGGACCCATCAGCCGCCGACGAGCGTGGAGATGGCGCAGAATCCTTCGGGCTCGGCAAGATGTTCAGCGACCCCAACCTCCTGGGCAAGCTCGCCACAAACCCGCGCACACAGAAGCACCTCGCCGACCCCGCGTTCGTACAGAAGCTGCAGATGATCCAGCAGAACCCGCGTCTCGCAGAAAACGCTCTCCAGGACGCGCGTATGATCGATGTCCTCGGCGTGCTCATGGGCATCGATATGCAGGGCTTTGCGCGCGAGGAAGGCTCCGACGAGCTCCCGCCCGGCTTAGCGAAGGCTGACGCCCCGAAGGCATCACCACCGCCCTCTCAGCCCGCCGCGTCGTCCTCGTCGTCCTCGGCATCAAAGCCGTCGACGTCATCGGCTAAGGTAGAGGAAGATGTGGAGATGGCCGATGAGACCGATGAGGACGCGCAGGCACGCAAGGAAGCCGAAGCCGAGAAAAGGCTTGGAGCGGACGCGTACAAAACCAAGGATTTCACCAATGCCGTAACCCACTTCCAGAAAGCGTGGGATACCTGGCCGAAGGATATCACTTTCCTAACAAATCTTGCTGGTGTGTCCCTCGTGTCTTCTATCAGTGAAATGCAATCATTGATCCGTCGACGTTGTCATAGCTGCATATTTCGAACAAGGAGAATTCGACAAATGTATTGAATCATGTGAGAAGGCGATTGACGAAGGTCGCTCAGTAAGTAGCGATCACTCGCAGCGAAAGTCTGCCCTAACACATGTTTCGCCTAGCTGCACGCAGACTTCAAGCTTGTCGCCAAAGCATACGGCCGCATCGGCAACGCGTATTCGCGCAAAAACGACCTCCCCTCCGCCATCAAGTTCTATGAAAAGTCTCTCACCGAACATCGCACACCCGACATCCTTACCAAGCTGCGCGACACCGAGCGCGCGCACGCCGAAGCCGCGCGCGTTGCATACATCGACCCCACGAAGGCGGAGCAGGCGCGCGAGGAGGGCAACACGCTCTTTAAGGCGGGCGACTTCGCGGGCGCGGTGAAGGCGTATACAGAGGCGATCAAGCGCGATCCGCAAGACCCGCGCGGGTACAACAACCGCGCGAACGCGTACACGAAGCTCTTCGCGCTCCCCGAGGCTCTCAAGGACGCGGAGCAGGCGATCAAGGTCGACCCGAAGTTCGTAAAGGCATACATCCGCAAGAGTCACGTCCTATTCTCGATGCGCGACTACACGAAAGCGATCGAGGCGGTGCAGCAAGCCGCGGATGTGGACGCGGACAAGAAGCACACGCGGGAGATCCAGGAACAGATGATGAAATGCCAGCAGGAGCTGTTCAGTCAGCGAGGAACCGAGAGTGAAGAGGAGACGCTTCAGCGGGCGATGCGTGACCCGGAAATTGCGGTGCGTTTTGATACGTCCTATTGGTGATCGTGGACAACTGACGCAATATGATGCGTCATTGCAGACCATCATGAGTGACCCCATCATGCAGTCTATCCTGCAACAAGCACAAGCCAATCCTGCTGCTCTGCAAGACCACATGAAGAACCCTACAGTGCGTCAAAACATCATGAAGTTGATCAACGCAGGAATCATCAAGACGCGGTAGGCGGAATGGGGCGTTCGTGTACTTTTGTGAATAGCATTTGTTGTGTTGAACAGGGGTTTTTTTGGCAACGAATATTTTGCATTGTATCTATACTGATCATACATCAAACATTCTTCTATGTATTTCTATTTTGCTAGCCGAGTTTTTCTCAATCTCAAAGAAACCCTTTCAACCCAGAAAAAATACATTCACTATCCGATGTCACTGTACTTTCGCTCCAAAAAGTTTAGGGAGAAGCCCACGACCACCCTTGTGTGTCCCCGAAGACCTTCAAGACTTGCCTTTCAAGTGCAATTCTGTTCTCCTGGTCCTTCCGCTCCTTATTCTCCCGCCACACCGCCACATTCTCATGCACCTCGCGTAGGTTGCATAGCCCCACAACCACCGGCAGATCAAGTGCTTCCGCCATCCTACACCCGAAACCTACCGCAAGGTTCGGCAAACCCCCTTCCCATTTGTCATCCACGCATAGCTGGCTCGCCTTCTGTGCAGCCTCCTTCAGCGCGGGCGGCGCGGTGCCAGGTGGGCGGGGCCGGAGTGAGCAGGCCCATGTTGAGCGGGACGCAGTGAGGAGCTGTGGATGCGCGCACGCGTGCGAAAGTGTGGGCACAAATGCGGCGAGCGTGCTGTTCTGCAGGTGGAGATGCGAATAGGACAGGAGCACGTCCAGCGGTTTGTACGGGGGCGTGTTCACCACCAGGAGCGCGATGCGGAGCAGGGTTGGCAGCGGGTATCCTAAGACCGCAAAGCGATGAGAAGAGGGCACCAAAAGCGGGAGAGATAGTGGGATCTCACCTGTGATCCCGATGGCCTTCACTATCCCCTCGTTTTGCAGCTTCCGCAGCTCTGCGATCGCGTCGAGGATCTTCTGGTCTCCTTCTCCCCACACCTTACCTTCTTGCCCTTCGGCTAAACCGTATTCTGCACTCTTTTCGGCGAGCGACACAGCGTGATTGCCTGCCGTGATCGGACCAACTGGCGTGCATACAAACTCCACGTCATGTAAATAGACGGTATCCAGGTAACTTGTGTGCAATCGAGAAAGGCTCCGCTGCACACTTGCGCGGATGGTCGCGGGTGAGTAATCAAAATTTTCTTGGTGCGCGCCATAACGGCCACACTTCGTCATCTGTGGGAAGAAACGAGCTGAGTGGATGGATATAGCCGGCAAGCTAGTATAAACTCTGTTACCAGCTTATACGATGACCGCGGGTATTCGGCTTCGAGGGCCTTGAGAGCGGTTCCCAATACGATCTCCGAAGAGCCATAGTACGGAGAAGTATCGAAGGCACGAATACCATATCTTGAAGCCCCGTGAGATCCACGTCAGGGAAGGCGCAAGGTTATAACATACCGAAGAGCCAATCTGACGGTACGAACCGGAAGATCACTGCTCAGGACATTGTCCGAGGTATAGAAGTGAGAGAACGAGGCTGCGCCAAAAACAATCTCAGGCAAATGCAATGCTCCCACTTCACCCTGCAATGTGATTCAGAATGTGATTCCCCTATTGTGGGAAGCATCCTCACCAGTGCTAGGCCGGGTTTCGGAACATCCTCGTCTCCGTCAGGGATCTCATTCAGGGGAGGAAGCGTAAACACAGGTTGAGGGGAGTCAAGAGACACAACCATGGAGAAGATAGGGAAAAAGAACTAAGGAAAGACGATATACGGTCGAATCGTCGCAATCGTAATTGAGCGACTGATCATGGCGGGCCGATCACATCCGGTCACACGTGACATAGCAGGAGAAAGCGATGGAATTCGACACGACCAAGTTGTACAGAAGTAGAGTATCAATCCTAGGTTGGAACAGGATGGACGAGGGTGCTGTTTACAGCTTCTTCCTCTCCCAGCTGCGGGGGAGCATTACAGTCAGCGGTGGAGGAAAGGACACCGACGGAAGCACGGCTGATTCACACCTTTTGTCGAATCGTTGGTTGACAGTGAGGAGTTTCGTGCCCTCGTCAGGCTTATATCATTCCAAGGAGTGGGGTTCTCCTTCGTCCAGACAACTGAAGACACGGCAAATCACGAAGGCTGCTCCTGGAGGGCGATGCATATGCTCTTACCGGTCGGCCCGCGGGCAAGGCGCGTGAGATACCAGCTACCACCTGCAACGACAATGCCAACGACGGCGTAGCTTTCACGACGTCAGTATGCTATAGAAGGTGAAGGGAGGCTACTCACATCGGGAGTGCCTGCGCGTAAGGTGTGTTGAGTGAAACGTTGAACGGTTATTGAACGATGAGTTATGCCGACAGCTCAACAAACCTCAACGGCAAACCAGTTCTTCATGAACGACTTGCGCATTTGCGACATGGCTGGCAAGAAACAGGATGCAGGATACAAGGATGCGGTTCTGTTGAACGGAAGAAGGTGACAGTCTTCCGCAACCCTTCCGCACCCGGCTGGTGAGTTCATTTTTCCCACGCCTCGCCGACGCGTCTCGTCGACGTCTCGCCCGGGCCCGGTCCGTTCTACAACGTTCATCATGCGTCATTTACTGACGAGGAATGTACGATACACAGCTTCCAAGCATAGAAGTCGTTCGATGGCAGGTTATAGAAAAAATACAAAAAGCGTATCACAGGCAGGCAGACATGGAATCCTATATATCAGCTGCGCCACTAGTGATCCTCATGCCGATCGCAACGTTGGAGGCGACGGTGATCTCAATAAAACATACAGTACATAGGATACATCGGTCCATCGGGACGAGATGACCACACGGCATGGTTGAGCTCCACGAAGATCAAGCTCATCGCAGCCAATTATCGTGACGACTGGCTGTATTTTTGCACCCGTTTTACACGGTTGGAAAGCTCAGCGCGCAGCTCTATTTGCAATGCACGACCCTGGGCAGAAAGATCGCTCTGAGATTCTGCGGCAAGCAGCACCTGATCGATGAGGGTGTAAGGCAACCAGGTCGCGGATGCAGTCTTGGGCTGTTCTTGTGCCAGGCGTGCATCGCTCTGCAGGAAGGGAGGGTACGAATGTCAGTAAAGAACACCCCGTAAGAAGTGACTGGCCCATTGACCCTGTGCATCAAGGACAGCGTGTGCTCCAAAGCGGATTCGAGAACCTCATACCGCAAACACGTCCGAATCAGATATTCCGGATGCTGAGCCTGTTCAAGGGTTTCAATGGAAATCTTTCACTCAGCGGCGCGGCTCCGGAGACTCACCTCTAATGTGTGGATCAGCCACGGCGGTGGAGGGGATGTCCTGTCCCACGCAAGCGTAGTCTCAAACGTCACCTTAGTGTAGCGGTAGTCGGTTTCGGGGCCGTCGTGCCGCTCCAGAGACTGCCGGAGGTATCTCCAACCTCTGTCGGCAGGCGTGCCGGGCCAAGACGAGACTTTATCAGTAAGCAACCAGTCAGAGGTGTCCTCCCCCCTGCAGAATTGTATTAGCGCGAGCTCGTTGGAAGCAAAATGAATCAATTACAGAACAGCATCTGGATCGTGACTGCCTCAAACACCGGGCAGTCAGATGACCGAACAAATCGGACATATCGACATTGAGGCTACGCGCAGTAGCCATGGCGGTGTTGAAGCGGTCGGAATGGGCTAGTCTCAGCACGATGGAGGGTGGCGACAGCAGAAATTCTGGGGACGCAACATGTGTAGAGCATCGATAACATCTTTTTCGGAATAACTCACCACCAGCCGACAGCAACGTGGGGTCCCTTCTAACTAGCTCAAGTCGAGCGGACAGTAGTGCATATTCGTACTGCATGTCTGCCAATTCTACGATCTCAGTATCCCGTTTGCCCAGTGCATATCTGCCTTCTGGGATGTGCTTCGAGAGCTTGCGGCGCTTGCGCGGCTGGAAGCGATCATGAATCGTGGCTTTCTTTACCGAGAAACTTCCGCTTACCTCATGTCCGGTCTCTGCCGTAACGGGAAGGACAATCCACGCAGTCTTTCGGTCAATGAGGGACAGCGCATTGATCCCAACGACATAAGCTTCGAGCTGCATTTCCGCGACGGTGATGAAAGTGGACTTTTCACCGATAAGGGCACCAAGCTTCCTCGCCCGTTGATACATCGCGAGCGCCGCTGCAACCACGCCGGAACCGATTAAACCTCATTGGCAATCCCCCGAAACGAGGATGGGAACTCACCGTTTCGATAGTCCCCCCTGGAGACATACCACGTGTAGAGAATCCGCGAATAGAACGGCCGAACGCGAGGGTCAGCATTCCGAGTCTTGAATGACAATGCATCTTCCACTTCGTCCGCCAATCCGCAGAAATTGAACGCCATGAGTTGTTCGACGGCATTCTCCTCGCACATACGGTATACCAGTTGACCGATACAGTCGCGCTTTCTGCAAATTCATCAGTGCGTTGTAAGGTTTCAACGACATCAAAAACGCACAATTTCTCATATGGGGTGGACACCAAGGTAGTATAGGCATCTTCATACTGGCCTAAGTCGGTGAGGCCTTTTATAACCCCATGCCAAAGGCCGGAGGTGTCAATGTCAGGCGGAGAGACAGAAAGAGCAAGCTGCATGAAGAAGACGTCGTGACATGCCACAGAGGCCGCCTTGAACAAGCCAGAGGCATGCAGATAGAAATCAAACTCTGTTGGGAGAGCTCCGCGCCAGGCATAACCGCAGCTAATGCCGCCGAGTCTTCGCGCGACAGTGCATTGTTGGGCCTGGGGAGAAAATAACGTGAGTGACATGATGACGACTGTTATGGGCGTAACAGACCAAAGCTGGCAGCCAGGCCTTCCATGACGGCAGCAGCGTCATCAAAACGACCCTCATCTAACCACAATCGACCCAACATGTACATCACACCAGGAGTACGAGGAAGCCATGCCAATACTTCCTTTGCCACCACCCGATAGCCAAGAACAAGTAGCGTATCACAGAAGAGTACCTCGAACTTGGTTGCGTGCGCGGGAGATACAGATTGCAACAAGCCGGTCCCATCTAGGAAATGGTGCGGCAGAACCTGGAAGACCGGGAGCATAGGCATACTGGTCAATGAGCCGATGAACTAGTGAGTATGTCGGAGAGAAATTGGCCCGGTTAGAGGAAACGTTCATGTTCCGCAATTTGACTATGACATCGTCCTCGCCGTCATCCAGTGCGGATGCTATGGACTTATCTCCCGCAGACTGCCGCGCCACATAACGCAACATCGCGATTCCTCGAAACACCACAAAAATCTCGGCGAGAAGAGAAGGCTCCCACCTGGGAAGGTCATCGGAGAGAATAAATAGCAGCGTCATAAGGATAGACAAGGTCATATCTCGCATGTACAGACGCAGTGATGTAAGAGGCAGTAAGCGCCTTCGTCCAATTCAAATTGTTGGCTGGATGGGCGAAGGGATCGGTATCTTCCGTTTTACATCCTTGTCGAAGCCACCACGATGTCAAGGACTGACCGAGCAGCTGCTTGAATGTCATCCACGGTCTGCAGGCGACCGATAATCCAACTCTCCAAGCCTTCGTCGAGACTGTCCCGGAAGCGCGATCTGTCTGCTTGATCTTGGATAATATCAGCATACGGGAACGCGATCTCCTGGTGGACTATATCGACAATTCGGCTTCCAGGGTGTTCATCAGCCGAGGGCCAAGTTTAGTGCGTATTGTCCATAGGATATCCAGTAGAGGAATGAAATGATCTACAGGGACAGCCATGCAGAGCTTCTTGTGCAGCTCGAGAGGCAAATCTTCAGCTACGACTGATGCAAGCCGCTCGCGTCCAGCACCATGACACCTACTTCCGGATCGAACCCAATGGCGAGAGGCCACCGCGCACCTCGTTCGACTTCACGGCATCGAGCGATGAAACCTTCCCAATCTCGCTTTAACGCGTTCCAGTAATTAGTGTACTGCTGGGTACCCCAGTGGATGGATCTTTGGCGAGTTGTACGTACAGCCCACGACAGAAACGATTTGTTCGCCGACGGTAGGATAGGCGATTAGCAGTTGTGACGGGTAGGGTGGAGGAAGGGAACGCCACGCATCGGTGTATTGATTGATAGCTGTCTGCAAGTGAAAGGAGAGAACATGCCGGGTCTCATGATGGCTTCGAAAAACTTGTCAGTCATCGAACCGTGAGACAGCAGCTGCTCGTCGAGATACGCCGGTGTGAGTTCAGCCTCTTGAGCGTAGATTGCGTTAACCCAGCGGTCAACAATGTGGTCGGGTGATCTATGAGAAGCTCTGTATGCTCGACCATAGATTGTCCCTGTTTATCCAAAGGAGGACAGTCCGGCCATCGAACACGGCGAAATCCTGTAGACGACAGTGCATGGTTGGTTCCGATGCCTCGAATGCTGACACAAATTGCAAGGTATCCTCAGACACGTTGAAGAGTTGAAAAAATCCGCCAGAACTTGAGGACGACTCTGTTGGAATAAACGCGAGAAGATACGGTGATTGTGGTTGAACGTCGAAGACACACAGTAGCTTTTGAGGATCCGGAGGTAGAAGAACGGAGGTTTCATCGAGTTAATTGCGAATGAAGGATCGGGAGACGTTGCTCTCCCAGGCGGTATTGACGGCAATGTCTTCTCAATAACACACCCGCCTCTAGCTGTCCAGAGTCGCAGACAGCGATCTCGCGAGAGCGTCCATATGTTGCCGATATCCGTTGGTTGTGGATGGCTGGCCATCGAGATTATCTCGGAAGCACCGGGAGGTCCGCTATGCAACGTTGGAAGCAGCGACGTGATCGACTGCAAGAAAGAATGGTGATCGAATACGGTCTCCTTCCACACATCTGGGCGCACATCTGTGAGCCACGAAGGACGCGTTCATACAACATGTACCTTACCGTCGTCATAATCATCTCCAAGCTGCTCCGCATCCAAACGAAGTAAGGATCCGTTTGGCATGCTGAGTGCAACACAGTAAGGCCCTTGCACCTGCACTACGCCCTTCAAGTCAGGTCGCGGGTGTTGAATAACATATTCGCGATACCATCTTCTGTTTGGGTCTGACTCGGATTGCCACAGTGGCGCGTCCGCACGCACGGGCAGAACGATGCGGTACAGAGACCCAACAACAGTTACAGCCAAGACATGAAGCTCTTCCGATCCCCACATCACGATCGAGGGCGACGGCAAGATCTGTGCTGGGAAATCAAAACGGAGAGGCGGTAGTTCCGTCGAGAGCGAAAGAAGTTCTAACATGAGACCTCCATGGGATACGCGGAGTAAAATGGTGCCCGTCTCAGGCGTGTGGAAGAGCATGGAGTAGCTCGCATGTTGTGGTGGGGTCGAGTCATTTCTCGCGAGCAGTTTAACAAATTCCTTTTGTGTCGAAAAGATGGTGATGGGATGGGGAGAGGGAAAGAGGGCTGAGAGATGTGATGCGACGAGAAGTTTCCCAGACATCACGATGACAAATGGAAGACGCAGCAGAGAGAATGAGGAGGAGCGCAATGCTGCAATCTAGAACCGGAGTCGCGTTTGATGAAGAGCCGGCTTGGAGGTGAATGTGTGAAGCTTGCGAGAAGGAGGAGCATGAAGCGGTGGCTGCAGTCACGGTAGGTGCGGTCACAATTGGTGCAACTCGACGCGTTGATCTTTGTCACTGTCACAGCGTTACATAGTCACGTGTTTCTGCCTATTGTGGGCGTGTAGCTGCCTTTTACAGTAGCTTTGGCCCGCTCAGATGCATCAGAGTCACACAACGTGTAGGATCACTCTTGCGCTAACCATACGTCGGAACGACAAACGAATGCCCACCCACGTCCTACTCGCAGTTTTTCCAAGGTTCCTAGTGAATTTTTCCAACCCTCACGCGGTCCCCGCATGTGGCACCTCTAAGCTACCATGAGCCTGCGTGCCCCCATCGAAACACGGCTGCGCTATTCACTTCGCAAAGCGAGTGCATAATGTTGCACTGGTCTATTTCTCGTCCGAGACTGTATATAAATCCGCGGCCCTTGTTCAGTCTCTCTCTAACCTACAATCACAGCGGCACCTCTCTCCCGCCTAGAGCTTTTTACTTTTCCTTGAACATCTTCACTTGACCATGGAACCCATGACACCTTACGATGCCATTGTTTTCCCTGCTGACGACCGTGCGCCTCACTTGGTGGCACTTATGACCAGCGCCCTTACGATCCCGATGGGCCCCGGCGCTCATGTAGCACCAGCCCGTTGCGGGCGCATGCCTCATCCCGAAATGTACATGGATTACATCGCGGAACTCGCTGGGTTGAGACCCTGGAAATTCCATGTGCGTACAATTTCTATATTAAATGCCGAGACGTCAACACTAATTCACCGTTGGCAAATCCCTCGCAGCTCGTAGAGGCCCTTGATGGAATGAACAAGAAGTTTGCTACCCCGTACATTATCTTCTATCCGACCATCTCCCGCGATGGGATGCCCTTTCCGGTAAACAAATGCATCCGTGAGATCCAGGGTCAGACCTTCAATGAGGCTATGGCATGGCGGGGAAACATCGTTGTGGCGAAGTACCAAGACACAGCGTACTCGTCCATGATCGATGCTTCCATGGCCGACTTCCCAATCATCAAGAACTATCTTTCAACTCATGCCTCCCCGGCGAGGTAAAGGTAAATTTTTTGTTAGTTCGCCGTCGAGTCTTCGTTGACTGGAACTTTCCAGCGGTCGAAGATCTGACGTTGGTCCGGAGGCACTCGCTCCAACATATGCATCACTGCTCCATGGACAATGTTTTGGACGTAATACTGACTTTCTATTCGCATGTATGAACATTGTGTAGGGTTCACAATCATTCAATTGTTCGTCGAGCAGGATATAGGGTACATCTTTATAATAAATAGACACAGATCACCTGCCTTTGTATGCATAAATTGTACTACGCTGCGCTCGTTGTCACAATTCATCGCGTTTGCCCTCCGCCTGCTGTTGTTGCTTTTGTTGATGTTCGCGCTCTATCGCAGCCTGCGCTTTCTTGGGATCGCAATGCTCAACTATTGGGCTTGCGGGGTCGATCGGGGGTGCGATACACGACCCACTTTGGCGTATTTCTTCGAGTCAGCGTAAAACTTCTTCCAGTGCTGTACGCCCTACAAAATAAGATGCCCGCAGTTTAGCACACGCGGTGCGCTGGTCAACACCACAACGCTAGGAAAGTACCTTCATTTCCTTCTCGCTTAGCTCGCGAAGATCATGCGTGAGATGTGTTGCAAAACAGCCCGTTCCGTATGCTCTTGCAGCATCGCGCCCAGCCCTATCACAAATGTAATCAGTCAGGGTCGGCTAAACGGAGCTGACTGTATAAGGACGGACATGATGTGGTAGGAACCGCCAGGTCCGTACGTTGCGCGGTTGCTGCTCACATCGTACACGTCTCCGTCGATCTAGATCGTGTCAAGGTTCGCGGGTGGGTCTCATGAAAACCGCACGATGAGGCGATGAGCTTACAGCGATGTAGAGGGGCTTCCCGGGATCGGAACCATCAAATTTAGCGAGCATCTGCTCAGAGAACAGGCGCTGGTTGGTCTGCAGCACCGCAGCGAGTTCATTTATTAACGTAACAAACAGACCACATGGATCCGATAACAACTCACCGGGATGAATTGCTTGAGATTAGGTAACTCCAGCTCCCACAGGAAACTGCCCGTGAAAAATTTCCCAGCGAGGAGGATAAAGACGAAAGCATAGACGATGAACTTCAGCAACCCCAGACATCCGACCTCTGGTTCCTCGGTCGGATCAGGCTCCTCGGGTCCAACCTTCTCCCCTCGAGCGATCTTCTCCTCCCGTTCCGTCTTGCGCTGCACCCAGGCATCGTGCTCTTTCTGCTGTTTGGCACGGTACGTGGAATAGCTACAGGATAACACGACATGAGCTCGAGTGCACACGACGTGGCGAGTGGGAACATCGACGTACTTTAGAAACGGGCGGTTCGCCTGCTTCGTGGATACCATCCTACTCGCGTCGCTTGGATCACTGACCTTCGGATATTCATCCTTGAGAGGGAACCCATTCCGTGGTGAGCCTGGGGCAGAACCAGGAGTCTGCGGCGAACCGCCAGGTTCTTTGCGTACCTCAGCGGGCTTCGCGGGGCGCGTGCCAGTCGCTCTATCCCCCTCGGGGTTCATTATCCAAGACATGATTGAGATTTCTCGACAATAGTATACTCGAGACCCTCAGAGCGAGTTGGCGGTGAGACACAAACAAGCCGGAAACTTGAGTGGGAACTACAGCCACCGCAGACATACGATTTCCGCATTTGGCATTCAACTCCAGCGTTAAAAGCTTCCGTGTCAATCGATCGCCTGGAGGTTCGTACAAGTTCGGGCGGTAGAATGTGGTAGAGCTGATGCTCTGAATACCATGTTTATAGCTCGAGCAAGGGGTAATGCGAGCGGCAGAGAATTTGGAATCAGACTACGCATCGATGGGACTCGGCGCAACTCTTTCGCGACCTGATCGGATAGTCTGAGATGTATTGACAAAGACTTGCGAATAGTGAGCCGACTCGACAGCACGATCGCAGATGCTTGAACATTTATCCGATGCAGTCATCGTATACAGGGTCAAAACATATTAATATTAGAACAATCTGCGGTGCAACAATCGAGAGCATCTGTATTAGTGAGTATAAACTCCTTATAGTAAGGTATAGTAGATTCATACATGTGTATAGAGAGGATGAGATACGATGAAGTGACGATGCGACGCAGGCCCCACTGCATGGACGGCGAGAGATGAAGGAAAGGGAGAAACGAAGCTCAGGACCATGCCGGTGAGAAGATGATATATAGCTGTAAACGAGACGATGAAGTAATGAGAGAAAACCAGGACCGCCGGGGCGGGCGTACCAGGCCTTTGCAAGAAAGTGGAAAGAATGTAGCGAGAGTAGGGCGCACAACCAGTAAACAAAGCAACAACCGACGACTGTGGTGCGAGAACATGTGATCTTGGGGGTGCATTTGGGCGTGAACGTATTGCAAAGCGAACTGACATGTGCATAGGAGATCAGAGAGGTGGAGTAGTGAAGCGCATGGATTCGCCAACCGAAAGGAAAAAAGGACACTGATGCTTCATCGCTCAGCGCCTGGTGATTGTTCCTGAATAGCTGCTCTTTGCGAGACTGTCACATACGCTCCACCGACCTCCTCTTCGCTACTATTCAGCCCTGGTGGCACCGTCGGTGTGGACGCATTCGAATTCATGAGAGGGAAGTCACCGAGAGGACCATCATCCTCCTCGCCAAGTTTGATTCGCAGTTCCAAGAAGCGGGGCGTTTTGATGAACTATAAATGAATGTTTGGTCAGTACAAACAAGATCGACGGAAGTTCAAAGTAACACACCTTCGGCACTGAATCAGTGGCCATGAGACGGAATACATGTGTCTGTATTCTCTCATATAGACGAATCATTGTCTGGAGCTGCGTCGCATTGAAAGCGTTCGCCTGCTCCATCTCGACACGACCCTGGAAGGCCTTGCCTGTTAGGCTCTGGATAACGTCGCTGAGGTAGCCCGACAACTCGTTCCGCAAACCATGGTCAATGTTCAACTCGTTTTGACTTGAGGGCGCAAGATACGTGTTGTAGATAACGAAGGCCATCTGGATCAACGCTTCATGATGGCGCTCCATTGCGACCTGCCCTGGCGTCGCTTTAGCTCCCGCTCGAGTGCTCGGGGAAGTAGAGGCGATAGCACTTGAGGTGATGTTGAACTTCCGCTTGAAGTCCTGCACATCGAGATAGAACGACAAGTTCTCCTCACAGAAGTTGCTCCTCAAGAACTCGCGGAAAAGCGACCGGAGCTGTGGCTCGTCAATGATAAATCGCAAGCGATCGGTGTTACTCTCCCTCTGACCCTTCTTGTTGTCGGCATCGTAGGTGGCGTTGAGTTTCTCCGTCATGGAAATACGACGGTGGATCTTCGCATCATTAGAGGCTGCCGCGTTGTCTCCTGTCGCAGTATCGACGCTGGGATCTTCTGACGACCGCGCCGTGTTCGATGTGACATTGGAAGCTGAAGCGTTGGGGGATGCCGAAGCTCCCTCTGGTAGGTCCCAACGAGCAAGCCTACGGCCTTCTTCCGTGATCTTGTAGATAGCTTTGGCGGTACAGCGGAACTCGCCATGTTGCTGACATTAACGTGTAAGGCAACGTAATAAAGCTCGACATCTAATCAGAGAACGCACCGAAATAGTTGAGTTGGCACCGCCTGCGGCCCCACGAACCGTGAAGATGATAGCTGAGTCGTTGTTCTTCCTCTTATCGCTTACCAAAGCGATGAGTCCGAACCGAACAAATTGAGCAGCCATCTCAGCCGCCTCCTCCCTCCCGATGACGGACGTGAAATCGCATAGCCACTCGAGGGCCGTCACCGCAGCGAAGCAGTTCTTGTGAGTGATTGTCTTGCCTGTGCTTCGATCTGAGACATCCATCAACGCAACACCCCTGGACCGCTCATGATAACGCTTGAGCGCATCCAAAGCATCCAATGATTCTGAGGGATAGTTGGGTTGACGACCAACAAAGCGGCGAAAGAGAGCAGTGATAACGGAGTGAGAGACGATGATTTCGTCATCAACTGACCGTCGCTCAAGATGAAGCAACTTCATGCAGATGGGCTGTGAAGAGAAGACATGTGTAAGATGGTCGCCGTTGATGCCGTTCTTGCTCATAAATCGCTCCAGGACGTGGAGACCTTTTGGCGTAAGCACGTAAACTCCTCGTTCCTTGAAGAGGTTGGAGCCTGGGTCGGCAGCATTTTCAATGAGACGAGCGTCCATGAACTGTTGGCACATCGCCTTGGCCATGTCACGGGTCATCGAGAACGTAGTCGTGGTCGTGGTTGTCACGATACGTGCAGGTTCTCTTGGATCGGGTCCACGGTTGGATTGTGAGAATTTGAGAGAGGCGAGATTCCTTGCCGCATCATCGCTAGTCACAAAATGATTGACACACGGGCACGGGAGAAACGGAAAAGATACACGCACGTTGTGAAAGAATTGGGGAAGGTGCGAAAGTACTGGCGGTTCATGGTGAGCTCCAGCGATACCACGAGGGTTGCAAATAGGTCCAACGTGTCCTGAAAGGGGAGAGACGGCATTAGAATTGTGCATTGAGAAGAAAAGTCAAAGAATGAACCTTGAGGAATGGTCGGCCACGCTTCGTCGTCTTCATCATATGCGACGACGTCGCAGGGGCGGGCGTCTCCGGAGCGGGCATCGCTGGAGATAAAGAAGAAAAGACAGAGAAAGAGATAGATGTGAGCGGGGCGGTGGAGATGGGAGAAAATGGAGAGAGGAAGACAAGAAAAAGGTGGAGGACGGGAGGGGGACCCGGGGAGAAGAAGACGAGACGAACGATGACAAGCGAAACGGCGCCTGTGCGAAACCGTTGACAAGCCACAGTTTAGAGGTATTTTCCACGTGGCAGTTTCCTGATTTGGAGATACGAAACAGGGGCGTGACCCAAGAGTTACTTCATTTAGTCTTTTTCGACCAACCGGTTATGCCTGCCACCCGGCGCCTTTCCTCGTTTTTCTCGGCTAAAAACTATCGTTTCCCCAATCGCCGCCGCTCGACAGCGCGATACAGCCTCGCCCACTCCAGCCGACCTCCGCAGCTCTCTCACACTCCTCTCCCATCTCCCTGCCCTCTCCAAATAAGTTCACGTAACAACTTCCAACGCGCCCCGTTGTCCCAGGTTGCTAAGGCTGTACCCGTCGGGACCGACCCTGCGCCATCATCGAGCGTCCGCCGCAGTGCGCACGGATGGAGCACGCAGCCGCCATGAGGCGTATAGCCCTTGTGTTTTTCAGACATCCCAGCTCCGTGGCCAATCAGGATCCACCGTTTTTGCGCCGTATCTCCCTCTTTGTACAATCGCACCCAGGCTACCGTCACGTCGGACCGCAATCTATCAAACCGCCTTGCAACGCGAAACGCGCTCGACCATCATGGTCTGTAGGTCCCAATTTCTCTCTCCTTTTCTCTGACTCCTCCTGGGAACGTTTGTCCTTCATGCAGACTACTCTCCAAGGACCGATTCTACATCTTACACAGCACAGGCCTGACGCATCAGCTGGTAAATTATCAGCCTGCCATGATCCCCGGCACATGGGACTAAGTTACCGTTTCGACGTCGTGCTGCTGACGTTGCAAATCGTTCAGTTTCGAAGCATGTACCTTGTCGAGGCTTCGATAAGCGACAAGGGCAAGGTTGATGATCCGCACGATACTTATGGCCTAGTTCGCCGGCGGGTACCACAACGACATTCGGCACGTTCCTGGTCGAATCCCAGCGTGAGACAAATTGCGCTCTGTAACTTGACTCTGTCGTTCCCACTCTCTTCCGAACCATCGTGGGCTCCATGGTCGCGGCCCGCGCAATATTTCGCAGGACACTGACATTTCTTACGGCAGGATCAAGCTCGAACCTCCTTGCGTGGTAGACATGACTCAAGACTGTCCCGAAGTCGTACGCTATGCGTACCGTGCAACTACAGCTGCACAACAGTAGTGAGTCGACCTGTACTCGCAATTGGGTGGATGATGACTTCTGTCTTGCAAGCACTACACCTCTGCTCTGATGTCGTCTTGCATCCACGACATCATAAAACGTGGTTACTGCGATCCGGAGCGGCGACAAGTCTATTACCTTTGTGGCGTTGTCTTCTCAGCGGAAGCACCGAACGTAAGTCATTACTTCTATTTTACCACATCCTGCCTCATTTTTGGGATTCATTGGAACCTCGTCGATGTCGCTACATGATCCCCGAAACGAGTTGTTTTCGGGATCAATACGCAGAACATTGAAGTTACGCATCCCCACAGCCTCTGGCGAAGATCCTCTGCCTTGTGTTAAGGTGAAACAGCTGACGATTACATCCTTTCCATGGTGTGCCGTGGGTTCCTTGGAATAAGCGTTGGCTCAGCGGGTATGTGAGCTCTCAGGTCGCCAGAACATCGCGTGTTTATCGGTAGCCCTGGTTTCATTTGCCCCATTCTGCTGGCAGGTATCTTGCCTTTGCGCCTGTCTCCTGGGATGCTTTCTATGGCGCGTCATTCAAACGAGAGTCCAGATCCCAGCGAAGGTTAATTAGCTGCCTCCTGGCGACTATCGCACTCCTGGAAGTCGAAGAAGCCTCATTCAGCGAATTTTGGCTCGTGTTCTTAACCACCGTCCATGGGTGGCGCGCGTGATCGAGTTTAACGAATAGTGGTCAAATCTGGGCCTCATGACCCTTCAAGCTTCACCAATGATGGTGCTGACCTCCCCCCTTTCTCAACCAGCCATGCCGTGGCCATGAGTTACCTCAAAACTTCCCCACCGATCTGACCGACTAAATACGATCGCTTTGGCGATTCGAGGTTCATTCATGTCCTGTACTGCCCTTGAATTCATAGACCTCTTGAAATGAATCTCTAGAATGCGCATCATCTCAACTGGAAGCGGATGGCCGTGACATAAGCGCTGTGACAGAAAACGAAATGTCTTTAATGTTGGAATGTCTTTATATTTTCCCACGACATACCATAGTCACATATCACGCGCCACATGTGTGCGTTTCCTAAACGGTTCAACGGTCAGCACTTCGAAGCTTTAAACTTGACCATGAACTTCACGAACATTAACGTGAGCCTTTTCTCCTTTCTTTGTTCCAGGTTAATCGACTGAACACCACGTAGGATCCCGCTGGCGTAAAAGCTCTGCTCGAGCAGCTCAGGTCCTCGCAGGCATGGCAAGAATCGATCAGCCCGGAACCTATACCCACTGCAAGCACCGCGAGCACTGAGGCGCTGTCTCCAGCTGCTCACGCTGGGATTCAACCTGCTGATTCTGCTCATGATCGAGTTCTCCACCATCGGCCGGCTGATTCTGGAATCCGTACTCGAACATCTGATTCTGCGGCAGTATCTCAGGCGACGACGCTCAGTTCCTCGGTTGCTTCGCTTCTCTCCCAGCTACAGGCCCCGCCGAGCTTCACTAATACTGCCTTTGTGCCACTGGTTCCGCCTGCGCAACCATCCGGAATCGGACATGTGTCTCAACCTTTTTCGTCCTTTCAACCCTCTATCCCAGAGCCCGCACCCGTTCCAGCTCCTCTGCCATCCTCAGCGAGAAAGCAGGACTTGCGCTCCTGTTCATTTCAGCAGGCACTCCCTCATCTAGCGCAGTTATCTGAAGATCCCGATTTTGTGGCTGCTATTTCTACGGTGAGTAATTTATGATTTTTCGAGTGGCGCAAGTTACACATTACATGTTCCAGATGAAAAAAGAGCAAGCCGATCTTGAGCGACAATTATGGGAAGAACGACAAGCGATCCAGGGGAAACACGAAGAAAAGGTCAAAGTCGCCCGGACTAAGCGAGTGCACCGCGCATTTCATCAACTTTGGCTCAGCTGACCCGTATCACGCAGGGCTAGCATGATTGGGGCCGGTCTGACGCGATATGAAGCCGATGTTCGTCCCCCTTTCTTGCGCTTTCCGCCTTCTGATGGAACTGGTTGACACGATGCTTCAGACAATGACAGAATCGTTTCGCCGGGAGTTGCATAGATTCGATTTGGAACGAGTCATCCCTGCGTGGGATGGCCTGGTGACCAAACAGCAGACCACGCTGGAGGCATTAGGCGTACCGGCGATGTTCCCGACGACGGTGGGCGTGGATAGAGAAGTACGCGCGGGCTTTATCTTCGCGAAGCTGGGGCTGATGGGCGAATCCTACCTAATAGAGACAACAAAAGGTCATGCAAGTCCTCGGCGGGATTGTCGGGAGCGAGGAACCGCAACTTCCTTGATGAGTTTTCGAGTTGCCGAGGCGGTGACAGTATGGTGAGAAAGGCTAGCTCAGCCTTCCTAACGACGGTTCCCCAGAATCATGAACATTGCAGTTCGCATGGCTCCTCTTTGCAAGAGAGCTTGAATCCGGTATGGCTTGAACTACCACTTCGACGAGGTCCATCTCGTTAGGTCGAGAGTTCGAGGTTGGCAAATCTTAATCTGTTCATGGGAAGACTGATTATCAATTTGAGACTTCGGGAGTACCAGTGGGCTGGTGGGGGGATGTCTTCAGCATTGGTACTGGTTTGATTTGCGAATCCCTCAGCCTCAAGATCATATTGTACGAGCCTAGAAATTGACATTCGGGACTAATGGCAGGCAATTCATCCAGCGATTCTGTCATGTTGCGTTCTTGATGCTATGCATTGCCTCAGCCACCGAGTTCAAGTCCAATTCTTATTCCGATTGTAAAGATAACAAGGCGTTCTATAACCCGTAGACTCCGACTGTTACAGTATTTGTATGCAAAAACTCAGATCCCGATGAACAATTGATTGGAATTGAAGTGAGTTTCTCGCCTTCGTATGGATGGATCTGTGCTCGACCACGAAAACACTAGTGCTATGTAACGCATTAATGCTCTGCTGCGCCCCCAATGACGAACTGCTTTGGCTAGACTCCAAGTTACGAACTTATGCCACAGAACCTCTTCGTCTACTCCTCGTCTTACTTCCATTATCGACTAACGAACGCATGGTGACTACCCAAGAAAGGGTAGTTTTCAAGATGCACTCATCGACCTGACCAAATCGCGCTTTTCAGACAGCAGCTAGTTAAGTGGCATTGAAGAATCTGAAGATGAAATGCAGGCGATCATGGACTCAGAACCCATCAACGCCGTTCAAGTCATTCTTGTACCCGTAAGAAGCTAGTGAGTATACTTCATCCTCGTATCTAATTTGTCATGATCTCAGAGATACTCGGATTGTTGTCTCTCCAAGCAGCAGATCTTCCTTACATGGGAGTCGAATGGGGAGTTCTACGAATCAATTAAGTATTCGGAACTTTCATCTGTGATTTCGAAATCAGTCAATCCTCCGACATATATCAGCAACCTTTGTGTGCAAACCATTCGCATCTATCGCCATATCGGCATACAAGTGAGCGATCTCGATATCCCGGTCTGGCCGCTCAGTGTCTATGAATATTAGGAAGTTCGCAGAAGTGCCGCTCGGATGATCCTAGACGCAATTCATTTGGCTATTGCGGAGATCGCAATCGAGGGTGATGTTAGACTGCCGTTGGAACCGCAGATGGTTGTTTGACGGAATACATGTTAAGAGGCAGTTTCGAAGCATAGCCCACCGACAGCGCAGACTATGGACCCTGTGCTTGCGTGCAAGAGTCAGAAAGGAGCACATCGGCAGTTTACTGACATGAAAGATCCTACTGACCTCCTGCTGCAGTTCGGGTGTTGAACCTACAATTGACAGTGTTATGGTATTCGCGCACACCCAAACGACAGCGGCCGAGGGAAGCGAGAAACGTCACTGTATGTCCATGAACTATGCCTGAGGTGACGGGTGACACTGTTGCTTTGAGCGAGGTGACTTGGTACGTGGTGTAATATATGTGTGCAATAGCTGGCCCTCCTCATTCCGGATCTTATTCGTATAGGAGTAATGTAGTTTGATATTGCTTGGGTGGTGGATTTTCTGCCTTCTCGCAAAGCGATCGTATTTTCTTTGACTGGTTTCTTAGAATCAATCAAAGAAGGTACGATCAGACGACAGACCGGATCACAAACCCAACGATACAACAGCTCCGCAACCTTTCTCGCTTGAGCACTGCTTAAACCTCTCGCTCATGTGATTCGTCTAGATGCCATAAACACTGCATGTTTTGCTTCCCGTCGTTCAGTCGCTAACTTTGTTGCTGTGGTTCGAGTCCATTGTCTCTTTCTGCCGATTTGCGCAGCCGTTGCATCAACTTCTTTACTTTCGTGCCGCGGCGCTCTCCGTTGCTCATGTCTTGTTGTTTGCAAGAGATACTCGACGTGGACTTTGATGGAATTCTATCGGGTTTAGTTGACAGTCAAAATGGAGACTACAGTGTTCCTGGGCGAAGATTTAGCATCATTTTGAGACACTGGTGTTCCTTAGGCAATCGGCGCGCCCAAGAATTCGCGGAATGTGCTATTTGTGATCGCCGGGCTGGCTCAGACTGAGAGCACCTTCCCATTTTTGCGATGGTCTTGGACACCAGGAGAAAGCTTTCTGGGCATAGGTGGCATGGTCAGAAGGCTGTTTGATCGCTGGTCTGGCAGTGCTTTCGACTCTATTCTGCTTTCTCGCTCATCCGTGATCCACGTGCTTCGGGCTGCGAATTCTGCCTGCTAGATCTTGCAAAGTTCGATAGGCGCTTGCAAGTTGCTGACTCTTGCTGTTCGCGTGCGAGTCGCGCGGGACCCAGGCATCGGCATACAGACTGTAAGCAGCCTTAAGCTCGCCTTGGGCAGAGAAAATCTTTATGTTTTGCAGCTGTGTTGGCTCAGTGCTGGCTCTGCGCTGGTTCTGCGTCCTGGTGAATATGATTGATGGCGCGAGGCTGAACCATCAAAGTCGAACGGCTATTCCGAATTAGTGGAATTCACGATCACGACGGAGCCAGGCGCTGGGGCGATAAGTCGATAGGCCGTCGTGGCCAAATTCAACGTAAATGTCCCAATAAACCAATATCCATCTAGGCGAAGACCGACCATGGTTAGGCCTCTTACCCTCTTACCCTGGTACACCTCGCTTCCATCCCATGCACTTCGGGTGCACAGTTTTGCATTCTGCTCGTCGTTCTCCAAATTCTTGACCTGATGCCTTACGTTGATTTGGTCTCTTCAGACGACTATGCTTCCGTCTTCTATAGTACTAACGCACCCAACCTCAATGTGAGCAGTTTAGACCCCGAGAAACCCACAATTGTTATGCTCCATCCTCTCTTCCTGGACTCCTCGTGGATGCAACCCCAGTTAGAAGATCCTCGTTTACACTCTAGCTATAATATCGTGGTATTCGACACGCGAACAACCGGCAAATCATTATATAGACCTAATGGGAAGTATGATTTATGGGTGACGGCTGCTGATTTAGCCCACTGTTTTCATGTGAGTGAAACCGCATAGCTTTTCCCGCATGCCATCAGGCTGACTGCGCAAGGCAGCATTTGCATATTCCACCTGCACACATCTTTCGCCGCGGAAATCTATAGTTTCACAGCCCTACGTTTTGCAATTTTGTGAGTGGCTTTCTCAGTTATCATCTGCGTGCTTCATTTATCCCTCATGTCCAGATTCCCGGAGCTATGCTTGAGCCTGACCTTGTGCAATGTGCCTCCACAAACGGAGTACGTACGTTGTTGATCGTTGAGGCACCGAGATCTCACAACCATGATCGTAGACTCAGAAGTGTCTTCGAGGCCGTCGAGGAGCTGTCGCAATTATGGGCCTACTCGGAAGACCTGGAATCCTTCGAAAGTGCTTGCAAGGAAGTGCTCACTTTCTTCGCTGGCGTACGTCCTCTGACGCGTTATCTCGAGCCGAGCTGATATTCAATGCCACGTTCTCTCTGCAGGATGCAAATGCAGATATTCAAGACGAGGTGCGCCATTTGCTGGAATAGTCGCCAACGATTACTTAAGGCTTCTGATGGCACCGGTAGATGGTTGCATTTTGGGAACTACATTATCCACCTTTCCGGCGATCATACATTATACCAAACGTGAATTTGGAACTAAATGTACGTGTAGTCTGCATGTCTCCAATGTCTTCGCTGACTGTCGATATCCACAAGCGTACCCCACTGAATGCCGAGGAGCTTGCTTGTGTCCGATGTCCCACGCTGATTATTCAGGTGGGTGTGATGTCAACTTCTCTCATGACCATGTGCACACCATTGTCTAGGCGGAGCGTTGTCAAACGCATCCAATGGAATACGCGCAGCAGTTAGCAGACGCCCTTGTCAATTCACCGAATGGCCCCACTATATTTCCCGTGAAAGGTCAGTGAAATTAGGCGAACTCGATCGACACACGCTGACGTCGCGAACTCTTCCACCAGCCACTCACGCGTATCTGACCGTCCTCAGCTCGTCCATCGTGAACCAGGTGCTGCACAAGTTCCTCTCGCGGCAGCCGAAGACGAGGAGCGACCTGCGGCCTCCTGCGATCCCACTGCTGGAGCGAATGAAGATGGCGTTGGGGAAGCTCGCCGAGTTCAAGAACGATCCTTCCATCGCAGAGCGCGATCCTCGCACTCCGATATCATTCTCTTGTGTGCCCGACGACGTGGCCAACAGCCAGCTTGAGCTGTCCGTCCTCTTTATGAAGGGCCAGATGAACGCGTTCAATCCACTGGGCTCGGACGGACGTCCGCTGCGCAAGTACGTCACTGCATCCATCCGTGATACGTCTGCCCACACTGCTTGACAGGTTCTCGGAACGCAAGAATGACCACTGGCTCGACTCCGGCGCCGACGGCTTCTCGTACTCCGGTATGGCATGCTGCCTCCTTCCGCTTTGCGTGTATGCTCATTCCCCCACACAGGCACGAAGCCCTTCGAGAAGAAGAAGCGGCCGCAGAAGCGCATCGACCGCGAGGAGCTCGTGCTGCCGCCCTCGGAACCTGTCTCGCAGGAGATCCAGCAGGTCTCGCGTGTGCGCCGCACCAAGCTGATCCCCACCGCCGCGATTGCGGACAAGCAGGTCATCAAGGGGTCCATGGCGAAGGTCGTGGCGTCCAGCAGCACCAGCTCGCTGCCGCAGCTCCCGCGGCGACTACTCCGTTCGTGACGTGCTGTAGGGCACCCCCTACTGTACTTAACTTATCTTATTAGCCTGGCAGGGAGCTATATGACATACGCATCCCACTCGGATGAGCTTGCTGGGCCTTATCTTTCTTGGGCGGGATGATCCTTTTGTGCATAAGGACGGGCTCGAGGACGGCTGGTATATATGCTTACTATTAACGGGCTCCGTTGGGTCCATAGTTGCAGTGCTGATGCATGTATATAGAGGGAAAAGTATCTAGCCCATTAACATTCCCTATATGTAACGCACATCTTGGAATTCTCAATCGACCGTCCTGATTAGACAGTGTCCGAGGACAGGCAGACACGCCCGCCTCCAGGGAGTAGCAACAAACGCCATAATGTCCAATGTATGACGGAAAAGATCGTGCAGATGGCGAACACTCTAAAGGCTCCCCTCGACCATCTTCGCCTTGTAGTACCGCACCATCTCCTCCAGGCCCATCCTAACCGTCCAGCGTGGCTCCCACTGGAGTGTCTGCTTCGCGCGGGTGGTGTCGGGCCTGCGCTTCTGCGGGTCGTCCGTCGGCATGGGCTTGTAGATGATGTTCACGCGGCGCGGCTCGACGCCATCCTCGCGCTGCACCTTCTCAACGATATCACGCACGAGCTCCGCGAACTCGCCAATCGTGAACTCGTCGCCGTTCCCGAGGTTGACCGGGCGCGTCTCGTCGGAGTTCATGAGTGCAATGAGCCCGTCGACCAGGTCGTGGATGTACTGGAACGAGCGCGTCTGCTTGCCGTCGCCGTAGACAGTCATGTCCTCACCGCGCAGTGCTTGCACGATGAAGTTCGACACCACACGTCCATCGAAGGGGTTCACTGTGGAGGATATCAGAATGCAAATCCTTGGGACTACAGTATGAGATACATACTGCGAGGACCTGGGATTGCGCGCAATTAGTGCAAAATCGGAGCATATTTAAACAATAGACGTACCGTAGGTATTGAATATACGAGCAACGCGGACGTCCACGCCATCTTGACGGTGGAAGCCATAAGTCAAAGTCTCGGCGACGCGCTTGCCCTCGTCATAACAAGCCCGGGGCCCAATAGGGTTCACATGTCCCCAGCTTTCAAACAGTTAGTATCGACGAGATAGGTGTAATAAATTTGCATACTAGTCTTCGTGTTGTGGATGAACTTCAGGGTCACCGTATACCTCTGTCAAACAGTTTTAGTATGGTATGCGCGAACTAGATCGAGCTGAAAGGTTGTACCAGATGTGCTCGAAATCAAGAAACGCGCTTTCGTGCGCTTTGCGAGACCCAACATGTTCAGCGTTCCCATGAAGGAGGTCTTGATCGTCTTGACAGAGTTGAATTGATAGTGAGAGGGGAGGCAGGGCATGCAAGGTGGTATATTTCTGGGCAAAATAGTGAGATGGTTTAATCTGCACTACCATGTGACGACTTACGGTCGCACTCAATCATGAAGGGTTCTACGACATCATGACGGACCATCTCAAAGTTGGGATGGCCTACCCAATGGCTCACCGTCGTTTTCGAGCCGGTGAAGAAATTGTCAAGGACAGTCACTTCATGCCCGAGAATCATGAGACGGTCGACCAAATGAGATCCCACAAAGCCCGCTCCACCGGTGACCAAGATGCGCTTGCGCTGAGACGGAGAAAGCAGCTTGACTGGAGGGAAGCGGGAGAGAGTGGTGTAGGAGATAGACTGCGAGTCTGGGTGGAAGATAGACTTGGACTGGTAGGCACCGTAGCCCCCTGTGAATCTGGCGTGCTGCAATTCTTCCATTTTCCCTTCTAGCTCATCATTGGTCGCGGTGGGGGAAGATGCAGTGATGACGTAGTGAGGACGAAGATACAGGGAACGCAGAACATCTAGAGAAACCTCGCAGTCGAACCCGAAGCGGTTGAAGCCGACGGTAGTGATGACATTGCCATTCTTGTCAAGAGTACGAATCTATATGCATAGAGATTAACTCCCAACACGAAGACTGAGAGTACGGACGGAGTGGAGTCGACGTCAAAGCACTCAAAGTGCGAGACTCATCAATGAGGGGATTGTTGCTTGCCTCGGAACTGTTAGTCTGCTCGACAGACGGCCCAACAATTCCACTATCAGAGAGCATTTGAATGCCGTTGATGTTGTGTCTCTGCTAAACATCGCCGCGACCATGTTAACAGGCATTCACATGAGGAACCACTGCAACGCAAGCAATAGGCACTACGATGATTCCGACATGAGAGCACCCAGCATGAATGCATGGATGATGAGATTTCCACTGCGCACGGCGTGAATTGAACAGAGTGCGATTGCGTTTACTCACTGGGCTAACCGGAGGGATGCTGGAGGAGGACATTACGTGGCAGATGGTGGCAGAAAGAGCGGACGAATGGATTGAGGGGGTCTAAGAGGCTTTTATAACGGCGAGAGAGCGGGTGCAGCAAAAGGAGACCTCTCCTAATTATCGCCGGTCAAATCGCGACACGACGAGTTCATGATCAGGCTCGCGGCTATCCCCGATCCAATCACAATCCAATGTAACGAAAAGTTGCAGACGCGCAGGCGACGCGGCGCGGCATGCCAGTTCCTTCATCAGCTTACTCGACTTGCATTTCTTCCTTGTAATCCTGCTTAATTCCTGCGAATTGTCAGTCAGCACTTGCATAATTGCTATCACGCCCTATCCCTAGCTTTCTCATGCCTCGCGCGCCGAAATCGACTGGCAAAACAAGACATGACCCTCTTCATGTCCAACTAGACGAAGACGAGGTCTATGCGAAGTACGGAAGGGTATCTCAGCCCGGCAAACGGAAAAAGTCGAAAGCGAAGGACGACGACGACGAACGCCCAGAGGTGTGTCAGACTACCATCGGAGTAGAAAGACTGTATGGGATTCATGCGCGAATAGGTTATCTTAGACCCGAAAACGTCAAGACGCATATTCGAGCTCGCAAAGGATCAACAGGAAGAATTGGGCGCCCCTGATGGGGAAGAGGATGACCTCGAAGACAAACCAGACTTCACTGTTCTGCGAACAAAAAACCTCGAGGACGAGGAGGACGAGGATGACTTGGATCGGTTCGATGAGGACGATGCTGACGAAGAAATTGAGGAGATTGTGAGTTCTACTTGACGCTAGCATGCCACTAATGTTGACAAGCAGCCTGGCAGGAAGTAGACGAAGGGGATATGAAAACATTGGATGCGCTACTGCCCGCGAACGCCGGTGAACGACGGACTTTGGCCGACATCATCTTCTCGAAATTGGACAACTTGGAGGCAGGGAAGACCACCGTGATTCAAAAATCTCACCAAGGTCAAAACTCCGCATTCAGCCATCCTTTTCCCGCTGACTCCGCTTCTCCATAGATCCTGACCGCGCACCTGATCCCGCTGAAGGCCTCAATCCCAAGGTTGTTGAACTATACACTAAGTTCGCAGTCAACAGCATATGAGTCTGCCCAGATAATTGACGGCTTTCGTTTCAGAGTTGGCCTTGTATTGTCTCGGTATAAATCTGGACCCCTTCCCAAACCATTCAAAATCATCCCTCACTCCCGGCATGGGCTCGTATGCTCGCACTTACCCGCCCAGAAAACTGGACACCTCAAGCGTGTCACGCTGCGACGCGATATTTGTCTCGCAGATGAAGCCCCCACAAGCGCGGATTTTCCTCGAAGGCGTGCTTCTTGACGCGATTCGTGAGGATATTCGGCTCACGAAAGATGGCGCGCGGAAGAACAAGAACCATCGCAAACTCAATGTACACTACTATGAGAGTTTGCGCCGCGCGCTGTATAAACCCGGGGCATTCTTCAAAGGCATCGTGTTCCCGTTATTGAATGTACGTTGCGCGTTTTACCATACGGCAGCGATAATTAGTTGTTGACATCATTGAACTATGTTTGTAGAGTGGCTGTACTTTGCAAGAGGCAGCGATCGTCGCCTCCGTGTTAGCGAAAGTGAAAGTTCCAGTCCTGCATTCTTCTGCGGCGCTCTTACGTCTAGCGGAGATGGAATATTCAGGTGAGGATTAGTGTATGCATTTATTGGCCTGGTAAACACTCATAGGGACCAATCGAAAAGGTCCAAATTCACTCTTCATCCGCATACTCCTTGACAAGAAGCACGCACTTCCGTACAAAGTCGTGGACGCCCTAGTCTTCCACTTCATCCGGCTCTCTAACACCTACAAGGCGCGCGCAGCTGGCGATGCCGCCAAGCTGCCTGTACTGTGGCACCAAAGTCTGCTCGTATTTTGCCAGAGGTCTGCACTCTTCTCCTGTTACTCACTTTTCGGACGTTGACTTGGTGATTCTGCATAGATATGCATCAGACTTGACGCCTGACCAGAAGGACGCGTTGCTCGACGTGGTGCGGGCGAACCCACACCCACAGATCGGACCAGAGATACGCAGGGAGCTGGTCAACTCTGTTGTGCGCGGTGACCCCCGTCCTGATGCCGATGGCGACGTTGAAATGGCGTAACGCCTCGGTCTTCTGGCGTCTGCTATATGTATCCTTAGATTTTTAGGACTCTCCCCATCGCGCATGCTCGCGAGTTACATATATTCCCGCTGTTATTGTGGAACACGATGTATACAGTACATTACTTTTCACCATGCGCAGGAATACCACGATGATTATGCGGATTATGACTGAGAATTGCATCCTACTAGTGCCAATCAGTGCGTCCGCTTTTTCTTCCGATGGCCCTTGTCGTCCTTGGGCGCAGATCGAATCGCTCCCAACACGTCCTTCAAGTTCTTGTCTGCAGCGATATCCTCTTTCCCCGTAGTGGCTTGCTTAGTGAGCATAGCCGCTTCCCCAAGCTCACCCTTCTTGACTTTCTTGCCTACAGTCGCATCGAAGAGTGCGTCAATCTCGTCCTCAGGACGCGTCTTCCGCTTCTTCTTCGAAGGCTTTTCAACTGTGTCGGGCGCCGGGACTGGCGCGTTCGCAGAGGTTGCTGGGACAGATGGGGTCTGGGATTGTTGAGCCGGAGCGGAAAAAACGTTGGCAGCACTTTTGGCGGCAGCTTGCATGTTCTTCCAGCGCTCTGGGTCACGCTGCAGAACGTGTAAGCTGAGGTTTCGCGCGAAGAACTTGCCGTAGAACGAGCCGGCGAGGGTATGTTCGTGAGGAATCAGGGAACGAGCGACCTTCTCCTATGAAATACGAGTAGTCATGATCAGTGGCAAGTCCATAACTAACATTGCTGTGTTGTTGTATACCTTGAGGTATGGATCGGCATACGCCCAGCAGCGGTCGCCAACTCGACTGCCTATCCGGTCATCGACCAGGACGTGGAAGTGTCCCATGAAGGTAAGAACAAAGTTGCGTTTAGCCTTGATAGGCACCGTTGGGGAGTCCAATATCGCATCTAATACCCGGGAGCTTCGTGACATGGTAGCCATGGCAATCAAGTCTTCTACGCTCAAGGACTGTATGCTGCGCAGCGAAGGTAATAAGAACTGGATTCGCAGCACCATGTCGAAGAAAAACCGGGCGTACCTGTTGAGAACTACCTGACTGTGAGGGGCAGGCAGGCGTAACAAAGACTGCAGGAGCACCGCGCCTTGTGTCTTCGGCTCCAGTGGATCTTCGTCAACATCAGTTTTCCGTCTTTTCTTATGCGACTCATCCTCGGTCTTCCCCTTTACTTCAGGGTCTCGTGAAGATAAAGCAACCTTGTAATCCTGTGAAGCTCACATCGTCAACACACGGTAAGCATGATACAATGTCGTATTCACTTACTGGTAACGTTTTCAACCTCAAGGCGCACGGCACAAATAATGATCTGTCTTCTCCTGCAGAGAGCTCGAGACCGGAGCAAATGACCTAGGATGCACGAATCAGTCCATGCTATCTTTCCATTTACTTACATCCGCACCTCTACCACGGCTTCCATTTGCGTTTGCAGCGTTGCCGCTCTGTCAACTAAGGCACGAAGCACACCCGTCCGCGAGCTCTCTGTCGTAGGAAAACATGTAAATATTACACAATTTCTGGTTCAGAAGGCATTCCTCACTAATAATTTTCCCCGAGACACCTTCAAGCTCTTGGCACGCATCATCCAACTGCTCCGCATTGAGCCGTTCAAATGCCTTGGCGACAACGAAATTTGCAACAGGATGTGCTGCAAGTTTCGGCAACTTCCCCTGGAAGTATGTCACCCACAGCATATTGAACACCTTCTCAGGTGACCGATGGACGAGGGTCTCGAGGAGATGTGAGGCGGTTGGGTCGCGCAGGAGGGTACTCAAATAATCCGAGGCTTCGGGGACAGCAGAAGGATCATCATCTGGAGGATCATGAGTTTTCAAAGTTCACAAAGAATGACATTCACATACGAGACAGCGTGATTAATCCAACCAACACTCGGTCCATGAGAGAATCCGATATATCAGCCATGCCCTCTCTAGCTTCCAGCTCGAGAAGCATCTGCAAAGCGTTTGAGACACCGTCCATCCGAACGAGAAAGTAAACTAACACACCTGCAGCACCGGGCTAGCAACCTTGTTGGCAGCCAATGCCCTCACCTCATTTGCGTCGAGTTGGTCACGTAATGCCACGACATACTTCAACGCGGTCTTGCCGAACTCAGGCGGAGTAGCTGCAGAGGATTTGCTTTCGCTTGATGCTTGGCCTTCGATAAAGACAGACTTCATAGTACCCTGCCTTGCCTTGTATGCTGCGCTCTTCTTGGAACGCACTGCAAAACTAGGTCTGCCCATAGTATTGGAGGAGTCGTGATCGGATCCAAAAATGTCGGGGGCGAGGAGCATCAGGAGAGCCCGGAAGACATGAGAGCCGAAAGGATCCATAAGCAAAGAGGAGAACGCAGGGAGCAGTTCCTGATATTTTATTCAAAAATGTTGCATAAGAGAGAAGTATCGCCAAACTGACCTCGCAGGCATCGAGCACAAGCTGAGTTAGCGTCCTGAGATCGCTTTCCTCTGGCGACTCTGAAGGCGGGGGAAAGATTCCACGAGTCTGCACACATCTCTCGTTCAACGCTCTCGAAAGAAATGCAAAAGATATACTCACCTCCCGCGATATTGTATCGCTTGCGACGGTCAACAGAGTCTGGATAACGTGCGAAGCAAACCTATGCTTCGCGAGCTGTTCGAACCTACAACCTGCGTTCAGTGAGCCGCGCGACAATCGCAAGGTATTTGCACACTTACGAGCCGCTGAGCCTGTCTACAAACACCCTCCGCACGAAGTCATCCATAGAATACGCCATTCGTTCCAGGATTGTGGAGCAATCGGGATCGGTAGCAAGCTGCTTTTCTTTTCCCGACATCTCGGTCAAAGCAGCCACAAAAAACAATCGACGGTCTGCAGGACCATGCTTTTAAAAGACCTGTACTATGAAGAGTTACATTACTCACCTTCATTAGGATCAACGTCGCCGTCTTCTGCCGCCCCGCTCCTCTCGTCCTGCCATTCGCGAATTTGCAAGTCGACAGTGCGAAAATAGGCTTTCACTTCTGCATCCACGTAACCAAATGGAGCCTCCTGATCAATTGCAGTGGTGTTCGAAGCCGAAACTATCCATGAGGGACCCGCCTGAGGCTCGAACTTGTCCTCTTGAAAAATATGGTCTGGTTCTTGGACTTCCGCTTCTTCTACCTTCTTTTTGTGTTTCTTGCCTCTCTTTCTGTTTTCTCGGGGCATCGCACGTAGAGTCGGATAGCACAATGAAAACTAAAAAGTGAGTTGAGCACAAGTGATCGGCTTCCGCAAAAGGCAATTACTTCTTGCGCTGGACGATCATGGCTCCTCGAAATTGTGCTCTGTGCCACAACGCCCGTGCCATCCTCAAAAGGCCAAAGACTGGCCAGCAAATATGCAAAGAGTGTTTCTTTTATGTTTTCGAAACTGAAGTACACAACACTATCATCGAGGCCCAGTTATTCAAACCTGGCGATCGAGTGGCTATCGGGGCGTCTGGCGGCAAAGGTGCAGTCGTTTTCTACACAGACCTCCTACATGCGGATGCGGATGACTTGCCTATCAAACAGATTCCACTGTATTGGCACATGTTATGAAAACCTTGAATGACCGCTACCATTACGGTCTAGAACTGTTTCTCCTCTCCATCGACGAGGGTATCACTGGTTATCGAGATGATTCTTTAGAGGTACGATGCTGTTTCGCTGCGTATATGCGTTAGTTTCTTACTTTATCTATGGTAGACTGTCAAACGGAATCAGCGGCAGTATGACATACCATTGAAGATCCTGTCATACGACGAGCTATATGGCTGGACAATGGATGCGATCGTGGCTCAAGTCGGCAAAAAGAACAACTGTACATTTTGCGGGGTATTCAGACGACAAGCACTTGACCGGGGCGCTGCTATCTTGAATGTCGACCACATTGTGACAGGACACAACGCCGACGATATCGCAGAGACCGTCCTTATGAACAGTAAGTCCAGGTCATATTCAGTTGTCTATTAGATCACGATTCTGGATTAGTAATGCGGGGAGACATTGCCCGCCTTGGCCGCTGCACCTCAATATGCACACAAGGCGAGGATACCATCAAGCGCTCCAAGCCTTTCAAATATGCGTACGAAAAGGAGATCGTGATGTATGTAATAACCGCAATATGTGTTTCAAATTACTAATGACTTCACGTAGGTATGCATACTTCAAAAAGCTGGATTACTTTTCTACCGAATGCATATACTCGCCCGATGCATACAGGGGACACGCTCGAGCATTCCTCAAAGATCTTGAAGCCGCTCGTCCAAGCGCAATCATTGACATCATCCACTCTGGAGAAGCATTTGAGGTGAAGGAAGATATCAAGGCTACACAAAAGGCCCAACGTATGCTTCAACTCCCGTGCTCCAGAAATCTCATTATCTCATTTCGCTTCTGTAGAGGTCTGCAAGCGGTGTGGCTATATGTCTAGTAATGAGCTCTGCAAGGCTTGCACCCTTCTCGAGGGCCTTGAACGAGGCATGGCAAATGCTGCTATTGTACGTTATCTTATTTCAATAATGGCAACCAGCATCTCATGTCACGCACAGACTGATCGTGCACGCAAGAAGTTAGACGCAGATGGGCCTGTCCCGGATAACTTACGCACAATACCGTTCTTCTACATGCCTCCAGGATTACGATCATCTTCATATATTCCCGTCGAAGCGCCTCCATAGCGTCACCAAAGATACTTATTTGACCAGGAGCTTTCTGTAGCAATTAGGTAATGATGTACCCTATTCCCTCACAAATAATCATTAGGGTCGTTGTTGGGAGCTACTGTACACTACAGAGTAACAGGGATTTCCATTCGTTTGTTCGTCGCGGCAGACACTGTGGAGTGGCATGTTTTATGTGAGCATCCTGTGCAGCAAGCATCCATACGCTTTTATTGATGTTGAACTTCCTCAGTAAGCACAAGTCATCGTGACCGTCAGACACCATGACAAGCCATTCATAGTCCATCCTGTGGTTTGCGCTACCTACAAATGATTCTGTAAGCATGAGAAATTCCTGATGTGAGATGATGCGGGGTGTTCGACATCAATGGTTTTGTATCTTATGGACAGGCTGGTCTGGATTGCACAGCTTTATACTCCCAAGTGAATTGTAGCCGGCACAACAAGCGCGGCTCTTGACGCGTGTTATTGCTCGATAGGAGAGATAGCGACTTTATGGATACCGCCGTGAGATGCTCAGTATTCACGTCATAGGCTCTAGACAGAGACCGAAATAATCATTTGGGAATTTCATCAGCAACGTCACCTCAAAAATACAAACATGCTCATACAATAAATTTAATGTGTTAGTATTGTATTCATTCCGCAGACTCAAGAATCATGGGTATAGCACTCAGCCTTCAGGAGCAATCACCAAAGCAACTCAACGAACCATCGCACTAGCTGTTTCGGCCAATACTAGAGCGCAGTGACCAGAGCCATATTTCGGGGTCGGGGTGCCAGTTGGACCAATATGGACCTACAACCGTCACTTTGACACAAGAGGCATCAAAGTCACCGATCAACACGTATTCGTATGCTCAATATTCAATAGCTTGTCTGATATATTCTGGTGTTGCCGTACTATCAGGGCATGTAGATATTACGTTTTGACATAGCAAGGCACCAGTTTGAATCATTCTCTGTCTTCAAAGACATCATGTCTTTGAAGACAGAGAATGCGCTCGTTGTCATTGAGATATTTTCAATGATGGAACCGGCGGAGAAAGAATTTGGCTTCATACTGCAGTAGGTAATTCAAGACAATGGCCTTGGAACGCCTCGAAGCTTTACAAGTTAACTTGATCAAGGGTCCCACGTAAGCATTGCTGAATCGCCTATGGTGTTCAATTTAAACTTCAAGTTCTGTTGTCTTATCAACAGATATCACTGAGGTTGTTTTGGTCCTTCCTAGCTGAGTTGTACTTCGTTTGCACCAATTACCTGCATAACATAGCAAGTCCGACCATGCTACGATGAATCGGTCATCGATGGTGACAAGGTGATATCTTTTATTTTACGATCGTGAATCATTCTCGGTCTTTCCTTGTTCATCATATATCTTGTTATTGATGCAAATGCTTTCTTGTAGCCATCTATATGCAACTTTGGGAGCATTCAAGTTTCATCTCCGGTGCAGATCATCAGCAAAATTTCAATTTGACTTATCATACTTTTTTCTCTTAAACTAACCCTTATGAATTTACTTTTTAAGTCTTATATCTCTTCTTCATCTTAATTAAGAACAAAAAGAGCAATTAAGAGGTAAAAGAGATCTCATAAGGGTTTTTAAAAGTGCATTTAAGAGCAATTAAGAGACAAAAAGTATGATAAGTTAAATTGAGATTTTGCTGATGATTCCCATAATCAGCTTTAGAACCACTGAATTTCCCTGGAACTTATGGATTCAATCCTAAAGATAATGCATATGTTTTATTTGGCTACGTAGCAACGATCCATGGTACTTTATTTTACCGAATGCCCAACAAAAGCACAATTGTTATGAGATGGACATTCGTACCCTTGAACCAGGTGAACAATCCTTTCCCCATGGTGAACTTCCTAGCTAAGTTGCATCATGACTCTTAGTTCCTGGTACTGCATTGCCCTATCTATAAAATTCCCCTGTGCTCCGGCATGAGAAAATCACGATGTGGGGCACATCCGACATCAATTGTTTTGTTTGACATTGCCTCGCCCTTGACAGGAATCATCAATTTAGTCCATGATGGGCTGGTCTGAATTGCATCATAAGTGCAATCCGCAGTGAATGTAATACGTCCTCATAGCAGCTATCGGTACAAGGATGTCTTTTACCGGACCCGTATAATGAGTGCTCTGGCGAGGGCGGCCCTTATTGTTGGATACAAGCCTATAGAAGCCACTGTGAGATGCTGAATAATATAATGTACTCATGATGGCCATCGGAAAGCTCACCCATTGGCAGTTTGCTTTGAATGGAAAGAGATAACAATTCAATTGGATAGTTTGGCCAGCAACACCAGTTTGTAACTACAAACATTATTGTGCAA
The DNA here is from genome assembly GCA_001683735.1 of Grifola frondosa. Lineage (NCBI taxonomy): Eukaryota > Fungi > Basidiomycota > Agaricomycetes > Polyporales > Grifolaceae > Grifola > Grifola frondosa. The sequence goes on from LUGG01000010.1 coordinate 308,988, forward strand.
CATACAAAAATAGATCTGCATAGGTATTCCAATCAAGCGGTGGGTTCCAGAAGAGGTATACTATGTTGCGCTCAAATGATGGTATTGCTCTGAGGGCCAAGTCTGAAAGGTATAGTAGTCAATGATGCCTCCGAATACAGTCACTATAGCAGACCCAGCAGCCATCGGACTAGTTGTTTGGGCAAGGAGAAGTAGAACATTGTAGTAACCAAAGCCCAAGTATCAAAGGCTACTTTCTCCAGACTTCCTTCTGCACGTGGCCTTAGTCGCCAGACCTTACGCACAGCCCATAGGGTTTGCGTATGTCTCACCATTGTTGAAGAGCCTCTGCCATGCTGGGCCTCGATGCAGGATCCTCCTGAGTCATAGACATTATGAGAGGGGCCATGAAGTTAACGTTAGAGTATTTCTGACGAAGCTAATGAGCACATAATATTATGATAGTAGCAAAAGGAAGGCATATGTCGTGAAAGTTCCGATGGAATACATTTCTGATGATGAATATGTCGAGCTTGAAGAGGTCATATGGGACACCCTCAAACGAAAGTTCTGGAGGTTTTTGATCTTGGCCATCGACCCCCGTAGCAAGTTTTGGATGGATCTCTGGAGGAATATATACGGATATTCTGAAATCAACGAAGTAGTATTTGACGGAGATGCTACTGCGAGCAAGATAATGTGCAATGCCCTGGCCATTAGGGAGAGAAGCTTCGTGAATGGGGTGGAACCCTTGAGGAAACATCACTGTTGCATCCATCATGATGTTTGCATATGAACAGTCACTGTAATTGGAAGTAAGCACATCGGGTTCAAAATTGGTAAATCTCGATGATGGGAACACAATGGTTCCGTGGATCTTCTCTAAGAGATCTCTCAGAAAGCATATTAGCTATCTGAATCTCCTTGTCTCCAGTGTTTATGCATTTGATGTACATGCATATACCGTCAGATATGCATGTCGCATCGATGAGATGGGAACAAAGCTAGGTGGAGGTTAGGAAGTTATGAGAACAGAGCAATTCGTGACTCGCCAGCAGTGTTATAGAGTCTTCAAAGAAATCGGATGCTTTCCAGTACCTCTCCACGAAGGTACCCATCCTAGTTGATATCTCGGGCATAACATATAGCCATGCGACTCAAGAAATTGCTGATGATTCCTCCACAATATCTCCGATGGATGAAGCATACCCCAAATCTCTTCAATATCATCTGGCCCTTCCTGAAGAAAAGGTAATCTGGGGTGTGAGGAGTGGAAGGACATGCTAGGAGCTCGAGAATCCGCTGATGTTGCCAAAGTTGAAAGAGGACTCGGAATATAAACAGCCATGTTTCAGGGTTGGGGTGCCAGTTGGACCTCTATGGACCTACAATCTTACTTGATTTGGGCAAGAAGCATCAAAGTCACCGATCAACACTCTCACAATGTCAAGACTTATCGGAGAACAATGCTTGATGGTGTATCCTGTCATCTACATACATCTGGTTTAAGTCCACATGGAAACACCCTTGTCTCCGGAAGACTTTCTGATAATGACCGACCTGAACACTGGCAGCTTGACTGAATTGCCCATTGAATTCAAACAAAAAACTGTGCGGGTACGCTGCAGAATTATGTCGTAAGTGGGTTTATGGAGAATCCCACAAAAATTTCAGACAATCACTCGTGTATAAAGGGACCAAGCTTGTGAGTGTGCTAACTGCACCCATCCGACCTTCACATTCATCATCGCCCCACATCGTTAATATCATTACACCTTCTCTCATCCTCTGGCAGGACTTATTAGGTACATATTTCTTTGCTCAGCCAAATACACAGTGTTGTGACAGGAACAGAATGACCACTCTCTTGATTATATTTCCGGCATCTCTGGCATCTTAGGCGTTAGTGTTGTGGCTATGACGACTTATGTCAAGAACAACTCTGCCAGAGAGTTGATCGGAATGGCACAAGAAGTCGTTAAGAGAACAGAAAATCTCCTCCTTGAAATGGAGCCTGAAGAGTATTTGAAGATTCAAGCTACACATCCGGATTTCTTTCCAGAGTTGGATTCACAACTTCATCTGTAAGCTTATTCCATTGCATCCACCCCATCCAAATATAACACTGCATAATTACAGCACCAAATGTGAATTGCGTTTATTGGAGGAGCAAGCCGAAGATGCCTCCCTTTGGGCTTAGTATGGCATATGGATGTTTAATGATCTGAAGAAGGATATCCAAGATCTGCACGACAAAGCTTACAACATTTACAAAGATGTGCTAGTGAGTTCAAATGCTGGGGAAAGTATGCACAGACGATGCTCATGAAAACAACAGGGGACCACCAATACCATTCGCAGGCGCCACGACATGCCACAGCATTTAAACAATGTTCCCAATTGGCAGCCGACTATGTTTGGAACTGGGTACACGGGTTCATGCACTGTTATCTTCATACACTGTGAAGTTTGACCGATCTTTGATAGAACCAGCTTTATGTACCCCAAGGACAGAACTTGAAGGTAAGAGTTACATTTATGTTCATCGCCTCTCACTCATCTGGAGCATGCAGCTGGAAGTCTCCATCTTCCGCAAGGGCCTCCAAGTAGTGCCTGCACTGGCCGGTAAGGCACCAGGATCATAATGGGAGGTTAGTTCCGGTTCACAGGGTTGACCACAGACTCCTGCCCATCCTTACGGCTCGAGGGAGGGGCTGAATCTGAGTGGTGGAAATATGAGATATAATTAGAAACCATCCAGATTACATGTCAGAATTTAAACTCAGCACTCTTATTTTCCCCTACCTCTCCCCAACGGCTGGCATGAAACATTGGTAAACAACAGCCACCCGCGGGCGACTTCCCTATTGAGCAGTGAGTGGGAGCCAAGAAATATAGTAGCTGTCACATCGATTGTACCCAAATTGTAGTTGGGGTAATAAAATTTCATGTGTCGTATATCCCACTCACTATGACCACCTGCACTAGTGCTGATGTCCCTTCAGTTGATAGTATCCGCGAAAAGTCTTCTGAACTTCTAGGCTGTCGACCGTGCCTGTGGCAAGCAAATGTAACTCAGGCACTTCTTCGACGTGACAAGGATGTTATGTGTGTTGCAGGAACAGGATCAGGGAAGATGCTGACTTTCTGGATGCTGTTGCTTTTTCGACCAAATGACATCCAGATTGTTATCACACCTTTAAACATTTTAGGTACACAGAACAAGCAACAGCTCAAGGAACTCGGAATTAGTGCAATTGCGATTTGAGCTGAGACTGCAACTGTTCAAAATTGGAAGGTACTCATGTTCGAATATTTAAGTGTTTAAGTATGATTGATTATGTTTGTAGGACATTGAAGATGGCAAATATCATGCTGTTGTAATAAATCCGAATGAAGCGTTGAAGGAAAACAGAGGTTGCAAGAAGCTCTGGAAAAATGTCGACTTCACATCACGACTCATTAGTGTAACATGGGATGAAGGCCACTGCGTCAGTGCGTGGGGCCATTTTCGCCCAGAGTACAAGGATGCAGGTCGCCTCCGCTATATGATTCCGAAAGACGTCCCCTATTATGTTCCTTCAGCTACACTACCAGATGACATTCGCAAGGACATCATGAACACCCTCCGAATGGACCCCGCACAAATATTACTTTTTCAGCACTCAAACGACTGCCCTAATATTCATCTTACTGTCCGTAAGATCAAGCATGCACAGTCTAGCTTTGAGGATCTTGCCTTCTTGATACCCGAGGACTGGAAACCTGGCGACAAGCTTCCGAAATTCCTCGTCTTCTTCGATAGTATTGACGAGTCAATCAATGTCACACATGCACTATGAAAAAGGCTTCCAGTTGAATACAGGGATAAAATCAAATGGTTCAACTCTGATATGATGCCACAATTTCGCGAGCAGGCAACATCCGATTACAAGGAGGACAAGCTCTGTGAATTATATTGTACAGATTCATTCGGCATGGTAAGAGTTTTTTGAGCTAGAAAAGACTCACCGCTGATGGCATTCAATCTAGGGTGTAGATATACCAGATATCGAGATAGTTGTCCAATGGCGGGTGACCTGCGATGTAAACACCCTGTGGCAGCGCTTCAGGCATGCAGCACATCGTCCCGATCTATTCGGGACAGCGGTGTTATTTGCGGAAGCAAAGTATTTCGATGATGAGAAGGAAAAGAAGAAAGAAAGTGCAGCTAAAGCTGCAGCAAAGAAGCAAGCAGGTACGAAAAGAAAGGCAACAGAGTGTCTCCCTGCAGAAAGGCCTGTGAAGCAAGCCATCATGGAGACTTCTGCAAGACTACATGATGGGCATGCTAATCAGTCAACAGCCTGGCTTGTTGCTGAACAATCTCCATCTCTTAACAGCTATGGTGACAATCCACTCACCATGGATCATGACATGTTAGCATCCCCGGACCTCTCCAATCCCACGAACGCAGGCAACCCAATTGATGCACCCATAGCAGACCCCATCCATGACCCATGTCTGGCAGTGCAAACATCCAGAGATGGACCATCCAAGTCATCGAGCGAGTTGTCGAGTGAGAATGAGGAAGCGCTGCAAACGTCCAACTCCAAATCATGCAACTAGTATGAGAAGCTCCGAGAAGAGTACAAAGCCCAAGTAGCTGAAGATTCGAAGAGGAGTCAGACCAGCAGGAAGAAGGTTTCCGAGAGCTGCATTGGGCCGGAGATGGATAGTCTGATCAATGCATCGTTGCGGCAGGTTCAATGTTATCGGATTCCAATTATGGCATACTACGGAAGCGACAAGATTGGTATGTGTTGACCGTGCGAGAACGGGCACTCTATTTACTTACACGTCGTTGATAATAGTGTCCAAACATCACGACTGTCAACCCGACTTACCCACTGGTTGCGCTCGCTGTCGACTCACTCTCTCTGCTGTATGCTGTGAACTTTGCACACCTGCCCATTTTCCGACTTTGCTAAACCCTGTGCCACCACCCAAGATCCTATGCATCAAGCCTCTCGCATCGTCAAAGTATATAGTATGGGTCCTCCTGAACAAGAACTCTAGCTGGCATTGGACAATTACTGCAGAGCTCACGTCAAAGCCATTCTTGGGGAAGTGCACCTGAAGAATGCTGGACCAGGGTCCGTAATGTCTGACGACATTCTCGTGTGTATTGTCGACTGTGCGCACATGCAGAAGATCAAGGATCTTCAGGACCTTCACCGGGAGACAAAGTGGAATAGGGCCTTTGAATATGGTGCTGAATGTGCTTCGTTTGATTGATCAGTGAGCGATTTTGTTGCAGATGCATTGTCCAAGGTTATTCACTCAATTTAGGTGCTTTCCGCATGCCCCTGTGGCCTCTCCCTTTGTGTCGACACCACTACAGAGACTTATACCCCAGCCGACCTCCTCTTGTGCAGCGCTTGTTACACAGACTGTCGCTGCGAGCACACTGAGCTGGGTTGCACCACGCACTTGTAGCGCTTGCGGGAACAAAGGGCATATCCGTACATATTCTTCGTTTCATGTTCAAGGCACTAAACTCACTCTTATTCTAACAGAAGCAATCGTAGCTGCCCGAAATACATTGCATCCTTGGCGGCATCAAAAGAGAATGCGCCACCTGTGTAAACACTATCTAGTGGTACGTACATACATTCTCTATAATGCATCTTCAATGCTCAAATCCTCTGCTGTCAGCAGCTTGTTAGTTGAATCAATATCATCCTCGAATGCATTCCCCTTCGCTTCTGTGTCTGCCTCAACCATCGCTTCACCAATCCGCAACATATCTTTGATGATGTGCCCCATTTTGCGGCCAGCTTTGAATTTGTTCGGGCCAGCCCCTGCAAGTATAGTAAAGCATTCTTTATTGTCTGCGAGATATCCTTTTGTGCATGAGCAAAGTCAAGCCTGATAGATGAAAGTTTCTCTCGATATTGGCATTAGTTTGCTGCAGCTAAGTCAGGCCTAAATGATATATAACTCATAGCTTGGGCAGTTTTTCAGATATCATAGTGATCTTACATTTATTTTGTAGCCTATATATAGCCGCATACTTTTGCCGAATATCAAAATGTTATACCTCATATTGATGGAGATATAGCCAAAAAGCCGATTGCAAAGTCTGACTTTTTAGTCAGCTTTTTTACCAATGTAACTGAAATTGAAACATATTAAAGATAATTATGCAAATGATGGTGTTACATTCAAATACATATACATCTTAGCTATTAATTTCAATTAAGATCATATCATTATCTGCAAAATTCATGTCAGAATATCTAAAAAAGCTGAAACAGGTGTGACTAAGCCGTGGCAACACTAATTGACATGTGTGCTGCAGAAAAGCAAAACCAGAGGTGACTCAGTGATTATCCTATTCTTAGTGTAGTTTGGGCCTTCTCCGCCGTACATGTCCTAGTCATCGTGCGTTAGAAGATACTGACCTTTGACATTACCCTCTTACCTTCATGTACAGATTGATGAGCTTGATCACCCAGTCTACTTTCATAACCGGAGCATGTCCAGACCTTCCCCGGCAATATAGTCCTGAGAGATGCAATTAGTGATCTCTTTGAGTGCTTCTAGCATCGGCCGTCTGTTTGCAAGATCCTCTAGCATTGTGATATTATGATGTCGCTTTTGTGCCTCGACTCGCCAGCTATCCAAGCGAAGCGTCAAGCCGGCATGCATGATCACTTCGTGTAACTGGCGAAACTGTGGGTTGGACCCAATCTTGCCAGTGTCCTTTGGTCGTAACTTGCCGATAATCTGCATGAGACAGCCTGGATCCTCACGAGCAGCTTTCAGTTCCAAGAAAATTCGCCAAATCGCATCTGCGCAAGCCATTTTGACGTGAAAGAGTCCCATGACAAATACAACAAATTGGTATCATCGCCATGGGGTACTCTCAATTGCCCGACGTTTCAGGATTAACTGATCACGTTTGGATGTTCCTAGGTCTTCATGAATGATCACGACCCAGTCCGAAATATCGAGGACATCCAGAACCTGCTGCTCACCCTCTGCGGTCTCCGCAATAACCTCGGCTGGATCTCCAACCCCGCCCTGATGGAGGAGATTTGCTATGGCCTCAATGTTACTGGAAACCTTCGACTGATTGATGTCCATAGCCCGTGCAGGCAAGTACTCCAATTTCTTGACTGGTATCTGCTCGATGACCTCAGGCACTGTCAACATAGGGAGATATTGACGAAAATACTCCGGCCCATGGGTACAAAGATCATGGAGCAATTTTCATGCATTAAATTGGCCGTGACGTGTCAAACCAGATGAATGTGACGTTTCCGGATGAAGAGTGATAAGGTGATGCATGGTTCGTATTCCGTGATATACTGAAGGCTTCCCAATAGGATTTAGTGGACTCTGCTCCCATAGTTCTTGGGAACATTTCAAGTCATCAATGGTAACACCGTGATCAAGATGGAGAAGGGCACCTGAGGTAAGATGTAGAAGGTTTTCGGTCGACTTTTCTGCTGTTGGCACCAGTGTGTTTAGCTTCACATCGAAGTTGTCGTATGCATATGCTGCAACCAAGAACTGTCCAAGCTTCTCAATAGCTTTTGCACTGTCAGATGAAAGAGAGCGGATGGCGTCATGAATGGATGTAAGCGAGATTGAGACTCCCATATGCACCAACATCTTGATGACCTTTGCTGGAGTATTACAGGAGTGTAGAAAAATTCCGATGACACTCGAGAGCATGTTGCATTGCTGGTTTGTACTTTGCATGAGAATACTGATTATGACAGTTGTTTTCTTTTCATGTTTAATTGTTACTGACTTATCAATAAATACAGAAAACTGACAACTTACAATCAATATCAACAATTGCCGACCTTCCTTATGCTTCTTTCTTGATGTTTTCTTATCTGCTGGCTTCGCATAATCCATTGCATCTGGCAGCATTCATACTTCATCCTGCACAGCCCAATACTCCTCTGAGTCATTGCTGTCACATGTCATGTCGACATCCTGTGCGTCATTGTTCTGATTTGTTCCAGTGGATAACAGTGATGAGATTAATGTCCAGAGATCAGGTGCAATCTCTCTCATCTGTCCGGCCATGTCTTTAATCCGAAAATCTATAATTTTCTCTGCGGAGGCTCTAAGTGCACTAAAATGTCATCCGTTCTCTCTCTTCGTCAGCTGATGCAAAGCTGTAGTATGCTGCCTATTTATCAGTGTATTGGCCCATTGTAATACCAACTCCGATGTTGCATGATGAGACTCAAAGGCCGATAAAATGTCATTGAGATGAGGAAGAAGGTGGCTGAGAAGAGGATGTTCCTGACTTTCTAGAGGTGAGATGAGAATGTTCGATAATTGAAGTCCATGGTGCTCTAACAGAGCTTGAATCCAATCTAGTTGCGAGTGATTTAGTCGAACAGGCATCGGTAGATGATTATATTGCAACAAATATATTTGTGACAGAAACACGCCGCAAACACATGACCGAAGTAATGTATTCCTCGGTCTCGGTACTGCTCAATAGGGAAGTTCCCAGCAGGTGGCTGTTGTTTACCAATGTTTCATGCCAGCCGTCGGGGAGAGGTATGGTTGGGGACATCACTACATGACAACTAATTTGGGTTTGACGCGGATTCATTATGGCTCCTCCACAATTTCTTTTAGTGTTATGATAATTGGTGAAAAGTAACTCCAAAGGGCCCTCTAAAGGATGGCTGGATTACTTTTTAATTTTCTCAAAATTTATTTTTCTCGACATCAATTTGGCACATATGCTGACTAATCATAGCCTAATATAGTAATTATGTAATCAATACATGTGCGATCAGTATCCAAATTGGATTACAGTCAGTGAAAAAAGCAAATATACTCTACAAATAAGGCTGAATACCAAGCACAGGTGTTGAGACTCTCAGAAAAGTTGAAGGTATGCGCTCCCTAAACCGAACATGCCACCAACAATGCTGATGAACACTGGTCAATTTGGCGCTTTTATTAGGGTTAGGGTTAAAGTCTCAGAAAAATTTCTCCTTGCGGATTTGGGCTTAAGTAGGGGTGGTTTTGTATATAAAATTTTAATTTGGAGCCTTGTCAGGCAAAATTGAAGGTTGACATGAAGTGATGTCCCCAACCATAGGGGGAAATAAGAGTGCTGGGTTTGAATTATCGCGTGAACTGTACATGAGTTCTAATAATACTTTACTCGCGCCACCCTACCTCGAGCCGTAAGGATGGGCAGGAGCCTGGGTTGACCATTACTTCGCTCATAATCCCTGCTGGTCCACCAGATGGGACTGCTTCGCGCCATGTAGACGTGGCCAATCGTAACGAGTGTCAGCGTAATATATGCATGGGCTATAGGCAAATCGTCCTCTGCGAGAAAACGTATCAAGTGCGCTGTAGCAATATTCCGCATGATCGAACCCCGAGGTTATTTAAATTCATACTGGCCACTGGCTACGATGCTGCCTGTGCAAGCCAGTCGGTTGGGAAAGGAAAGCCATTTGAACAAAATCATGAGGAGTTGGAGCACACAACGCATGATTGATGCTGGGTGAGTCGTTGAATGAACCAGTGAAGACAATGCAATGCGAAATGAAAGGAAGACCCGACTTGTGCTTGTAACGAAGATATCGGAACGTCAGCGAGAGCAAAGCTCCATAGATACCCTGCGGCATTACAACAAGTATCAAACAAGTCAACAGATAGAGAGTAAGGAAATATCGTGCAAGCAATGACTATGCTTCCGATTTTCTTCGCTTCTTCTTTGTTGAATCTCCGTTGACCTGCTCAGCTGCTGCTTTCTCCGCCTTCCTTGCCTTCTTCCTTGCCTTTCGCTCTTCCTCGGTCTCCCCAGCCTGCCGCAAACAAAATCAGCAAGATTCACTGGAAAGAAAGGAGACGACTGACCTTCTCTTCCGCGTCACCGTTCGCTTCGCTCTCCCTTCGTTTCCTCTTTTTCTCCTTCTTGCTATCCTTCTCACCATCGACCTCCATTGTGACCTCCGCAACGCCGTTCATATGCTCTTCCCCACCCTCCTTCGCCTCCTTCTCAGCCCGCTTCTTCGCTCTCCTCTCCTCCTTCGCTTTCTTCTTTTCCGCCTTCACGTCCAGCACCGCCTGCACCGCCGCCTCCATCGGCTCCCGCTGCGTGGACACCAGATCCACTGCGTCCGCTGCAATGTTGTACGTCTTCGTCTCGCCCGTCATCTGGAACCGCGCCTGCTTCTTGCCAGAGATGGCCGAGCGCATGCCTCCCGCGTCTCCCTGCTGTTCCAGGCTCCGCAGACGCGCCTCGAGCTTGGCACGGTTCTCAATGCCTATTGATGGCGCCAGCGGTTCGGACTTGCCGTCTGCATCTGTGAGCGCGTCGACACGGATGGAGAGTGCGGCTTTTGTGGCAACCATGCGGGCCATCTTTCGAAGGGGATTTTAGCCACGTCCGGAGCATACAGCATAAATTATTTACCTTTCCTTTAAGTTTTGGTGGGCCTGGCCAATGAGAGATGCCTGAGAAATCAAATATAAGACGTCAAGTAGTTATGATTCTGCTACGGGGACCTACATGGTATATGAGTCCGTATTTTGGAGTATCATGTTTTGTCTTCAGTGCACGGAAGAGCGCCTTTTCGGCTCCCAGGATCTGCACTGTACTGGCAGGGTGTTTAGCAAGGTTTAGCAAACTTCCTGCGTGGCTGATCAGCCGTGCCCCTACGAGTTCGCCGACTAGGGCGGTAAGGTTAGGTGCGATCGCGTTCATACGATTCCGGAGGTACTCCGCGAGCTGTGTCCGATACGCGGTGATGGCGATGACCTGATCACAGAGCGAGTTGATATGAGCAATATCGGAATCCGAGATTTCTGTTCCCATCGAAATTTCTGCTGCAGCTTTGAGGGTAGCCTCAAGGTCTTCAGGAAGGATTGCTGCAAAGTCAGTGGAAGAAGCATTCGTTCGGAAGCCTGGGGGAAAAGATAGATAAATTCGGGACCGAGAGTAAAGGTCTGCCATAACACACCCATAGCCTTAATGACTTTGGCATACGCGAGGTTGTCGACGATGATTTTTGCCATTTCTGGGAAGTGCCAGCCATACCACTCCTACAAATCGACCACGTCTTGATACACACTATCAAATGTAGGTGACAAGCCTTGCCCACCTTTACTCGCATGGCGTAAATGTTAATCTCCTTGTCCAAATCGTCGAGTAATGCGATGGCCTGTACAACCATGGTGTCGACCTTGTCCGGAGAGAACTTCAACTTGAACCTTCGTGCCGATGTGAGTCCACAGTCGCTCAATGATTGAAAATAGACATACCGTGATAACGAATGACTCAAACCCAGACTCATAGTTGCCAAATCCTTGGGGTCCAGTCCATCCAATAGAGAAGAAAGTTGGTTGCGGATACCGCGAGACAATTCTATGAGGCTCTCCTCTGCAACAACATTGATGCCCAATTTTTTGTTGATTGAGCGAGCTACAGGCCGAGGAATCACGCATTAGCATGCTCGAAGGCGAGGGTAGAGCGACAGCTAAACGCACCAAGAGCCTTGTCAAAAACCGCCAACGACTCTTTGCCCTTGCCTTTTCCAACAATCTCATCCGAAAGGAATTTCTTCAAGCCCTTCCCGAGCTTTCCCTCCTGCAGTGCGGTAATTTCCTCCACCGCAGAGGCGGTCGAAGTGAACCGGTGAAGGGACTTCAACTTCAGGCTATCACGTCACAGTTACCGCGGAGTATTCAAGACGAGCATTGCAACATCCCATGAGAAAAAATACAGAAATACAAAAGAGTCGCAAAAGTAGATTCCTCACAGTCGATTAGCTCCCTCCGGTGTCTCGAAGTCCTCCCATATGTCGGCACTTGTCGCTTTTGCCGAGTCCGTGAGCTTGAACAGACAGAAACCAAGAGCCGTCTCGTATAGAACCAGCATTTTAGATAGCCGCAAGAAAGATCAGAAGAAGAGTGTGGCAGTAGCACTCGATAGCCAAGTCCACGGTCAGTGCAATCGTCCGGCTACAAGTTACAGAAATTTTGGGTTACACAGACCGTGGGAGATCTGTCCAAAAATGGGTGCTTCATCGAAGCTCGATCGCGTGACCGCGTGTGACGAACGCGTACTATTTCCGTCTCTTTCGCAAGGATGGTTGATCAAATGCACTGCAAACTTTCTCAGCCAAGCTGATTCTCATCCAGCAACATGTTTGCGGCTCTGATGATATTGACTTTGCTGGCAGGCAGCACTCTGAGCAGTTTTCATGACTACCAGACCCCGCTCTACGCCGGCACAGATCCCCTGAGGATTCATGGAGTTTCCACGAACATCTCGACGCTCAAATTATCGTCAGTCACCTTCGATACATATACTGCCTTGAGTCATCCCAGGTTCCCCGCACATCAGGTGAGAGTGAAGAAGAGCAACTTCTGTGACCCGACCGTCAAGTGAGCATTTGATTCATGTCGGTATGCTGCCAGGGATCCGTGCTGACCTCAGCGTCAAAGCGTATATACAGGTTATTTAGATGTTGATTCAGGCGCGAAACATCTTTTCTTCTACTTTTTTGAGAGTCGAAGAGATCCTGCAAAGGGTGCGGTCTGGTAGACGCAATATGAGACCTTTGTAAATTGTTGACGAGCTATATCTAGACGATGTCATGATGTGGATCAATGGAGGTAAGAAATGAGCATCTTGTCTGTGCCAAGCTCATACCACATGCTTTAGGTCCCGGTTGCTCGTCTTCTATGGGTCTTCTCATGGAACTGGGTATTCATTTCTATGATGAGGTGTAATTCAGCCCGTGCTCATCTGTGCCTGTAGGACCTTGCAGTATTGACATGCAAAACGTTTCCTCTAACGGCACCATATGGAATCCGTACTCTTGGAATGCCGAGGCTAACATATTCTTCCTCGACCAACCGCAAGTCCCCGTACACGTTGTCACTCCCCGTGCGAAACTAACATAACCTCTTGGAATAGCGTCGGCGTTGGGTTCTCGTATGCCGACTATGGAGAAACCGTTGAGACCACAGAAGATGCCGCCAAGAATGTGCACGCCTTTCTCTCCATCTTCTTTGAGTCGTTCTCGCAGTTTAAAGGGCGACCGTTGCACCTCGCCGGCGAATCGTACGGGGTGAGTCGTCTGTTTCCAAGTGTACTTCGGTGTCTGAATGTATAAAAGGGCCGTTATCTGCCTGCGTTTGCCAGTTACGTATATGACCAGAACCAAGTTGCGCTGGCCGAAGGCCGAGACACGCTAAACCTAACGAGTGTGCTCATCGGCAACGGTATAACGGACATATCCACGTAAGCATTAACAGGACGGTAGTCAGGTCGTCGACTCGTAACTTTTGACTGCAGGCTCTATGCCGGTCGATATGAGATCGAATGTGGAACGGCTGCCCTAGATGTCCCATTCCAATTCATTAGCACTTGCGTGCGCATGAAGATTGCTGTAAGCCACCCAGCGCATCTGAACGACGGCCATTGCTCCTTGATGCTGATATACGAACTGTAGTTGCCCCGATGCCAAGAAGCCATGCGTCAGAACTGTGTCGACCAGTTCGACGCGATGAATTGTAGAGCCGCGGTGAACTTCTGCGATTCAGAGTTGAGCACGGGATACTGGGCTAGCGGTCAGTGCGTTGTATATATCTCCCAAATTCGGATGATTTTTCATCGCGGATGCTTTAAGGACGGAATGTGTACGACATTTCCAAGGTAACTTGTCCGTCTTCCCCGCGCACACGTGCTGAACGCGTTGCAGATGTGTGTGGGCGATAGCTTGTGCTATCTGGAGGATGCGGCCATCAAGGACTTCCTCGACCGCCCAGCCACGCGCGAGCTCCTCGGCGTTGAGGCACCGAACAATTTCTCGGCCTGCAGCCACGACGTCGGTACGAACTTCAACTCGCACATGGACAAATGGGCCGTGCCCGCGCAGAACTACGTTGCTGGACTGCTGGAGCGTGGAATTCGCATGCTCATATATGCAGGCACTTACGATTGGCAGTGCAATTGGGTCGCGAATAAACTGTGGGTAGACAAGCTCGACTGGACCGGGCAGGCCGAGTACAACGCGCGCGAATGGCGGGACTGGGTCGTCGATGGGAAAAAAGCTGGTGAGACAAAGAAGGCGGGGGTTCTGATATTCGCCACCATCCGCGGGGCGGGGCATATGATGAGTGTCTCTATGTTTGTGCGGCGATTGACGGTGTTGCTAAAACGTTTGATGGCCCCCACGTCCCGCATGATAAGCCTGCAGAATCGCAGGCAATGGTGTCTAGATGGTTGGCGCAGATGGAACTTTGAAGTCGTATGCCATGGAAGGTTGTCTCGCTTATTCCAAGCTATAAATATAGCATCTGTTGAGACGAAGCATCAAATTCGGATTCGTGTCGGTAGGGCAATTATCCAGTTAGATTCTGTGGCTGACGGATACAAAAGAAGAAATGATTGGTCGGAGTTTGCCATTGGCTGGTTGGGTGGGTGTGAGCGTCCGCCAACAGATTGACGCAAGTGCTGATCGTAGGCAGGTACAATGTTCCCAGCTTGGTTACACATCTTGCGTATGCACTTGGAACCCTGTGCGCCTTGAGAAATGTGTGTGATGAATCCTTTTGCTGTGATCGCGGAGAGGGTGCGCGGAGGATGACAAACTCGTTCTGCGACCCAAAGTTGTGTATTTCGCACTGAAAACGACACGAAGAGAAGAGCGACAGGTATACGGAGGTAACCATGGGGATGATCTGCCGGTTTCCCCGCACCAGGGCAGCGGTAGGATGACTCGTCGAATCAGCATGTGCTGTAGTATATAGGTATGGCGTATCATGGCCACTTTCCATCATCCCCTTCGTTCCTCATCCTCCCCTTTCTTTCGGTGCTTAAGGTGGGTAACTCTTATCTGATAACTCGTCGATGCTTACTGTTTCTGTTATACCTTCAGTCACTTTCGGGCTGCCCGGTAGCGCCCCTGGACCACTTCCATTCTTTCAGTGCATAGCTCAGCTCGTCCTCCAGCAGGCGTCCCGACTCCGGCAGTTAAGCAATCTAGGTCCAATCTCAAAATAATGCATTCTTTCGCTTCTTTGCTTGCCCTTGCGGCCCCGTTTTTGGCCTATGGCGCCCCTTTGAGGCGCCAGACCAGTAGTAGTACAGACATTCTGGTGCTGCGTGAGTACTTGAGCCATATTATCACTTATAGAATGCAGAATGACACCATTATTCTGTTATCAGAGTTTGCGGAAGTTCTAGAGCAGTTTGAGTCGCAATTCTACTCGCAGGCGCTCTCCACATTCCAGGACTCCGACTTCATCTCTGCTGGATTTGTGGATGCTCAAGTGCCCATCGAGCAGTTTGTTTCGATCCAGATTGACGAGTCGTCTCATGCCTCAACTCTGGAAGTACGTCATGTTCCCGCCAATCATATGTGGACAATCGTTTATTTTTGTGCATAGGTGGCTATAGAGTCCCTTGGTGCTTCGTCAATCTCGGGCTGCCAGTTTGATTTCACCTCTGTGCTGGTGGATGTCTCCACCATGGCAGCTACAGCTCGCGTGGTCGAGAATCTGGGCGTGTCTGCGTATTTGGGAGCAGCGAGCCTTATATCTGACCCTGTCCTTCTCACTGCCGCCGCCAGTATCATGACCATCGAGGCTCGTCATCAGACGATTTTGAACATCCTCACCGCAGGCACCGCCATCCCTCAAGCCTACGATATTGCGTTCACGCCCAGCGAGGTGCTCGCTATCGCCAGCACCTTCATCTCGGGCTGCGACATTGGTATTACTGGTACGTCGTTATAAAATTTCATGGTCTACAGATGTATGACTATTTTCGTAGCGAACCCCACTCTGTCCACCACGAACACTGGAAGCGTCCAGCCTGGTACCCAACTGTCGTTCGCATCTCCCGCTCTTAACAGTTCTACTTCCACTGCTGTGAGCCGCAAAGTTCCGCTGTCCACGAACGCTTTCCATTCTGACTGTTCTTCCGCAGGGCTTTTTCTGCCAAATGCTCGTCGGCGGTGCGCCCTCCTCCATCTCTCTCCCCTTCGACAACTGCGTCGTCCCCACGGGCATCAACGGCCCCGTCGCGATCTTCATCACCGTGGACGACCAGGCGCTGATCAACAACGTCCGCGACCGTGCGGAGATCGACATCATCGCGGGCCCCACCATGGCCTTCATCGACACCGACCCGCAGCTCCTCAGCCAGCTCGCGCTCGCTGGTTCGCAGTCGGACGTCGCCAGCACCTCGACTGAGACGATCTCGCCCAACCAGGCCAGCTCAATCCTCTCCAGCGCAGCCGCGGCCAGCACTATCGCGACATCCACGGACACCTCTGCTGCCGCCAGCACCACCGACATGAGCTCTGCGAGTGCCACGGACAGTGCGTCCGCGAGCAGCACCGACAGCGCTTCTGCCTCTGCACCGACCTCTGGAACGTCGAACGACGCATCTGCGTCGTCGACGAGCGTCGTCCAGTCTGCTGGCGGGCCCAACCTGTACACGGGCCCGAGTGCGGACGGCAGCGTCACTGTCAACGGCTGGACCACTTCCTAAGTAGCTGGTTGTTTGGCGCACTTGATTGGGATGGGCCGAGATAACGGACTTTTTGTTTGTACCACGGACTGGCCGCAAGGACTATCACGCAGGCATTTGATAGGTGCATTGGCTTGCAGGTTGCTTAATTGTTGTTGGACTCTTGGTATCTTTTGATGATTCCTTACGATACTGCTTTTCACTGTTGTCGGGGAGCACGGGTTGTGCATGCTGGTCCAATGTGTCTGTACCTGCTTCGTGCAATGCTAGGTACTGTTACTTTTGGCCGAGAAAATCAGTGGGTTCCTGCCACTGCCAGGTTCGCGACGACGATTCCGGTCTCTGCTCGAGTCAACTGCAAACTTCTATTCTACACATTACTGCTGGGTATATGAACCGCATACAAGCCATGGTATCGTACGGAAAACTAGCCGGTATAAATACTACGTCTACACTCCGCCCCTTACAGCCCTCCTCGACACACTCTAATCCCATAACATGTCTAGCCTCGTCTTAACAATACTCGACAACTATTCATCTTCGCTATCATCGCTACTCGAATAATCGGTGTCGTCCGCCCACTCCGAGGCGCCACCAGCAAACTGGTTCAGGCTCACCGGATGCCGATCGGCGACGGGGGACATCGCGCCCGCGAGGAAATCGTCGTCATCGTTCAGCGTGCCGGCATCCACGTCCATGTCCGCGCCGAGGTGTTGGTTCATCTCCGCCTCGAACGCAGTCATGTCGATCTCTTCCTCCTCGTTCTCGTTCTCATTCTCGTCCTCGTCCTCCAAGACGATCGCTATTGGGCGGGAGGAGGTCGGCACGATCTCCTCCATCTCGATCCTGCGCGGCGCAGCGGCGGGCTGCACTTCGTACCATTCCTCTTCGTCAGAGTCCACCACCGCGGGCACGGGCGCGGGTGCGGGTGCGGCGGGGAGGAGCGGCATGGCGACTGGTGCGCGAGACGATCCGGGTAGGGAGAGCGCCGAGGAAGGCATACTTACTGCGACGGAAGACGAGGGAAGTGACAGCGGGTTCGCAGACGCGCCACCGCCAGGCAGTGCCAGGCCGACCGTCTGTGATTTTGCGCGTGGTGGAGGCGACAGTCGCGCACGCTTCGCAGGCGACACCGGCTGTGCGAGACGACCGAACTCTAAGGTCTCTTCTTCTACATCAGGGGCATATGCGCGCTTGCCACTGGCAGGCACAGACGGAGGAGGGGGTATACTCGGGCTGGGCGCAGCAGGCTTGCCCTTGAGTTTGGGAGCTGCTGCTGCTGGCGAGGCTGCAGCTGGACGCGGCTTGGGCGGAGGAGGCTGTGGCCGCGCAGGTGTAGGCTTCACAACTGGCGGCGGGGCCTTCACAACTGGTGGCGGGGGCTTCACAACCGGTGGCGGGGGCTTCGGCTTTGCCTGTGGCGGGGCAGGGGCGGAGGGGCGAGAGGGTCTTGCCTCTACTATCTCGCCCTCGCTCTCTTCTTCCTCCTCCTCCTTCCTTACCTCCCGTTTTTTCTTGGTTTGGGTTACCTTTGGAATGGGGGCTTTGAGTTTCGCTTTGCTTGTCGTGGCAGTCCTAGTCGGGGTGACCTTGTCCCGTGTCGCTGCAGAGGCGATAGCAGCTTCGAATTCGTCGTCGATCTCGCCGTCCGCATCTTCTGTCCCGTTGAGCGTGGCATCGAGATGCTGTGTGTTGGCCTCTAGGCGGGGCTTGGACTGAGTGTGAGAGGAAGAGCTGGATGTTGTGGCGGATATACGAGGGGGAGGCGCAGGTGCAGCTACAGTAAACGTCAATGTACTCAGCTGTGGAACAGTATCAATACTGGAACAGATGGGGACGTACGAGAACCCGGGAAGCGAGGCGCATACGTGGTCTTGCGGTCGTAATTCAGGTTCACAATGGAGTCGAGTTTCTCCAGGGTAAATGTCTGTTAGATGTGTTCATATGTTGGCAAATTAAAATGAGGGCAGACACTCGAACGTACCCCCAGCTCCTCGTCGTAGATAAGCACACACTCCCACTCTTTCGCAGGTAACTCCGTACCCGCAAAGACATGACCACCTTCGCCAGTCTGCCCACCATCCGTTCAGCACTGACACACAAGCAAAATGAACGTATCCACTGCAAACCTGAGTACTTGCACGCTCCACGATAACGCTGGTGAGACTGACGGGATCCTTGCTATCCCTGCTTTCCTTGCCTTTCTTTGTCTCAATGGTGCCGGGCTTCGTCGAATCAACCGACTCTGGCTTGAAGTTATCTGCGCAGTGAACCCCCAAGAGTGAGCCCCTAGCTGCTGATACATGACAGGTTGGGAAGATACCAACAGCGGATGGAGAAGAAATCGCGATCAGGGATCCTGCTCTTGGGAGCAGCGCCACCCTTGCGGGCTTTGAGAGCGCGCCCAAGAGATGAGCCGATGCTGACTTGGTGTCGGCCTGTGGCAGGCATCCATGAGTTGGATGGGGTTCCCGCCATGGTGGAGAGAAGAGCTGAGTGGACGTGGGTCGGATCTGCCACAAGCTCTTTGCAACTTTCAAACCAGGCCACTGTGGCCGACCCGGAAACCCAAAAGTGCCACCACAAGCCACCCTCACAATGAAGGCACGGATGATAAGTAAATAACAATTATGTGTGTGGCCGGCTAGCTCAGTTGGTTAGAGCGTGGTGCTAATAACACCAAGGTCGTCGGTTCGATCCCGACGTTGGCCATTAGTACTGAGGAATATATTTTTGTCACGGAGTGACCGAGAAAATGTAAATTCAATTGCCCTTCTTCAAGCAGGCGAGCGCACGACACACTTGTCTGTATTCGTACATATTCAAATTCAGATCATTCTTCAAAAATAAACCCTGTGTCTTGGAACTAGTGCTATATGGTACACGAATACCTGACCGCCGTGCACGCTGCTCCTGGAATGTAAAACTACCTAGTTATTCAGCAACATGTCCGATGAGTGCTAGCGTCGCAATACTTCTCTTCTGTTCGATGCTCAACTGCCTCATGCCTCGGTGGTTCAAACTTCATACAACATACTAAGATCAACTCGCTTTCACGATCACATGATCGCGACGCGACGCGACTTCAGTAGACAACAAAACAAGGACATTGCAGCGCCGCAGCCCTAGTTGGTATTTGCCAAACGTGCGAACCCAAGGCACACCTGTCGACACTCGTACGTGTTCAGCTTCAGGCCATTCTTCAACATCGACATCTGCTCTGCTTCCGGCCAATGGGCCATATTCCGGAGCCGGGCATCACTGTTGATCCCAGCATTCATGAAGCGGGTGGCCAGACGATCAAATGCGCGATCAATTGACTTCAAGAAGGTTTGCACCTCGTCCTCACCAGAGGTGGGTGCCGCTGCAGCGCTTGGCAGAGCACGCGCGGATGCCGCACTCTCTGAGGCTTGAGGGCGGCTCGCTTTCGTTGCGTACTACACATGATACGTTGGTTTGCGGACTATCTGACGCTTCAGAAGAGGTCTACTTACCCCTCTCTCATGCGGTCCCGGGGATACAACTTCGGCCGCTGGCACGTTCGCCGTCGTATTTGAAACCTGAGTAGGAGACCGAGTGTGTCGAGGCTGTGACGGGCCACCAATACATAGAAGCCTTCAGCATCGTCATCAGGCAAATGAGTGAAGATTCGTCACCTCAGATGGTATATTCGCTTTTTCCCGTTGGTCATTGCGGGCCACCTCTGCGCGAGCAGCGATACGCTTGTTTTGCTTGAATACTTTACTAGAAGTCCATCGCGAGCCGTAGAATTGGACGGGCCACGCATCGACATATCTCGTAAAGAACGGATAAGTTCTTATAGCCTGTCACAATATATGAGATTGAGTATACACCGTAGGAACATGCAAATGAATGTATTCACATCGCTGATGTATCTTTGCTTTCGTGCAGGGTGCTGTTCCGACCATTTCACACCTGGAACCATGAGATGCCGCAATATTATTCGCAGGTGATTCTGTCCATGAACCTGGTCAGACAACTCGTAGCAGTGTGAGATGTAAACGTACCATACAATCCTTGTAGCGTCGTGGATTGTTTAAAAGTTTCATTGCCTTTTGTAAAGATCGCATCTTCCTGTGGTGGGGTTTAGGAATTGGGCGCATCTCTGCCAGTATGTAGTTCGTGCAGTAGAACAATGTTGTTCGAAAGCGAGGTTGAATATATAAATACAATGAACTGGTGCCTTATTTCCAACATTTCTCATGGTTGGTGGATCTGGAAAGGCCCTGAGAATCCATAGTAGGAATATCTCCACCGCGAGTCTGCTTGGCCAGATTAAGACAGTTCACATATTTCAATTTCACTGAATAGGCATCGTACCGAATGCGGACAGTTGTCTGAGTTGTTAGCTATATATTCTCTGTACCATTTCTTTGATAAATGATATACCATTACAATTACTTTACCAAATGTTCTTCATTTGAACAAATCCACGACAGAGCTGCCTGCACTCGTATATGCTCAATTTGAGGTCATCCCTGAAAAAAGACTCTTGTTCAGCCTCCGGCCAGCCAGCTACGCGTTGAAGACGTGCACTGTCGTCCAGTCCCGCGTCTATGAAACGCGAGGCTAAATATTCCATCGTCGAGTCAATCTCATGCAAGAATGTTCTGATGTATTCCTGGTCCGAGACTGCCGTGGAAGCCGTCGTCGGTGGACCATTCTGCAGGACGCACTCGGATGGGGTGCCCACGTCAAATTGAGGGCGGATACTGTCATTTTTTCGCTATCACTCGCACATCAGGATATAGTTTTATTTTACTTGGCTGTCAACGTACCTGTGGACTCAGGGTTCTCAGCTCGGAAGGAGCAACATGTGTGGTAACTTTCTCTCTGGCACGGCGTTCGAAATATTCGTCCTTGGCAAGCCTCTGTTTTGCATATAGTTCAATCGGCCACCCATCCTCGAATCTCTTGAAGTATGGAAGAGATTGAATAGCCTGACATCAAAATCAATGTTCCCCACATTTGAGCAACTCGACTATAGATCGTGTCGATTGCAAATCCTTGCATACCTGACGAATGTACTCCTTCTGCCGTGTGGAATTCTGCCTTTTCCAGACCACAGCAGGTTCCAGTGTGCGCTCCATGATTTCCCTCAAAGTAGTCTGAGAGGGAAAAAAACCCACTTGTGAATATGGGGGTTGTAAAAATTGTTTGAGTTGCACATACTACTACAACTTGAAACATCTCTGGATCATCTTCAAGTAACATCGCCCTTTTAGATGACCGTTTGATCCAGTTATCAGCTGGTTTAGGGATAGGTCTCATGGGCAATTTATGGAGGGCGAGAGACGGCGAAGAGACATCTTCCGATGTACATAGCAGGCCTGAGTTGGTTTTCAAACCACAGCTCGTTGCAGTAAGAGCTACCCTGCACGTAGGCCTGAGATACAGGCTTTCCCACTGCAAGTGTTCGTTGAAGTGGATCACGTGATCGTGTCGCGACGCGTCAATCTGAGATCGCACGCATTAGATTGAATGTCCTCCCTCAGTTAACCTCAGTTGCATGCTGCACAAAGTCTCAAATGGAATGCCGATCAACCAGCATGCGCGGGCGTGAAGGGGATGGGAACAGGCGAAGCACGAGAAGATGTGAAATCCGGACTTCCCGGAGTCACCGCTACGTTACCGTTACGTTACTTGTCACACACATCGCTATTGGTCCCCCCCGATTCCAACTCTTTCCTCAGTCGTTCTACCATTGCGACTGAGGTGAGTTTCGTTCGCAGTATCCCTGTATGCTAGCATACTCACCTTAGTGCAGTCTGATCTAGTGTACAGGTACCGAATACAGTCGTTCTACCATTGCGACTGAGTCTGATCTAGTGTACAGCTTTTAACAGGTTATGAGCCGTTTCTTCTAGCCCCCGTAGGCAGAAGCGTTGTACACTATCGACTCTCGGTAGACTCGAAGCACCCACAAACGTTGCATCTGTTCTTGTTGCTACCTTCCATCATCTTTAGCGAACTCTCGTTATAATGCCTCCGCGCTCTACCACTCGAGTTCCCTCTCCGTCTCTTCTGCCTCCCTCGATAAACCAGCCACCCGCTTCCCCGCCCACTCCGAGGGCCAATCATGCCCCTCCCGACACTGCTGATCCGAGTACGTCGGCGCATGCCTCGTGCCCAATCTCAGCCATCTCGGTCTCGGGAAGCATCCTTCAAGAGATCCCATTACTCGATCTCAAGACCAACAACTACACCACTTGGCAGAAGATCATGCGACACAAGCTCGCCTTCGTCAAGTTGTACGGTTACGTCTCTGGTGATGTCGTCCGTCCGCTGCTTCTGTGGACCCCGTCAGCCACCGCAACTGGTACGACAACGATCAGACGGTGCTCTCCTGGATCCACATGAAATGCTCCGAAGAGGAACAGAAATTTCTTGATGACCATGACTTCACCACGTCGAAGGACACCTGGGCCGCGCTTCACGCTAGGCACCTTCATCGCGGCGCATATAACCAGCTTCTTCTTCTCCGCGAAATGCTCGGCGTTCGGTTTTCCAGCGCTGCAGACATTCCTCCCACGCTGTCCCGTCTTGACTCTCTCGTTGACCGCTTTCTTGCACACGAGATGCCCACTGGTGACCAATTCCGTTGCCTCATTCTTCTCAATGCCATGTCCGGCTCTCTTGACCACCTTCAATCCGATATCGGCCAGTCTCTCGCCGAAGATCGGAAGGTCACCTCCATCATCGTACGCAAAAAGCTCGACTTCGAGTTTCAGCGCTCTCAACAAACCACGTCCACCGAAACCGCGCTGTCAGCTAAGGGGGGAAATTCCCTTCGAAGAAGCTATGCTCCAACTGCAAAGCTTCTGGTCACGTCGCTGACACCTGCTGGCAAGAAGGTGGTGGCATGGCCGGAAAACGCGATGAGGTCCTCGCAGCAAAGAAACGTGCTCGTGAGAAGGATAAGGGCACTGAGAAAGATAAGGGCGGGTCTGCCGTTCGCCGTGACACCCAAGGGCGCGCATACATCGTCGACGCTAACACCAAGCAGGCCTTTTACCTTGCCGATTCCACCGTCACTGCAACGTCTACCACATCAACTCCCTCATCTGGCACTTCCACGCCCTCCAATGCTTCCGTCACGGAGTTCGCTGGCCTAGCCACAGATGTCTCCGTCGGTGCGGATAACATCCCCGACTGGTTGCAAGACCTCACGGTTCATGACGACACTCACTACGAAGCCTATGTCGCCATGCTCCCCAATGATCTGCGTTGCTCTGTTGACTGGGATGCTACCTCTCGCGACCCGTCGCCGGCAGATCTAGTCATTGCTCCTGTTCCCGCTTCTGAGCAGGCACACTTTGTCTCCCCCGACGCTCCCTTCTTGGTCGACTCTGGGGCTACTATCCACATTTCCCCATGCCGGGCTGACTTTAGTGAACTTGTGTCTATTGCGCCCCGCGGCATTGAAGGCTTCAATGGCACTGTTATTCATGCCCTGGGTATCGGGAAGATCCACTTGCGTGTCGGCCGCGGCAACTCCTTCATTCTCGAGAATGTTCTTTACGTCCCCAAGGCTGCTGTGCGCCTCATCTCTGTGGGCGCGGTCTGTGACGGTCCGCACAACCCCGAATTCCGCTTCCGTAATGACAGCGTTCGTCTTGTCCACCCGAACGGCACCACCCTCTTCACGGGCTCACGCTGCCGTGGCCAACTTTATCGCCTCAATGGCTCCGCCCCCGTTGCCCATCCTCGTGCTATGTACTCTCAGCGCCTTCCGTCCTTGGAGACCTGGCACCGCCGTCTTGGGCACGCTAACTATCCAGCCGTCTACGAAATGGCGCGCCGTGGCAAAGCCGCAGGTATGCCCGTTGATCTCTCGTCTGCCCCACCTAAATGTGAACTCTGTATCCTTGGCAAACAGACCAGGACACCGGTTCCCAAGGTGCGGGAGGGGACGAGGGCAACGGCGAGGCTTGAGTTAGTGTACGTGGACGTAATTGGTCCTTCGCCTGTCAAATCAGCCTCTGGCAACTTGTATTCCGTAGACATTCTTGATGACCACTCGTCTTGTTCTTGGACGCAACCAATTCCATCCAAAGATCGCACCGCCTCTGTCGTACAGAACTGGGTGACTGCACGCGAGCTGGAAACGGGCTCCCGCGTCAAAGCACTGCAATTTGACAACGGTGAACTCGTCACTACCGCGCTCCTCTCCTGGGCCGCGGAAAAGGGTATCAACATTCGTCGGACTGCTCCGTACACGTCCGCTCATAACGGTCGTGTCGAGCGGCTTCATCGCACGCTCATGTCGAAGTCCCGCACCATGCGTCTCGCAGCTGGGGTCCCAGAGAACAGATGGGATGAATTTTATGTAACTGCCAACTACCTCACTATCCGCACACCTACCGCATCCCTACACAACACTATCACCCCTCTTCAGGCTTATTCCGGCTCCCCACCGGATCTGTCTCACCTTCGAGAAATCGGATGTAAGGCTTTTATCCTCATACAAAATCGCCATAATCCCAAAATTTACGAACGCTCCACTGAGTGTGTCTTGATCGGGTACGGGCCTGACTCCAAGACATACCGGTGTTACCACAAACCAACTCACAAGGTTGTTTCTTCTTATCATGTTGAATTTATTGAATCCCACGATTCTGCGCCAAAACCTTTTCACCCCGGTCTTATTCTTAACGAACCTAGTGTTACCCCTTCCTCACCACCTTCCTCTCCTTCTCACTCCCCTTCCTCATCACCTTCTTCTCCCTCCCCATCTCCCGTTGATGTCCCTTCCTCATCACCTTCTTCTCCCTCCCCATCTCCCGTTGATGTCCCTTCCACCCAACCTTCACCTCCTACCCCTCCTACTGTCCCTCGCCGCTCTACTCGTGTTCCTGTACCATCCGACAAACGCGCCGAAATGGACAACCTTTTCAAGTTGTCCGCCGTCCAGGAGGCCATCGCTGAAGCCACTGCTGCCGGGTCCCGTCAACGTGAAATGCGGCGCAACGCCCGTGAGCATGCTCACGCCGCCACTCTCCAACTTGAGCAGTCGTACACCAGTGATCCTACCACTCTTAAAGAAGCCATGTCTTCTCCGTTTGCTAACGAATGGCGTACGGCGTTGGCGGAAGAGTTCACGTCAATCAAAAGTATGGGTGTGTACACACTTATTCCCCCTTCGCAGGTCCCCTCTGGACGCAAGATCATGCACGGCAAACCCGTCTTCCGCCTTAAGCATGACGAAAACGGGGCGCCCGTACGTTTCAAGGCTCGCTGGGTCTGCAAAGGGTATGAAGCCATCTTCGGGCAAGATTACACACACACCACCTCTCCCACTATGCGCATGGAATCCCTTCGAGTTCTCATCCACATCGCCGCAGCAAACGACTGGGAACTGGACCAAGTCGACGTGAAAACCGCTTATCTATATGGCCTGCTCCCTGACGACGAAATCTGTTACATGCACCAACCTTCTGGCTTCGAGGAACCCAGGAAAGAAGACTGGGTCTGGGAACTGCACCGAGGGCTCTACGGAATGCCACAAGGTGGTCGCGCCTGGAATGCTACAATGGATGCTCACCTCACTTCTCTAGGCTTCACTCGTACTCTCTGCAAATATTGCATCTACTACCGAGTCACTGAAACCGGGACCATCATCACTGGAGTCCATGTCGACGACTTCATCGTTGTCGGCAGTTCTCGCACGGCTGTCGACGAATTCAAAGGTCAGCTCCGCGATGCTTGGGCCATCTCCGATCTCGGCGATGCTCGTTTCTGCGTCGGTATCGCGATCGAACGCGACCGCGCCTCTCGCACCGCATGTATCTCCCAACTCGCTCTCATCGATAAAATCCTTTCCCAATTCAATCTCGCCGACGCGCACCACGTTTCCACCCCTCTCGATGCTGGTCTCCACCTATCTCGTCATGAACACTCTCCTAAAACCGATGAAGACAAAGCTGCCGCCGCCAAACTCCCTTACCGTGCCCTCGTCGGAAGCTTAAACTATGTAGCTGTCGGCACCCGCCCAGACATATCTTTCGCTGTCCAACAACTCAGTCAATTTCTCGACTGCTACGGCGCCGCCCATTGGGAAGCCGCAAAACGTGTCGCTCGCTATCTCAAAGGCACCCGCTCCCTCCGCCTCTATCTGGGCGGCCCTCGCACTGCTCATCTCATTGGCTTCACTGATTCTAACCATGGCGCTTGTACCGACTCCCGTCGCTCTGTCGGCGGATACTGCTTCTCTCTCGGGTCCGGAATTGTCTCATGGAAAGCCCGCAAACAACCCACTGTCTCGATCTCAACCACCGAGGCGGAATACATTGCCTGTGTGGAGTCCGCCCACGAAGGCGTATTCCTTCGTGCTCTGCTTCTTGCCATTGGTCTCGGTCAACAAGGTGCGACGCCGCTTCTCGGCGACAACACCGGCGCTCTCTCGCTCTCTGGTGATCCAACTTTCCATTCCCGCACCAAACACATCGACATCCGATACCACAGGATTCGCGAACTTGTCCACACCAATCAGATTTCCGTCAGCTATGTACACACGAAAGACAACGTCGCTAGAACGACTGTATTCGGTACCTGTACACTAGATCAGACTGCACTAAGGTGAGTATGCTAGCATACAGGGATACTGCGAACGAAACTCACCTCAGTCGCAATGGTAGAACGACTGAGGAAAGAGTTGGAATCGGGGGGGACCAATAGCGATGTGTGTGACAAGTAACGTAACGGTAACGTAGCGGTGACTCCGGGAAGTCCGGATTTCACACTCCTCCTCAGCGCGAAGAGAGAGTGGAGATGTATAAGTGTAAGATATAGAGAGTGAAAGAAAAGGAAACGGAAAAAGGAAAAATGGGTACCAAAAAAGTAAAAAGAAGGAGACTCCTCCTCGACCTAAGCAAACTCCTCCTCGCATGGAATCAACGGAGACCCATGAAATTGCGGAGACGAAGAAAAGGCTGTGGAGTGAGGGCCTTGGTGAAGGCGTCGGCGACGTTGTCTTTCGTGTGTACATAGCTGACGGAAATCTGATTGGTGTGGACAAGTTCGCGAATCCTGTGGTATCGGATGTCGATGTGTTTGGTGCGGGAATGGAAAGTTGGATCACCAGGAGAGTGAGAGAGCGCCGGTGTTGTCGCCGAGAAGCGGCGTCGCACCTTGTTGACCGAGACCAATGGCAAGAAGCAGAGCACGAAGGAATACGCCTTCGTGGGCGGACTCCACACAGGCAATGTATTCCGCCTCGGAGGAGTCTCCTTCTTTTTACTTTTTTGGTACCCATTTTTCCTTTTTCCGTTTCCTTTTCTTTCACTCTCTATATCTTACACTTATACATCTCCACTCTCTCTTCGCGCTGAGGAGGAGTGTGAAATCCGGACTTCCCGGAGTCACCGCTACGTTACCGTTACGTTACTTGTCACACACATCGCTATTGGTCCCCCCCCGATTCCAACTCTTTCCTCAGTCGTTCTACCATTGCGACTGAGGTGAGTTTCGTTCGCAGTATCCCTGTATGCTAGCATACTCACCTTAGTGCAGTCTGATCTAGTGTACAGGTACCGAATACAGTCGTTCTACCATTGCGACTGAGTCTGATCTAGTGTACAGCTTTTAACAGAAGAGTCCTAACAAATACAGATACGTTACCAATAGGTGGATAGAACACTACATAATGCCTTGGGCGATCAGGGATGACACAAACAGAGATCGTAATAAAACTACACTGCACTATTCTTCAAGAGCTCAGCCAGACCCATGCACACCGCCCTGTACTCATATGCGCTCAATTGAACCACAGTCTTCAAGAGATCCTCCACCTGTGCTTTCGGCCACTTCCCCAGACAGAGTAGACGCGTTCTGTCACTGATGCCCGCTTCTACAAAGCGTGGCGCCAGGTACCTTAATGTCGAGTCAATGGAGCCGAGGAGCTCCTCGATACGACTTTCATCGGAGACAGTGGGCGTCGTGGCCCCCGTCAACGTTTGGAGGCTCGTGCCATCAGATGAAATACTAATGACGGTATGGGCGCGGGTCGCCCTCGTGTTATACTAAAAAAGAAACCTCAGGACACGAGCGCGTTGAACGACCTTCGATCTTACCCGTCGTGGTGGCACTTCCACGAAGACTTTCGGCCTAGTTCGCTAGAATAGACACAACCGGTTGCCAGCATTAAGCGTCGAACTTCAATGTGAAACAGCGCCGCCGTCCCACCTTGGCCTCCAGCACGCGTCTCTTCCTTTCTTCAGCGGGCTGCTGCGCGACGGCGGCAGCCTGCCTCCGCCGCGCCTGCACCACTTGCGTGCTAAGCAGGCGCATCGCGTACACCTGCGGCCACGACCCCTTCGGCTGCTTGAACTCAGGATACACCTTGAACACCTGCGCCGACGCGCTCAGCGCACCGTAGGTCATATATCTGTGTACAGCCACGACTGACCTCTCTCAGGAACGCGCCCCGCGCGGCGTACGTCTGCTTCGACCAGTTCACGTCAGGCTTCAGCGTCCGCTCCGAGATCGCCCTGAGGTTCTTCTGCGAGGCAGCATAAGCACGGCCGCGATGCGTCTTTCAGTACACGTACTGTGACTGCCCAGTATTCAGGATGGTGTACCGTGAGACCAGACTCGGGTCTAGGATGGCGGGACATGGATTCAGGCAGGGTGAGCAGTGAAGGTGTGTGGATGAACCTACACACCATGTTTCAACCCCCCTGTGCTTTATGAGAGTCAGCTGAGTGCGGTCTTTGATTCGGACTTGGATTGTGTGCATGAACTTGAACAGTGAACGTTAACTTTGAAGAGCCCGTCCAGCGATCAGTATCGAAGACAGTAAACACATCGTTCTGGGCACGTGACCGCGACGCGACGCGACACCAGCGCTCTCGACTCCCGATATCCCGTGTATAATAAAATGGTATTTAATTAACTATCCTACAAAACACTATCCTATCGTATAGTACGCCTACTTGATCACAGACGCTGCTCTCAGCTGTATACTGTATGCGTGTACAAAGTCTCAGACCAAATGCTGATCGACTACTATGTAGCGAAGCTTGGAGAGTACGGGAAAGGGGGGATATCAATCAATGTTCATGGACCGGTTGGACTGGGAGGCGCGACGTTTGCATGCTGCCAGGGAGAGACCAAGCAAGAGCGGAAACGGATAGCGCGGGAGTGGTGATACATGGTGGCGGAAGCGGCACGATATCTAGGACGATCAGGAAGATGCGAGAGGTGTAGACGGGATGAGTGACCAGACAAATGACGGGGACGCGAGTCGAGGAGAAATAGTAGTGGCATGGCGGAAGCATCTCAATGTCTCAAAAACTGTATCGTCCTCCGCCTTAATCCACTCTCATCGGGCTCAATGGTGTCTCCGCCACATCCCCTTCAGGCAGACCTTCCCGGCTGACCACGCCTCTCGCAAGCGGGCTCCCTCCAAACGTCCCAACACCTACCACTCCAGGGATGGGCGCCGGGCCTCCATCTACTCCTCGTTGATGCCTTCTCCCAAGCAGCGTGGCGCCCTGCATATCGAGTTCGAACGGCATCCCGTTCCCCGCTCTCCGCCCACGATCCCGCTGGCCCGCACGCCCGTCATACGCCTCGTCCCGCACTGCGCGCTTAGCCGCCGTCTTCGCGCCCGCGCCCTGCGGCAGCACACGGAGTGGCATCTCCGCATCCGTCTCCTCGTCACTCTCATTGAGCTCGCCGAGGAACCCGCGGTTCGCCCCGCCCTTCTGCGCGCGCCGTCGTGCGCCCTCCTCCTCCATACGGTGCACCGCGTACGTGATGTCGAACGCCTCCTTGAGCGTCGCGAATCCAGGGGAACGCGCCTCGCGCCCGCCCCGCGCAGCTACCAGCAGTGGTGAGTCGAGCGGAGCATTTTGGAGGAAGAGAGGCGTTGGGGGTGGAGGCCCAGCCTGTGCGACGGTCCATGGATGTGTGAGGAACTCATCGATGGTGTAGCGCTGTGCCGGGTCGACACAAAGTAAATGTGTGATGAGGTCTTTCGCTATGATCGCAAAAGTGCATATCATCAATCAACCATAATGTGAGCATACAGTCACATAAGAGACTCACCTGAAGCGCTGATCGAATCCCACCAGGGGCTCAAGAATGTGTAATACCCCCGTGCAACCTTCTCCGTGAGCACGTTGATGCTCTCATCGTAGAACGGCGGGAATCCACATAAGAGGGTATACAGCACACACCCGAGCGCCCACATGTCCACGCTCTTGCTATACCGCTCGTCCTTTACGATCTCCGGCGCTGTGTAGCCCACGGTGCCGCATGGCGTCATCGTCTGTTCATCCCATACGACCTTGCTCAGCCCAAAGTCTGCAATCTTCACGCGCCCGATGCCGCCGCCGCCGACCCCAGGCACAAACTCGCCCTCATCTTCCTTGTCCTCTTCGAACTGTTTGGGCTGCGGGTTCCTGGACGGCATGATGGGGATGCGCTCGAAGAGCAGATTCTCGGGTTTGATGTCGCGGTGTACAACGCCGCGCTCCTCGTGCAGGTATCGGATGCCATGCGCGACCTGCACAATGACGTGACGGGCAAGGTTCTCGCTGAAGTATGTCAGCTTAACTATTTGGTGGAATAGCTCGCCTCCTTCCAGCACTGTGGGAGGATTAGGGATTATTAATAGAATTGAGAATAGAGCCCCGACTTACGCTCAAGGACCAGAAAGTAATGTTCTTGGGATTCGAAAAATAACAGTAGTTTTACAACTGAGGGATGATTGATGCCCCGCATGATCTGTACCTCTGCAAGACCAATCGTATTGACAAAAAAATACACCGAAAAACAATAGTACGCACCTTTAAGAATATTAGAGCGCTAGGAGGAGAAGGAATAGTTAGTAAGAAGCTCATAACACGACAAGGGGTGCACCTCAGTGACCCGCGGTTTCTTTTTGAATTCGCGGTTAAGGTGCTTGTCGCCGGCCTGAGAGAGCCGGCAGGCAAGGAGGAAGATGTAGTTGAATGAAGGAAAGGGAGGGCAGCAAAGGGGAAACTTACCTGTGAAGAGCTGAGTTCATATTTGCGGACGACCTTGACTGCAAAAGTAAGATCGTTAGATAAATGTGATCGAGGGTGAGAGATAGACGCACCTGCTACTTTCTGGCCTGTCCGGAGATCTATTGCCTTGTAAACATTAGAAAATGCGCCGCTGAAAAAAAAAAGTTAGTGCGGTTGAAGGGAGACGCTGGGCAGTGGATAATATTGTAGAAAGGTCAGAATCGCTATGTTTGTATGCGAGCCCGATCGAACGATAACGGAGGCAATCAAGACCAGTGAGTTGGTCGAAATATTGAGGATGATGGTATAGAATGTAGTTCGAGAAGATTGACAAGATGCCGCGATAGCGATCAGGCACATGCGTCGACGTCCATTGCAGGCGGGGGAAATAGATCCGAACGAGAAGAAAAAGACTGACTCTCCCATCTTGTCGACTAACTTGTAGTCCTCGAGACCCTTGTATGTAGGCATCTTTGCTTTGGCCTCGCGTTCCTCCTGGACGATGAGTTCGACTTGCTCCTTAAACTTGGTGACGCGTGCTTCTGTGTTTGCTGCTGTTGCTGAAGGTCGCGGTGTTGCTGTTTCTGTTGGGGCTGCGGATTGTAAGGCGCAACATAGGTGGGGTCGTCGTGCTGTCTTGCTGGATGGTGGTTCTTTCCATGTCTGATGAGGTCTGAAGTGGGGAATTAGGAGGCAAGGGACGGAGTAAGGATGAGCGTACTTTTGAAAGCGTCGACCACGGCGGTCCCTGAAGGCATGAGGAAATATTGCGAGGTAGGAGGCCTGGAGACGGCGAGGAAGGAGGAAGACGGAGGACAAAGAGAGGAGGATAAAGTCGCTGACGGAAGCGGTGAACGGCTGGAATTTGCAGTGTGTCCATGGTGTGGCTGACCTGACCTCCGCTCCATGCCGTCATCAACAAACTACGTCATCTCCGCGATCATCATCGATCCCGACCATTTCTCATCCTGTACATGTCAACTACCCGAGTCAACTCCCCGAGTCGACCCCGACAAACTCTCCCTTCCCTTGTCTGTGCCTGGGGCCGAGGTCGTGACCAAGGACGTGGCCACGCTATCCGAGCCTGCCCTGCGCACCCACCGACGTTCGTCGCCGCACACGGACCTTTGTTCATCTCCTCGTACGTCTGCCATCCACTTGCTTCTCCCATCATCCTTCTCACTCTATCGGCCTACCTATTCTCCTCGCGAGATCAGAACAAAGTTGGGCCTATTTGTGGGGAGCCCAACTCCAGGCCCTGGTCGTCATCCGACTCACGATAACTGGAAGCCCTGAAGGAGCCGGACAGTGTCACGAATGATCTTGGGACTCTCTACGAGCTCAAAGGTTCAATTGTAATGCCTAACAAGAGCCCTCATGGGTGTGCTTCTCAGCCTGCCCGTCGTACACATTTATCTTCATTGTTCCATTCCACGACGTGCCAATTCGCAAGCACTCGACAGACGGTGCCCTCATGACACTAATCTGTCCGGTGCTTATCATTCAACACGTCGTCATGCACCCTGGAAGCAACGGTGAGTCCTGAGTCCTGAGGGCATGTGGTAACTCTAACATATATCTTTGTGTTCTTGACTTCGATCAGCGCCAGCGTCTCTGTTTGGAATGGAAACGTCCAAGCGGTCCTTGGCGTATATATGGCCTATCCATGTCGCTCTTCCACAAGCTCGTGCATACCTACAATGACTGATCTGGACATCTTTCGTCATTCAGCTTGGCGAGAATCCTTGCCATGGATTCTCGTATTCGCATTCACAGCCTTCGGCTTCGTGCTCAATCGTGCCTTCGCGGTGCCCCGGACACTGCGCCATCTACCCATGGTGCCAGTCCTTCCGACGCTATGGAGCTACACATGTGGAGACGTCGAAGATGTTCGCATCAACAAGCTCGTGCTCCCATTTGCGCAAAGGGGCGAGCCTGCAGTGCTCGTATACATGATGGGCCAGTGGATGGTGCACATTCTTGACTGCAAGGTCAGGATGACGTCCTCCCTCCACAGTCATATCAAGTTCAGAGTACCAAATTTTACCAGGTCGCCAGGGACGTGTGCACAGACCTTGATGCCTTCCCCAAAGAGGTCCCGCCTGACGGTAACCTTCTCTGGCGGCTCATCGGCCATGATAGCGTCCCAACTGTCAATGGCGCGCAGTGGAAGCGGCTGTCGAAATTGGTCAGAGACGCTTTAGAGCGAAACCTCCCGATCGACCAATTTTCCTTCCTTGCGCGCCGGATGTTCCAGCAGATGGGCGAGGGAGGCGTATTTCGATGGGACGACCTTGCCGTACGCTACACATTGGACGTCATCGGTGAGTGCGGGGCCGAGGTTTTGTGACTATATGCGTACTCATTATATGCGCACCGTATCTCTTAATATCGGGTCAGGAACGTCCACTTTGGGGCATGATTTTGATGCGCTCCGTAATCCAGAAAGTCCACTAGTGAAGAGATATAGCGAAGTCATGGAAATGATCTCCAATCCCATGTATCTTGTCTTGCCCATCCTGGAGCGTCTCTTTCCTCGTACCAAGACCATACAGGCCATTGATGAACTGGCGGAGGTATTCCAAGATATCCTGAAGCTGAAGAGGCAGAGCCCAGGGAATGACGTGATGACATACATGCTAGAAAACACAGGTACAGCGTCGCTTTCCCCGCATCATGCTCGACCGTAACTCTAAACATTCTGCAGAAACGACCGACGAAGAGCTCCGCAGCAACATGGTCGCGCTCTTCATTGCAGGCCACGTACGTGCGCTCGCCCTCCTCAATATCATCCCAACTCACACCCCTCTTACACAGGACTCATCTGCGGGTGCGCTGTCCTCACTGTGCTACTTCCTAGCCATGTACCCTCAGATCCAGCAGCGCGCGCGTTCCGAGGTTCTCGTCGCGCTCGCTGCGCACGCGACCGCGGAGCCGACGCTCGCTGCGCTACGTGCGATGCCATTCCTTCAGGCGTGCATCCGCGAGTCGCTCCGTGCCAATACGCCCATCCTAGAGCTCGTTCCGCGCAAGGCCATGCGGGACACTGTGCTGCATAGTGCGAACGGGAAGACGATGCACGTAGTGGCGGGCACGTTGATGGTCGTCAATATTCACGCGGTGCATCTCCGGGAGGAATATTGGGTTCGGGCGGCGGAGTTCGACCCGGACCGGTTCATGGAGCATGACGTGGCGCAGTGGATGTCTTTTGGACTTGGGCCCCGGCAGTGCCCCGCACGGTGAGCGTGTTTACCGCTCTATAAGCACTTCGCGGTTTCTGATGGACCGGAAGGAACTTTGCGACGTACGAGCTGCGCACAGTGGGCGCGATGCTGCTCGCCAAATGGGAGTGGACGCTCCCGGAGGATTCTCCCCACCGTGCGCATATACGAAAATGCGTTCTCGCCGTTTGCGTTGTCCCTTCCGAAGGACCTTATCTTGATTTTAAGGGCGGATGTGAGGAACCGGAGGATTGACAGATCATGGGCTTCCATCGAAGCCCAAATGTTAGCTGAGCATCGTGTGTTGATATGTGGCAGACTTCCATTGCATGATGTAGATTCCAGCGTCCCCGTGCTACTAATCCAAGCGCCACAGGAATTAATGCTGAAAACTGGAGCTTTTCTCCTTATACGCCATTTCGGCCGATGCCGCCCTCAACTGTCCGCTAGGCCAATATGTCAGAGCTTAAATATGCTGATAACGAGCTTCAACCCACGAATTCCCCAAGGATGTCTGTCTCAACGATGTATCATCCAGAATATCTGTGGACCATCCCCCGCCAATCCTTGCCTTGGATCTTCGCTCCAGTGCTCTTTGCTGTTGTGCTCAGACGCATGTTTGCGGTACCACGGGCACTGCGTCATCTTCCCCATGTTCCGGTCCTTCCGACGCTGTGGAGTTATGCCCGGTGGGAGGTGGAAGATATACGTATTACAAAGCTCTTGCTCCCATTCGCAAAGAGAGGCGAGCCTGCGGTTCTGGTATATATGCTGGGCCAATGGATTGTGCATGTCCTTGATCACAATGTAAGGGTATCATGGAATCCGTGCTCGATAAGCGAAGTCACTCATGAGTCATTTTGTCCACTTCACCAGGTCATCAAAGCAATTACCGCAGACCTCGATGCATTCCCGAAAGAGGTTCCTCCTGATGGGAGTCTGTTCTGGCACTTAGTTGGCCGTGAGAATGTCATTATGAATAATGGCGCGCCGTGGAAACGACTTTCGAAAATGGTCAGAAGTGCGCTAGAGCGCAATGTTCCCATCGACCAGTTTGTCCTCCTCGCACGGCAGCTGTTCCAGCAAATGGGTCAGGGCGGCGTGCTCCGGTGGGACGATCTCACCTCTCGCTACACATTAGATGCCATCGGTACGTTTGCACCTGTTGTCGCATTATTCTCCCGCCGACTTTTCCTATATCAGGGGCTTCTGTTCTGGGTTATGACTTTGATGCGATCCGCAGTGCGAATAATCCTTTTGTCAGCAACTATAAGTTAGTCTTCGATGACCTCGCTGATCCCGCATACGTTGCATTCCCTATTCTCGAGCGGATATTACCGCGCGTGGACACGCGGCGCAGGATGGGCGAGTTCGTAGAATCTTTACAAAATATCCTGAACCTCAAAAGACAGGAACCAGGGAACGACATGTTGACGTACATGCTCGAAGATAAAGGTACATCCCGCCTTCCTCTAAAATCTGTTTATAATGTACGACTTAGCGCTGGCCAGAAACCACCGACGTCCAGCTACGCGACAACGTGGTCACATTGTTTATAGCCGGTCATGTACGTATGCTAAGGTTGGGATGTCCTATTTTGTGTGACATACTCTATTCGCAGGACACGACGGCAGGCGCACTCTCGTCGCTATGCTACTTCCTGGCAGTGCACCCCTCGATCCAACAGCGTGCGCGCTCCGAAGTTCTCGCCGGCCCTCGCCGCGGACCCAACGGGCGAACCGACACTCGACGCACTGCGCGCGATGCCATTCCTACAGGCGTGCATCCGCGAGTCGCTCCGTGTCAATGCGCCCATCCTGGAGCTGATCCCACGCAAGGCGATACGAGACACCGTGGTGCATAGTGGGGATGGGACCGCGGTAGCTATACCGGCGGGCACGTCGGTGTTCGTTAATGTCCATGCGGTGCATCTTCGGGAGGATTATTGGGCTCAGGCGGCGGAGTTCAACCCGGACCGGTTCATGGAGCACGACACGACGCAGTGGATGTCGTTCGGGCTTGGGCCGAGGCAGTGTCCTGCGCGGTGAGCGTTATCATTTTCAGAGTGTTTTTGGCGTGGCTGATTTTGGGGGACTGGAAGGAATTTCGCGATGCATGAGATGCGCACTCTGTGTGCGATGCTGCTTGCAGAATGGGAGTGGACGCTTCCTGATGATTCGCCCCATCGCGACCATATTAAAAATGCGTTCTCGGTGGTTGCGTTATCTTTGCCGAAGGATCTGTATATTGATTTTAAGCGGCGAGCGGCGCACGGTGAGTTGAAATGATTACATAACATATGTGGGTCCATATTTGTAGTTAGTTGGTGCAGGCCTTGTTGACAACAATAGTGAGCCTTGCACTGCCGCATCGTCGACGGTATCATCTTGGGCTTCAATCCTCCTTCTTACTCTGAGTTCCAAATATGAATCGATTCCAAAATATGTCTCGCGATGAGCTTCATGGAACCCTTGGCAATAACGAACAGCGTTGGAGGAATCGACAACAGTCCTTGGAATCTCAAGGATACATGCTACGTGCGAGGTATCATCCGGATTGGTCACCCTCCTGGCGTCGTACTGGTGTCAGAATTCGAGAGGCTGAAGATGCCATAGTCTTATGGTGCGCTAGATGATGAAATCATTGTCTTCTCTTGTTGTTGACCTGGTTGAAGGCCAGGCACAATGTGATCGATGCTACGCGCATTGCAGACGGCAAACTCGTGTACATAAAGCAAGTAAAGACTGGCGACGAGGAAATTAGAATTGCCTCCACGTTATCTGGTGAACCGTTGTGCAAAGCCCCCGGAACCACTCCGTTCCCATCCTCGATGTTTTACGGGATCCAAACGATAAGATCATCTCATATCTAGTGATGCCATTCTTGCGTTACATAGACGATCCGGATTTTGAGATCGTCGAGAATATTTTGGATTGCGGAGAACAGATCTTGGAGGTGAGCTTTGAAATCATGTATCTTTCCGCGAGCTAACTGTTGAGGCAATATTGTAGGGTTTGGTTTTCCTGCACGAACAAGGGGTCGCACATCGGTGAGTAAATCGTGCTCAATGCTAAAGGTCTTTTCTGATACTCATGATTCACGATCAGAGACTGTTCTTACAAGAATATAATGATGGATGCGACTGCTTTGTATCCTCGCGGACACCACCCTGTTGACGACATGCGCCTCCCAGATATATCGGACTGGGCTCCCGTCCTTTCCCGTGCTAACACTCCCGTCAGATATTACTTTACCGACTTCGGTATCTCTACCTTGTTCTCCCCCGAAGCCTCTCCCAAACTTGTCCTCGGAGAAGACGGGTTGGATGATGAAGTCCCCGAGTTGTCCGACACCGTCCCTTATGATCCATTCAAGGTCGATATCTTCATCGTCGGGAATATGTTCAAGAAACAATTTGTGGATGTGCGTCCGCCTTTGCGTTTGCGATCTTGCAGTTCTGATACGAGACACAGACATTCTCGAATGTTAACTTCCTCAACCGGATCGTGAGGAAAATGGTTCAACGGGAACCGTCGTCGCGTCCTGATGCTGCAGAGGCCCTTCGCGATTGGCAGGCGATGCGTCGTAGTATGTTCACCGTTCGTCGCCACTGGCGTGTCCGTCCGCGCGCAGAGTCACTGTATGAAACGATGGTGTTTGACTCCATATGCTTTTCCAAAGTAGTCTCATCTGTCCCTCGTCAGTGGATCAACTGCTTGGTCTTCGGAATCATCTTGTACATTTTTATTCATTTACTTAGGCTTGCTTTTTGAGGTAAAGCACAATCTGTGGATGGGAAGGATTTCCTCAGTGCACCATGTCATTTTGAGTCGATATATACGGATGTATCTACGTACCTTGTTCACGCATATCACTATCCTCGTCTTGCTATATTCACGTTGTATTTGTGATTCCTTTTGCCAGCTTTTACCGGAGAGAAGCGGGCAAGTGTCCTCAATTGTTCCTTGTTCTACTACCTATTCTACGAGTTCTGTGCATTTGAATGTATAGATTGCCGACAACAGTTTCCGTTGTCCGGCCTCAATGACGTTCGAATATCTTATTATCTTGTGGTAGCTGTGGAAGAACTGTTGCACCAAGGCACCGTGTTAGTGCGCAAACTACCGAGAATACGGGTACAAGCATGACAGATATCGGCCAATAAAGCTTCAAGGCGGTGTAGGTGACGGCGACATCACACTTGCTATTGTTCTAGTCGAGACTAGTATAACTTCCACCGCTTAGTACGCGCAGCTGTATGAACGCTATTTTCGCATCCACTGACACTCGTGACTTGTCGTAGGCATGTGGAGATGGATAAATGGACCTATAATCAACCACATATGGACACCCTTGACTTCTAAGGTCGGATAACAAAAATAAATCAGTAGTAACCGATGCAAGCCTATTTATGAGTGCCTGAGGCCTGAGGCCTGAGGCCTGAGGGGGCGGCGGGGTTGTTTTGGCAAGCACGATTAAGGGCACTGGAGCATTCAATCATGATGGTTCAACACCTTCTCACCCAGTCATGCAGATGGCATGCCATTGTTCTCCTAGCCGCAGCAAATACAGCAGTTGGTTCGAAGTTGACCAGACTCCGCGGAATCCAGTTGCTCATTGATCGAAAAATGCCACGTGGGATTTTGATCGTAAACGATCTACTGTTTGGTTCTACTTGTACCTCACGACCTTCCTGGTCCATGAAGTTCTCGCTGCCCTCGCCGCGGACCCAACGGACGAGCCGACACTCGACGCACTGCGCGCGATGCCATTCCTGCAGGCGTGTATCCGCGAGTCGCTCCGTGTCAATGCGCCCATCCTGGAGCTGATCCCACGCAAGGCGATAC
Organism: Grifola frondosa; assembly: GCA_001683735.1. Taxonomy (NCBI): domain Eukaryota; kingdom Fungi; phylum Basidiomycota; class Agaricomycetes; order Polyporales; family Grifolaceae; genus Grifola; species Grifola frondosa. The sequence continues at coordinate 348,580 of LUGG01000010.1, forward strand.
GAGACACCGTGGTGCATAGTGGGGATGGGACCGCGGTAGCTATACCGGCGGGCACGTCGGTGTTCGTTAATGTCCATGCGGTGCATCTTCGGGAGGATTGTTGGGCTCAGGCGGCGGAGTTCGACCCGGACCGGTTCATGAAGCACGACACGGCTCAGTGGATGTCGTTCGGGCTTGGGCCGAGGCAGTGTCCTGCACGGTGAGTGGTATCTTTTGAATTTTTTTGCGTGGTTGATTTTTGGGGACTGGAAGGAATTTCGCGATGTATGAGATGCGCACTCTGTGCGCGATGCTGCTTGCAGAATGGGAGTGGACGCTTCCTGATGATTCGCCCCATCGCGACCATATTAAAAATGCGTCCTCGGTGGTTGCGTTATCTTTGCCGAAGGATCTGTATATTGATTTTAAGCGGCGGGTCTGATGCGCAAGGAGAGATTGCTTGATTTTGGTTCGATTCAAGATGTATGGATGTTTGGAGCGATTTATTATATACTAACTGTGATTGCAGGCTTTGAGCCCCACTCCTTTTTACACAGTTTCTATCTTGAACAACCAGCTGCATTGCTGTCTGTGGAATTGATGGAGTAACATATGAATATGTCCATTCTTGCTCGTCGTTAACTACGCCCTCTGGCAGTACCAATACACGATGTAATACAAATACATTGATGTCCGTCCAGCGGCGCAAGATTATGGCGCTGAGTGTGCCCGAGAGAGTGACGGAAGCTCAGGCGATGCCAATTATCGGATACGAGTTGGCTTCGGGAGCCTGGAGTTGTTGATCGCGGAGCGCAGCTTGAGCGATTGTCGGGCGCAGGGTTTCTGTTTTTAAGTGAGTATTGCGTGTGAGGCACGATAGCAAACAAGTACTCACCGATTGTGAATGCGACGGCATTATGTAGCAGTCTGGTCAAGTCGTACATCATTGCTGCACTGGCAGCTGGGGCTCTATTCAGGTCTTGTGCATGGTCCTGCTCTCCCTTAACACGTCGTCTGTACGTTTTAGTCGTTTCCTGGACCAGACTGAGCTTAGCCATTTGTCGGAGGCAAACCCTAGGTGCTACGTACTGCAAAATCGGTATTCTGCATTAGAATTTTCTTTTCGATTGTCAAGAACTCCGCGCAAACAGAATTGAAGACATTGTATCGCTGATACCAGCTTTGTACGGTCTCGATCTCAGGAGACAAGTCCTCCAGTCCATCACGGCCGCTACGTTGTCTCTTTAGCTTAAAAACACGTGCTAAACAAAACATGAACTTACAGAGCTATTACTTGCTCAGTTTGTGCAACGATCCCGGGCTTGATGGATTCCACGGCCTCGATCTGTTCTGGCGTCATTTTCGACAGGCACCCCTCCAAATTGTCCATGATGCGTTTCAGTCGATCGTTCCTCTCCACCAGGGTAGCAGGAATATAGTCTCCGGCAATTTTTATAGCGAGTACGCCTGCAAAGAAAGCAATGGACTTAGAATCGACAACCTGAGCAACAATCTGCCAGCCTCGGGGATCCATGGTCCTGCCTGTTAATCCTATATTAGCTTCCCTGCGGCAAGCGCGGATATATACATGCGTTAAGATAGAATGCGATAACTAAAGTAGGGTTTAGAGTGAGTAAGCGAACGTGAGGTCAAATACTTGCACTCACAAAGAATGAATGGATGGGCCTACGACGCAGTCGTTAAAGTGCTTGAGGACCTGCTTCACGAGGGAGACCCTCTTATACGAGTTCCTATATCCCGAATTGATAAGCGAATAAATACACATCCGCAATGTATCATGAGCAACAAAAGCAGCGCACGAAGGCACGTCCGTACCAAATTGGGTGTTCATTGTTGTCTATGCATGACGAAACGTAATGGGAAGCTGTTCACCAAGAGACTCACAAATAGGAAATAGAAAGGGGTGTTATCGGCAACAATGTCTGACATCCGCCTGCGACGTGATGTGAGAGGCATCTGTTCGAGAGAAGGCTTGTTCGGCATGGCACTGTTACGTTGTGCACCTGATTACTCAATAGATGGACAGACCGTCAGAATGTTACCGTGGAAATCTGATGAACGAGAACAACGCCCTATATTTCGAGTCAGCCGGAGCTCGGGTACGCTTACCTACTGAACGTGTGTGTGTGTCGACACCAGAAGGGAAGTTGGCAGCGGCGAGTTCGGAACTAACACGATTACATAATAAATGTGGGTCCGTATTTGTACTTAGTTGGTGCAGGCCCCGCTGACAATAGTGAGCCTTGTGCTGCGGCATCGTCAACGGAATCATCCAGTGAATCCCCCCCCTTCCCCCTCTCAAGTTCCAAACATGAATCGATTCCGTAATATGTCTCGCGATGAGCTTCATGGCACCCTTGGCATTATTGAGCTACGTTGGAGGGATCGACAACAGTTCCTGGAATCTCAAGGATACATGCTACGCCCGAGGTATCATCCAGATTGGTCGCCCTCCTGGCGTCGAACTGGTGTCAAAATTCGCGAGGCTGAAGATTCCATCGTCTTATGGGTGCGCCGGATGGTCAAACTGTGGTCTTTTCTTATTTACGTATCTGCAGGCCAGGCATAATGTGATCGATGCGACTCGCATTGCAGACGGCAAACTCGTATACATAAAGCAAGTAAAAACCGGCGACGAGGAAACTAGAATCGCTTCCACGCTATCTAGTGAACCATTGTGCAAAGACCCACGGAACCACTGCGTTCCCATCCTCGACGTTTTACAGGATCCAAACGATAAGGCCATCTCATTTTTGGTGATGCCGTTCTTGCGTTACATCGACGATCCGAATTTGAGATCGTTGAAAATATTTTGGATTGTGGAGAACAGATCTTGGAGGTGAGATTCAGAACACTCCGTACCCCGTAAAGTTGTTTGAGACCAATATTGTAGGGCCTAGTTTTCCTGCACAGCAGGGGGTTGCACATCGGTGAGTAAATTTTGCTCAATGCCAATGTCTTTTCTGATATTTACTATTCACGGTCAGAGACTGCTCTTATAAAATATAATGATGGACGCGACCACCTTGTATCCTCGTGGACACCATCCCATCAACGATATGCGCCTCCCAGATATCTCTGATTGGGCTCCCGTCCTTTCCCGTGTTGACACTCCTGTCAAGTACTACTTTACCGACTTCGGTATCTCTACCTTGTTCTCCCCCGAAGCCTCTCCCAAACTTGTCCTCGGAGAAGACGGGTTGGATGATGAAGTTCCCGAGCTGTCCGACACCGTCCCTTATGATCCATTCAAGGTTGATATTTTCATTGTTGGGAACATGTTCAAGAAACACTTCGTCAATGTGCGTCCGTGTTTGCATTTGCATCTTACAGTTCTGATACAAGACACAGAAATACTCGAATGTCAACTTCCTCAACCAGATCGTGAGGAAAATGGTTCAACGGGAACCGTCGTTGCGTCCTGATGCTGCGGAGGCTCTTCGCAATTGGCAGGCGATGCGTCGCAGTATCTTTACCGTCCGCCGCCAGTGGCGTGTCCGTCCGCGCGCGGAGTCACTATACGAAACGATGGTGTTTGACTCCATATGTTTTTCCAAAGTAGTCTCGTCTGTCCCTCGTCAGTGGATCAACTGGTTGGTCTTCGGAATTGTCTTGTATATTTTTACCCGTTTACTTAGGCCTGCTTTTTGAGGTGAAGCACAATTTTAGGTGGGGAAGGATTTCTTCGGTGCACCATGTCGTTTGTCGATATATGGATATACCCGTCGCCTACGTTGAGCGTAGGCTCGCTAGCCAGCCTCTATATACAGAAGACAGTCGTTGCTCTGTATAGCGTTGAGCGCAGTTTTGGATGTATCTATGTACCTTGTTCACGCATATCGCTATCCTCGTCTTGCTATGTTTACACTGTATTTGTGATTCCTCTTGCCAGCTTTTACCGGAGAGAAGCGAACACATGTGTCCCTAGTTGTTTCTTGTTCTACAATTTCCGTGCATTTGAATGCATAGATTGGCGACAGCGATTTCCGTTTTCCGAATGACGTTAGATTATCTTATTGTCCTTGGCCTACACGTACTAAGCGGTGGAAGTCATACTAGTTTCGACCCCTCCAGAACAATAGCAAGTGCGATGTCGCTGTCACCGACAGCTTTATTGGCCGATGTCTGTCACGTACTTGTACTCGTATTCTCAGTAGTTTGCGCCCAAACACGATGTGCCCTGGTGCAACGTTTTTTCCACAGCTATGAGAAAGGCTATTTTCGCACTCATTAACACTCGTGACTTGTCGTAGGCATGTGGAGATGGAAAAATGGACCTACAATCAACCGCATATAGACGCCCTTGACTCGGACTTCTATGGCCGGATAACAATAAATCAGTGGTAACCGCGGCGGGCTACGATCTGAAACATTCAATTGTGATGGTTCAGCACCTTCTCAACCCGTCATGCACATGCTGTGAGAATTATGGAATGCCTTTGTTCTCCTCCTGTAGCCGCAGCAGATATATGATCTTGCAGTTGGTTCGTTGAAGACTCGCGGAATCCAGTTGCTGATTGATCGAAAGACTCCACGTGGGAGTTTGATCGTGAACGATCTGCTATGTCTGGTTCTACTTGTTCCTCACGACCTTCCTGGTCCATGGACACTGCAACGTCCTCGCCGCCTGCATCGCCGGCTCCCCTTTGGGCCACCATCCTCGAGCCAGGGTCATCCTTACACCCGACCCTCCTGCTTTTGCTTGACGGTGCCTTCGCACTTCTACTCTTCGTGTTCATCGGGCTCCTGTTCTTGACGCGAGGGAATGTTCATTTGATCGCATTGGTCGTGATAGAGTGTTGTCTGTGGGCGAGCGTGAAATGGTAAGTCCTCTTGCTACTGCTCTCGGGTTGCATGGTCGTGCAGGAGATCAGACATATATAGGCGATCATATGTATACATACTGACAATTTTTGATAGGTTCGTGCATGAGCTGCAACAAGTCCAGACAGACGAAGCGCAGAAGGACGTGCGAAAGGATTCCCCCACTGTGGTGGAGAATGAGGAAAGCCGTTCCGCAAGTTCCAAGCACAAGGAGGAATGATCAGAACACCTCCGATACATATTGTTTATATCCTACATATCCCACGCGCGAATCCCGGAAATCTACATAGTCTATGAAAGCGGCGAAACATTCATCTTCGCCCTCGATCGCTCGTCTCATACCATTTCTTCGTCCTCCTCGCACTCTCCTGCGCCAGCGCGAACACTATTTCGAGCCACATCAATCTCAGCGTATCCGGAGAAGAGAGACCCAAGCACCCACACTCGCGCTCTGTTCCGTCGAGTCCCTCACGGAATGCCATAGCTGCTGTGTCCCCACCACCGTGTGCGCCGGATCCGGAAGCGGCTGCTGACGCATGTATAGACGCGAAGTGCTGTGCCTGGTCGATCACTTCCGGAAGCCTCGCGCGGAATGTCTACAGGGAGAGGTTGGGCCCCCGAAGGCATATAGGGAAGGGCAGAGCGTACCTTGGCCAAAACGTTGGACATCTCTTCCGCGGGCGCGTCATTCAGCCTGTGGCTTCAGATCGGCATGTATTCATCCTCGAAGGGGAGGGGAGGACTCACAGCCGCATGATCATGCGCCCAAAGCCATACCACAGGCCACCTTGCCCGACGAGCGCGGAGAGACGTACACTACGGGCCTCGGCGTTAAGTGCATTGCGGACGCGTGCGGAGAAAGGCGGGGGGATTGTGAAGTCTGCATAGTCACTGGCGGATTCGAAGAATTCGAAGACGAGTGGATTCAGCAGGAGAACAGTGTGCACCAGACTCGAGATGAACTGACGAGTAGATGAGAATATATGCCATCCATAGCGGAACTTGCACCTTGCTCATCGCCTTGATCTATAAGCCGTATTTGTAAGTGTTCTGTGACAAACATTACCCTCGCAAGAAGATATCACATTGGCATAGAGCAGAGATAAGAGTGAGGATTTACATCGCGTTCTTTGCCCCCGTCAAGATGGCCCATGTCGGGGATATCTACTTTGAAAGTACATTGGATTTTCTGATTTTCAGAAAGAATAGATTCGATTGAGTAGTAGTCATCCTCCATGTTGACGGAGTCGCGGGAGTAGGAAGAGATCAGGAGCCGCTGAGGAGCGCGTCCCGTGCCGACGCGACGCGTTCTCATAAACGCGTCCACGCGCTTCTTTCTCACGCCTCCCTTCCGCCTCCCCTCTGCACTGCACATCCCCTCTATACCTCACTGGACAAACTAGCTCGCTACGATGCTGTCAACATTAATTGCGCATGTACCACTAAAACGCCTAGTCACTACGCATGCTCTTCGCCTCGCCCACTCCTCGTCGACGCTACGGCTAAGCCTTAGCCTGAGCGTGTCCTCGCACTCGCATGCGAACGCCCGCATCACTCGCGACTTTTCGACGACACCACAGCGGCATGCTAGCGAGGACCCAAATATAAACATGCAGGCAATGATTGCGCAACAGCAGAAGATAACCAGGGTTTTCCAGGAGAAGCCGGAGCTTTTGCAGCATGTAAAGGACTTTGCGAAGATTCTCCAGGAAGAAGGTGAGAGCTCGTTGCGTATCTAATTTATTCGTGCGCATTAGTAATGATACATGTAATCCTTAGGCATAGATTTACAGACTGGGGGCATGCCAACGAAGATGCAAATGATTCGGCTGTTCATGAAGGCGGACGTGCGGGATAGGACGATGCGGATGATGAGCGCGTTCCAGGAGGCGGGGATCGATCTGCAGTCAAAAGTGTGTGCCCTTCTGTTCTCTATATGCGCGATACTCAAACAGGGTCGGTCTTTGCAGGAGATGCTAGAGACTTTCATGGCGATGAAGAAGACTTTGGGTGATGGGAAGCCAGAGTAATGTTCGGATGTTGTATCCATAATCTGTAAACTATTTCATCTCTTATTTACGCGTCGATCCTGGGCCACCCTCTCATGCTGGCCGTCTTTTCGTTGAGCTATTAACAGCACTAGTATGTTGGTTGTTGATGAATCAATTTCTCTATGCTCTGCCAACGTCATAGTATGCGGGCTGCACGTGATGAGGCAGATCGCGCGCGTCGCGAATTTCGCGACCTACTTGTATCCTCTCACCTTGCAATATGGACCTATCTCTCCCCGGTCCTTCGTCTCTTCCAGACACCACAACTGCCTCTCATGCTCCCGAGCGCCCACTTCCCTCCACCCACTTCTACTCAGTCGAATACCCGGGCTACGTCCAGTCCTCCTCCGTGCCCCTCGCCGTCGAGCGGCTCGGCGGCCAACACAGTATCGACAATGCGTTCAAGCGACCCATTGCAAAGGTGGAGTCGCTCCTCGAGCTCCATATGAGACCGGGCAACCCCTTTGCCCACCCCATCCCCGGCGACGTCTTGTCTACCAATAACATCTTGCTGAAGGTGGTGAAGCGCAGGCGGAAGAGGAGTGAGGGCGAGACGGGGGATGGATCTGTGGGGCAGTATACAGTGGAAGCCGTCGGGGTCATTCCGAAGACTGCACGGTTTAGGAGTGGGTTATGGATCCTGTTCGGCTTTCCCGTTCGCGTTCCTGACAACGCTCCTTGATAGGTATGGTGGACTACCAGTTCCAGCCAGATATAGACGACCCCGTGGCGAAGTTACGTCTCGCCATGGAGAGTATGGACGGTGGGTCTCACCAATTTTTGCGCGACCGTGCACTGATCGTCTAGCGCTTTCTTCAGTGGAAGGCATTCTCAAATACACCATTCCTCCAGAGAAGGAGGATTATACTGTCCCGGAAGACCCACAATCCATGGATATTGACCCCCAACTACAGAATCAAGATGGATCTCCAGGCCCTAAGATGAAGAGCAATCTGAGGCTGTTTCCTCCCCCACTTTTCAGCCGGCAAGGCATTCCGCAAAATTACAGGTTGCGTGATCATCGCCTATTTACCCACATCGCCACTCATTGGGTCTTTCATAGTTATAAGGCGAATACAGCTTCCGTCGTCACCACGATAGTGGATGAAGAGACCGGCGTGGAGAAGAGACGCTTGATCAACCGTATGCGCTGGAAAGGCTTTGGTCCTATCGCAATATCCTTTGGAGACAAGGGTGTATGTTCTTCATTTCGTATACTGAAATGCCTCGGCGAGATTTTCATGCTCTCGATAGGTACCTGACAAACCGTCACCGACAGTCGAGGAGCAGCGAGCCCAGGCCGACCAAAAGCTGCTCAAGAGACTGCAAGAAGTGCGCCTTCATCCACCTTGGCTTTTTTCGCCACCCTTGACGCTCTGACTGTATAGCTATTCGAACAACGGCCAATATGGACGCGCGCCGCCATCTTTGCGCAATTCGCGCAGTTCGAGGTGCGCGAAATCATCAAGTAAGTGCAGTCCAAGCATTTCGCATTTTCTCTTCTGATCTGCGTTCTAGCTCCAAGTTCCTTCTACCCCTGGTATCATACGTCTTTGAAGACGGCCCCTGGCGCGACACGCAAGTGCGTCTTGGATACGACCCGCGTGAACATCCAGAAGCACGCATGTAAGTCATTTCATCTCATTCTAATGTTACAAGAGCCTCATTAAAGTGTTGCAGCTACCAGCGACTATACTTCAGGAATGTCAATCATCCGATTGTGCGTCCGTCTGTGGTGACAAGGCGGCAAGAGGGCCGGAATGAGACGGCACAGAACCGAATTCAGATACACAAGCCCGCGAAGACGACAAAAGGTAGGTTATCAGTTGCACTAGTGCATTGGTGGAGGAGCCTCAAAATTTGTTATCACCAGGTCGTACATTTTCCGACGGGGTAACAGTCACGAAGGACACCGCCGCCTTCCAGCTATGCGATATCACAGACCCAATGTTGAAAGAGATGATCGAAGACGAAGAGGACCTTCGGGAGACTTGCAATGTACGTGCTTGCTCCCGCGTTTCCTCTATTCTTTTGAATTGAAATCCGGTTGACGCAGGAACGCGACGGCTGGTACTCCACGCACGCCTTTGAGTGCATCAAGACCGTGCTGCGGCACAAGTTCTTCTCGCTGCTCAGCGGGCACATCCCGTCACGGGAGGAATGCGAAGCTCTGCTGGTACCACAGGAGGGCTCGAACAAGCTGCCGCAGCGCCACCGACATAAACTGAGATACGGAAGACATAATATGGCGAAGGGCGCACTGCCTCCAGAGGACGCTGCGGTGCGTTGTATTGCGCGATACGCTGGACCAGATCTAATCGCATTCTTGTATGCAGGCCGCACGGTTGATGGCGACGATCGAGCAGAAGGCGAAGAATCTACAGCAGCAGCGATAGCACCATGTCGAAACTCACCGTCTCATTGCATCTTGTATTATCTGTACTAGTCTTGCCAGTCGTACGCGCGGTGTGGTGTTTTTGGGTTTTCATTAACACCTGGCGGGTCCTAAACATAGCAGGAGTGCATACGCATGATGGGGTAATGGTTTACATCTCGACGAAACCGCCCGCGCGCAAACATGGATTGGCCAGCCATACACATCCCGGACTCTCCGACAGAACAACTCTCGGCGGGGAATGACCTCTCAAGCTCCTCTCTTCGATGGGGGATGGGAAGATCATGAGTCTGCTCTCGCCTCCAGGCGGGCTTTTCTCTGTGATTTATTGGGATTAGTGGCAGAACGGAGCAAGTGTATATACGAGGGCAACGCACGGAACCAACGAGCGCGTACTTGGCGTTGCGGCGGAACTGGAGCGAAGGCATCTATCTGAGAGACATGTCCTAGACTGAGTAATCAAACCATTAGCGTACCTTAGGGTCAACCTGCAGCAGCAATGGCCAATCAGCATCCCAAATCGCAACGACATAGTACTAGGGACGTACACCCTTCATCGAGCGTGTCCGGTGGCTCTGGGGGGTCTTGATACCATTACGGTGAGCCTTCTTGTTCTGGTTGTGGTTGGTATGGCTGGGAAACCGCGCATTTCGCAGAGTCAGCACCAAGGGTAGCCAGGACAGCAAGGAGGGGAAGCGCACTTCTTGGATTTGGCCATGGCGACGTCGTCTGGGGTCTTGAGGATAGGTTGCTCGTGCTCACTTGCCGCTGCCGCCCGTATGCTTACCGTGGGAAGGTTTGAGTACGGTGGCTGAGAAACTGTGCAGTTGCATGATCAGTTGCTTATTGCAGGTTCATTACGTAATTGAAGCAGCAACCCTCTGGCATTTCAACTTCGATGTTCGGTATTTTAGCAGCACTAGTGAGTTCCTGAGATTTGGACAGTAAGTACTCTTGCTCTACGCATTTACTTCGGAAAAGCACAACCATTGGACTGAGCCGCCGAGCTATGGGGCTAACGAACCTGGAGACCTGCCAAAACAGGACAGATCAGTCGGAGATCGAAAAGAGGAGATGACGTAGTTGGACGGTCGGTTACCCGAAACGACCGTCCGCTGTGTTCGAGTCTTCCGCCGCAACATACGGAAATATTGCAGCCGCTGGCTCATCCGAGCCGATTCTATGCGCGCATGCGGAATCCTATATAATGTTTCCCTCCTCCCTAGTAATCTTTGATCTCCCTCCATCATGGCCTTCCACCGTCACTTCAAGCAGGAAAACATCCCTGACCTCAACGGCCGTGTCGCAATCGTCACAGGCGGTTCAGATGGCGTCGGTTACTACGATGCGCTTGGTCTTGCCCGCCCGGTGCGAAGGTCATCTTGTCTCACCACCCATTCCTGGCACGGCAAGCAGGCAGAGGCCGATATTAACAAGGTTCTCGTCGAGGATCACTCCACTGGCTCCGTCATATGGCATGGCATAGATATGAGCAACCTTAAGTCGTCGATGACCTCGCCAGACGATCCTCAAAGAGGAGCACCGCCTCGATCTCCTAATATGCAACGCCGGGATCGGTCAGGTTCCGTACGGCATTTCCATTGATGGCGTGGAACGGCACTTCGAGGTCAGTTGCCAGTAGGATCTCTATTTTTCAGTTTTTCAGCGATGCACAGGTGAACGATCTTGCGCACTTTTTGGTGCTACGCCTGCTGCCGCTCATGCAGAAGACGACTGCTATGGCCCCGCTCTTCAGCGTTCGCATCATAATGCAGAGTTCTGAGTCCCATGTATGGCCCCTGCCTCCACCAAGTTCATCTCGAAGGAGGAGATTAATGAAAATTTGGAGCGTCGCAAATGCAAGTCACATATTACCGTCTTTGCTACCGTTGTCTTACGTATCTCCTTAGTGACGGGCGCACCAAGCTCGGCCTCATTTGCTTCGCGCGACAACTCGTGAAGCGGAAGTTATCCTTCGACTCAGGCAGCAGGGGCTTTGTGCTGACTATGTCCGTTCACCCGGGGTCGGTCGAGACCGAGGTGGTGAAACCCCGTCCCGCTCCCGTTCACGGGCTTGGTCCGAGAGCAATCCGCCATGGGGAAAGTTCTCAAGCTCTTCGCTCCGCGCAATATGACGCTGGCTGAGGGCGCAGAGGCAAGTTTGTGGGCGGCGACGTGTCCCGACATTAACGTCAGCAACTGGCACGAATATCAAGTGAGTGTGTCATTGATGTTGAGTATTCTTGTGCTGACGCTTCGTAGGGCAATTATTATGCTCACGCATATGGCAAGTCTGGTTCGGAAAGCGAACTCGCAAAGGATATCGAAGTAGCGCGGAACTATTGGAACTTATGCTCGACTCTCAGAAGGAAGCTCTTGGCCAGGAGTTGTCTTGAGCGCCGATTTTCATCAAACCTTCCGCATCGTGATTTATAACACATAATTGCGAGTTCGGCATATAATTCGCAATTCTACTCGTTGTTTCCCACGCTTCTGCTTTGGCAAGCGAGAAATTGCACAAAAGTTTGGGGAGTATGTTAACGTAGGCTGCGTCGCCCCAGAATTCCTTACTCGTGCCTCGACCTCAGTGGGTAGACTTATCGAAGCAACATGAGTACGCTATCGCAGCGAACGAAGTGCTGTTTAGCATTCACCAAAGTATTTAGGTCAGTTTGTCAGTCTGGCTCCGACCAGAGTCGGGGCGCGGAGATCACTCGCGTCAGGGCGAGCGTGTCGATCAGGGTGGTATTTGGCAATGTTGATCATTGTGGGTCCATCATGTCTAGTGTTATTGTTCTCCATGTTTGAATTCCACACTCTTGCCCGAAATATCACTGCTTAGTTGAGTAGGAGTTGTTTCTACGAGTTTAGACTTCAGCGACACAATTTCAGATTCACGGGCTTCAGATAATTGCAGCGTTGCGCGTTGCCGCTCTTTACAAATGTAAGTCGTTGTCAATAAACTTAGACCCCGCAAGTTGAATTAACCACGCTTCGAACCACCTTCACAATCCAAGCCGGCTCAGTCAGACCTTCTCATTCATCCTGTCCATATGGCTACGTTCCCCTTCTTCCATCCGCATGCTAGCCTACAAGTGTCTGCTATGGTGGGGCCGCAAGCGCTTCGTCGCAGACTCAGCATTCACCCAACGCCTCCCATTCAATCTATTTGCGAAATATGGTTACAACGTTCGGTTGGCCGAGGCCGCAGCGACGAAGTACGTGGAAGAGAATACTTCGATCCCGGTCTCCTCGTGGATGTCTTGCAAGACAGTGGCGGCGATTCTGATAACCCGGCTTCCCGGTGCTCCATTTGGAGAGAACTACCTTCTGGGGGAGCTATTCCTGAGGAGTTATCTTCTTTTGAAGAGACTCTGAGAGATTGGTTCTCACAGCTTCGTTCATTACCTGCCCCTCTGGTACCATTGCCTCTATCGATGGTTCACCATGCCGCTCCTATCGAGTTAACCACCAAAAGATTCGGTCCATTCCTATTGGAGAGTGCTTTCACGACTTATTTGTTTGAAACAGTACCAGCGCGGTATCACGACGAAATCCGCGACAAGATCGAGAGGTTGTCTCCCGGCCCGCACCGCATTTGCTTCTCCCACGGCGATATCCATCCAATAACTTCCTCTTCCACAACGGACATCTGTCGGGATGGTCGACTGGGAATTGCTGGTGGTATCCGGAGTATTGGGATTATACCTATGCGATGTATAATCGCGCGTGTACAAGGAGTGGTGCGAGATGTTTAGCCGCATATTTCCGCAGTACGACAAGGAGCTGGAGATTGAGAAGGCGTTTTGGGCGGTCCATAATCCTTGGTGATTATGGTCGGGTACTCGTGAGTGACACTGAGTTTCCTTCTTGAATGATGCTGAGCCGTGATCACTGATGCTAGCTTCGCGGGCATATCTGACACGAAGGAATTCTAACGTGGCTTGACATTACTTATTCCAGTAGCTCTTCTTGGAGCTGGTATCAGTTTCAGGCAGCATTGTGTTGTCGGTATTGCGTCACGGAAGCTGTATAAGCGATATGGGATGTAGGAATTTCGCAGAAGTCTTTGGGCATTCATATACTTTTGCTCTCATTTGATAGAAGAAAATACATATCAAATGCTCTTTGCGGTGAAGGCACGTAAAGCTTGACATACAGTTAACCGAAACCGTATGTTTATTATCTGTTCATTGATGAGAGGGAGCAGACCATATTCAACATCTGCCAAATCAGGACGAGGTAAGCCGAACCGTCGAGAAGGAGACGGTGCGTCATAAGGTGCCAAGTACGTCTTAGAGTCGATCCTTTCACCTACCACGACACACGCATATAAAAGCCTTGGGGTTGTTGGAGCAGCTCAGCCTTCACCCGCTTTCCGCTTACTCTCCTAGACATTTTACTCCACGGATCATACACACGACCACGATGTCCTCCATTCTCCAGACACGACAAACCCCGCGACGCTTATGAGCCGCCGCTTCAGACCCAGGACATCCCCGACCTCTCTGGCGCGTCGCGCTCGCGGCTTCGGGAATTGGGCACGACGCGCTTGCGCTCGCGCGTGCGAATGCACGGGTCCTCATCGTATCCGCAAACGAAGAGCACGGAAGAAGGCCGAGGCGGATATCAACAAGACACTGAAGGAGTGTGGATCCAAGGGCTCGGTGACCTGGCACGTCCTCGAAATGGGCAGCCTGAAGGATGTCGACACGCTGGCGAAGAAGTTCGCGCAGGAGGAGCGCATGGACATGGTCATATGCAACGCGGGCATCGGACAGGCACGTTCGGCATGACGGACGACGGGCTGGAGAGACACTTCGAGGTAGGGCGCATATATGCATTTTTTGTCGTCGGAAATGAGCTAAGAGCAGGTGCATATCGCATACAGGTCAACAACCTCGCGCACTACGTGTTGGTGCTACGGCTTCTCCCGCTCTTGCAGAAGACCGCCACGACTGCGCCGCCGACGAGCGTGCGCATCGTCATGCAGAGTCCGAGATGCACCGCCTCGCCCCGAGTATAACCAAGTTCCTGTCCAAAGAGGAAATCAACAAGGACGGAGACGGCTCACAACTGTGAGTTGCTTCAGCCGTCCAGATCACGCAGCCACAGCTGACCTGCGGCAGGTATGGCCGCACCAAGCTCGGTCTGATCTACTTCGCGCGTGAGCTCGTGAAGCGCAAGCTGTCCAATCTGCCATCGGGTGTCGGACCTATCCTGGCTATTTCAGTCCACCCTGGAACTGTTGATACGGACATGCAGAAGGCGTGGTCGAGAGTTATGGTATATTTGGCAAGGCGATGGACTTCTTGGCCCGCACTGTAGGAAGAGTGCACCAGAGGGCGCGGAGGCGAGCTTGTGGGCAGCAACCAGTACAGATATCAACGAGCATAATTGCAGGAGTTCCAGGTGAGATTTGTGGCACTGAGAGATTTGATGACTATGATGAATTGACTTGTTGTGGCAGGGAAATTACTACACAGAGGCACATGGCAAACCCAAACAGGAGAGCAAGCTCGCGAAGGACGACAACATCGCAACTAATTTCTGGGAGCTGTGCGCAAAGCTGTCGAAGGAGATTCTTGGGAAGACTTGTATTGAATGCCGCGTGAGACCGAGCGAAGTTAGAGTGATTGTATGATAGATTCGATATTCGTATCGAATATGTTGCAGGAAAAGGAAGCGAAGATAGTGACTCTTCGTGCATTCTTGAACTACAACAATAAATCAGAACAAGTTACCATAACAAAAGATATCACCCGCTCAGAATCATCGGCTCTATTGATACTCGCAAGACACATGGCGGTTTCAATTATATCTACGGTATAAGAGGCGGTGTGATTGATCTCTATTGATATCTGCGACACATGGGAGTTGTGAGTTGGCACGTAATAGAAGATTGAACGAACACATACCGACTTAATTATAACACAATATTGGCACCTGTCTCTCTCCAAGGTTATACGATAAGCTTAATCCGGCCACGTTCTTGTATAGGTATTCCGGCTAGGTGACGCGCCGCAACCGCATTCTATATCTATGATTATCGCAACAAGAACACGTCCCTGTCATATCACTATCAATGAATGAAACAGAATTCAAAACACAACCAACATACGACAATAGTCATCCGAATCACGCATGACCACCGACACACCGTCATATGCGCCAAGTCTAGCACGTCTTGCTCCCGGACGAAACAACAATTGATGACCCGATCTCGACGATAGGGTCTGCTACACTCCTGGGCAGGCCGCCCTCCCATGTGCGTCACGCGGTTGCGGCTGCGCACGAGCTCGACGAGCGCGGTGCCGCTGAGGTGGCCGCACCAACGGAGATCGAGGCGGGAGAGGCGCGGGCAGAGGCCGCCGGCCGTGCAAGAGGCGCACCGTCGCATCGGAGATAGACGACTCGTGCAGGCGGAGCTCGCGCAGCCCCGGGAGGTCCGCGAAGAGCGCGGCGAACGTCTCCGGGGAGATCGATATCGTGCACTCGAACAGCTCGGGGGCGGGGCGGAGTCCTGCACGAAGCGAGGAGGCTGGCCGATGGGGCGCTGGCGTAGCGAGGTCCTCGAGCGAGCGGAGTGCAGGCGGCGCAAGGCAGGTGTGTGCAGGTGCGGCGAGGAGCTCGTTCAGGTCTGTCGGGCGTACGTGTCAGGAGTCGAGGTGCGCGAGGGTGACGGTTCGTGTGGGGTCGGGTTCTGGCACGAATTCATGCTCGTAGTTGAGCGGCATGGACATGGTGAGAGATCGGAGCTCGGGGAGGCTTTCCAGTAAGTTGATGATGTTCGTCGCGGAGAGCGGGCGCTGGGCGGGGCTGTCGGTGGATGTCAGAGAGAGCTCGCGGATGTGTGGTGGGAATATAGGCTGGGCTGGAAAGACGTTGCAGATGTACTGAATTGAAACTAGCCTTCGGGCCCGGTCGGGGCTGAATACCGTTGCGAATTTGACAGCGTCGCTCTCATGCCCGTCTTCACTTTCGTCGAACGATATTTGCGTAGATAGGCGTATTTCGCGTGCTTCTATGGGATTCTGCTTCAAGTTACAGCACAAGGACAGGAGGTTGGCTTGCCATAGGTAATGGGTATCAATGGAGAGGGTCCTCCATTCGGATGCATGATCCAAGAGTAGTTCCATGGCATCGCATATCGCCGGCATTGCCGTCCTCCAGGATGCAAACACGGAGATAGTCAGGGGTGCCTTTCGAGCCATGGAAAGCCAGAACCGCGTCCTGTCGAGCATGTTCGCGTCGTCGCAGTTCACGTAGACGTGGGACCAGACTCTCGGGGCGCGGGCTGCCCTCCTCCACACAGAGCACACGCGTGACACATCGAGAGGCGCGCGGGTCCAGCCGCCCTCTACACACAGTTCGAAGATGTCGCTGAGCAGCTCATCGGGGATGCGCCGCGCGAGGGTGATGACACCCTTGCAGTAATTGATGCCTGCATGATGCTCGTTCTGTTCCCTGCGGAGCTGCTGTATCTGTTTGAGGAGCAACTGAATACGCTCTTCCAATACGTCGATGGCATTCTCGTGCTTGTGGATCTCGCTGCGGGCCGCGGTGATCTCGTCTGCGGTTGGTTCTCGACGAAATAAGGACTTGTCGAACACAATTGACATGTGTTACCTAGATTCTGTACATATAATTTGGTGAGATGCTATCTAAAATGGTGAGAGCCTTACGCACAGAATAAAGTGAGTGTCTGAATGCCAAACAAATATCAGAAACGAAGTCGTAGGAGCTTGCAACAAGTTATCACTGATCGGTGTAAGCATCCGGAGTTTGCCGGACTTGGCTTACGACACGAATTAGTGCAGTTCGGGCGGTTCCACTCAAACAACATCTCGCGAAAGGTGATTTGTTTTTTCCATTCTTCGTAGGCCAGTGATGATTCAGAGTGGAAGCTTCATCGACCTGCGTGAAATCCAACCGCTGGGTCGAAATGGAGACTCGCTATGTTCTAGATACTGCTGAGGCCTGTTATCAATTTGATCGTCTTGATTCCGGAATCCCACCAACTCGTCGTGCAAGCTGACGCGTTCTGTATGTTTTCCTTTGGTAGGTAGACAACAACAACGTGGTAGAACACCATAATGGATCCAAGGAAACGCGACCCCCGTCTCGCTCGCGCAGATCCGCGTCTCCACCACCAACGCTCACATTCAGGCACCCCAACCGCGCAGCCGCCACCCCAAGTTCCCCGCCTCATGTCTTGACGCCACAAGGAGCACCGCCGCAACTACCACAGAGCATCTACCCCCCGTACCCTACAGCAACGCCCCCACAATACCCAGCGCACGATATCTCCAACCAGCAACTTGCGCAAGAGGCACAGGGCGCGTCTTCTATCCCGCAGCAGCCTCAAGCCTCCCGCTCGTCTATCTACAAGCCCCGTCCACTGTTTTGTGTAGTATGTGCCAGTAACCAGGTGAGTCAGACCCCTTGCGATGGCTATCATGACTGACGAGACGTCAGAATCGGTCTATGGAGGGACACTATGTGCTGGCGTAAGTCCTCACCATCCTGTTCAAAATGGCGCCTCCCCTAATGTGCGTGGTATGTGGTCCAGCAAAGCGGGTTTCCGTGTGGATATCATCTGGAACTGGTTCGGCCGTCCGGCTGCCAGGTCCTGCAATAGACAAACCTAACGTATACCCCTTCGGAACGCCTTACAACGATATCTACGAAGAGCTCAACACGCAAGACCCTCGCCTGTGAGTATCGCGCGCTGCCTGGTCTGCTCTCGACTGAAGTGATGAACCAGTTACACAGCGAACGGTCTGCTGCAGATGCTGGACCGTAATCGACGGATTAAACTAGCACCAGAGCGTTGGCAGGAATGCAAGACAGTGGCAGACATTGTCATCACCTGCGAAGAGCGCTGTTTTGATGCCGTATGTGATGGTGAGTGCTAAGTCTTGAGGCTGTCGCCGTGGCTGACCTGGGTGTAGATCTTCTAACGAGAGGCGGAGACTTCAATAAACCGGTTCACGTAATCAACATGGAAGTGAAAGATAACCACGAAGAGGCGCATATTGCGGGGAAGGCGATAATCGATTTAGCGACGGCCGTGAGTAGAACCACCTATCTTGCCAACTGAGAGCTCACCATGTGCAACTTAGATTGAAGGCGCGAATGATATAGATGAAGAGATGGGTGGTATTCTCCAAGCACATCAGGAGAAGCATCCGCACAGTCTACTACACGCAGTCGCGTATTACTGATTATCTATTGTACACATAGTGTTCTGGGTATGTCTCGGGGTCATGTATCAGCATCATTCTTGTATCCAGGGTTTTGTCCACTACAGTATCACCCCACTCTGAGTTAGAGCCATAATACAGCGCAGTCTACGAGTTGCCGAACAAATCTGGAGCTGTCTATGAGGTATAGATTCTTGAATTTGAATTGCAATTTGCCGTCTGGAGTCTCGTGACCGTGCTTCCTTGGCGTCTGTCTCATTCACTTCCTTGCGCTCTACCCTAGTACTGTCTGCACCGTTTCACCTCGTAACATCCTGATGGCTCCTGGCTCATCTGGAATTTAGTGCTGGTCGATCATTCATGAGAGTTCCTTGCCTTTCTTCTGATACCCACAGGTACGGTGCACGAGCTGTGTCAGGACCGATTTTGGATTTAGAATTTAAAATCCACACTCAACTCTTCATTTCCGACTGGCGTCTATCAAATTAACCTCCCGAAACGTCCTTACGTAATCCCCCGGCAACATCCTGCACCTTTTCTTCATCGTTTCTGACAGTGAGCTCCGACTTGGATATTTTGAAATCCTAGTGTTCATAGTTCATTTAGCTTACAAAACTTCTATTTTGATGCATGATAGGACTCAAACAATTTATAGTACCTAGCATAACAAAAAATGACATTAGAATAACATAAGGTTCTTGTTACTAACAGTTACTTAGCGTTGAAAGGGCGCTTAAGAGACGGAAACTAAGTTCTCACGCTCAACTCGCACATCACAGAAATAATCTTATCTCCGTCGGCTCCGGACGGCATCGGACGGATGGAGAGATGCCGGTCGGTATCTGGCCGGCGCCGAATGGAGAGAGGACGGAGCCATGGAGCTATGCTAGTGCTGTAAATCAAGAAAAATAGGGTCCTCGCGGAAGATATTTTCTCTTTGATACTGAAGGATGTAAATAGGTACAAAACGGTGAATAAAAGTGAGGGGTCATCGCCGAGACCATGGGGGAAGAGGTTCCATATAGTTTCGGCATGTAATTTCAGTTATGATATCAGAATTTGATAGACGCCGGTCGGAAATTAAGAGTTGATGGGGATTTTAAATTCTCAATCCAAAATCGATCCTGACACAGCTCGTGCACCGTAACAGGTGACATATGTGAAGCCTAGCGTGTGAATGGAAGACGCGATAATCACCACGGGGCTGCCATAAATGATCCTCAATTGCGGACTCCTGATTACAGCGCCTTATAAGAGGGGCGTCTCGAATTACGGGTCGAACGTTGCTTCTGACACGCACCCCCTCGTACCACTCAACTCACCTCACAAACGTCCCTTTGTCCCCCTTTACGATGCCCAGCCTCCGACTTGGAAACATCGCGCCCGACTTCGAGGCTGAGACTACTGCGGGGCCCATCAAGTTCCACGAGTGGATTGGCGACTCATGGGTGAGCATGATGAGCATGATGGCGTTTTGCAGTGCGCTTACCAGCGTCTCGACCCCTGTCTGCAGGCGATCCTGTTCTCCCATCCCGGCGACTTCACGCCCGTCTGCACGACAGAGTTGGGCGAAGTTGCAAGGAGGTCAGGGTTAGGGTTCACTGTCGCTTCGCCTCCGCTGACAGATGATGCGCGCATCCAGGGTACCTGACTTCGCTAAGCGCAACGTCAAGGTTATCGGCATCTCTGCCAACGGCCTCAAGGATCACTACAAGTGGGTCGAGGACATCAACGAGTACGGCGCAAAGTTCGCGCCCACAGATGTCCAGTTCCCCATCGTACGTTTGATCCTTTGTTGGTTTGCCCAGCCCGCGCTGAACGCCTCGTGCAGATTGCTGATGAGGATCGGAAAATCTCCACGTTGTATGATATGTTGGACGAGCAGGATCCCACTAACCGCGATGCCAAGGGTCTCCCGTTCACCGTAAGCAAACCTCGACCATGGCTCGACTGCTTCCATCGCCTACTTATCTCTTACGATGAAAGATCCGTACCGTCTTCGTGATTGACCCTAAGAAAGTCATTCGACTCATGATCGCGTATCCTGCGTCCACCGGTCGCAACTTTGATGAGATTATTCGGTATGTCGTACCACAGTTGAGCGTTTAGGACATGTTCGCTGACGATGCCGGCAGGGTTGTCGATTGTGCGTCGCGCTCATGACGTTTCGTGCTGCGCACGAGTTGTGCTGACTACGATCATATTCTTCAGCCCTCCAGATCGGCGACAAGTACCGCGTGACGACCCCCGTCAACTGGAAGAAGGGCGACGATGTCATCGTGCACCCGAGCGTGAGCAACGAGGAGGCCAAGACACTGTTCCCCGAGTTCACCATCCACAAGGTACGCGCAGACACGACTCTGTCTTACTTCAGATGCTGACTTTAGCGTGCAGCCTTACTTGAGGACGACTCCTTTGAAGGTGGATTAAATCGCGAGAGCAGACTTGAGAAAGAACAATGGATCTTGTAACGTCTTGTACTATGTGTAAATGTGACACGGAGATTTTATTTCTAAGCATTAACTCGATACCATGCTCTCCTATGAAACCATCTCAGAGGTCGATAGCAGTTTTCTCGGACGACGTCGGTTCATTGGTGAGGCCGAGCTTGAGGTCCAAGGAAACCCATTGATCCGCGGCGTAATCAACACTTGTCTGCGCGCCCATCGTACACGGACGAGCGCATTGCCTCACCGGACAATCTCGGTCCTTGTGTGCCTGCGCCTGCCCAAGATGATGTGGGACACGCGAGCTCGAACGCTCTATGGAATCGGCAGCAGAATCTCTTCGATATTGAGTAATCTGGCGTAGTTCAATGCGGTGCACAGACAGCGACCATCAAAAATCAGAGATTGCGTTCAAAACAGGCACTCAACTGACGAGTCTCAAATGGAGAAGTGCTGGAGGGCAGTACTGGGATCATCGCAGTTCGCCACTCCCCGCCGTGGCGTGGATGCCACGCGCTGCGCACGCGAATACCATGTGAAACGTGTGTGAAACAGATCCTTCGTTCACGTGGGATTCCCTATTTAGCATACACGTGGGATTCCTTATCTGGCATCCATATGGCTGCAACTGCGACGCGCAAGCATTACGCGTCGTGATCTCACCTCTCGTCCCGTTCCACCATCAAGAATAGTATTCTAAGACGTCAACATGGCCAGCGCAGATGGAGGTGCATACAGGTGGGTCCGGTGATTAGTTCCTAATGCGTGCTTGCTCACATTTTACGTAGTTACTCCTTGACCGTCTTCTCTCCGAGCGGGAAGCTTGTCCAGATAGAACATGCTTTGGCGGCCGTGTCCCAAGGAACCACAAGTCTCGGGATTAAGGGTTCGTGTTTCGTATTCATGGTGATTGCGCGTGCGCTGACCCATCACAGCGTCGAATGGAATTGTCATCGCTACGGAGAAGAAATCATCGTCCATTCTCATAGATGATTCCATGATAGACAAAGTGTCTATCATATGTCCGAATATTGGGATCGTGTACTCGGGCATGGGGCCCGATTTCAGGGTGCTTGTTGCGAGGGCGCGGAAGAGCGCACAGGCATATTGGAAAATCTACGGCGAATACCCTCCAACAAAGATACTCACCCAAGAAATTGCAACCATCATGCAACAGGCGACTCATTCTGGGTATGTTCATAGATCGTGCTTCGTGATTGATGATCTCAATGTTGTGCATGCAGCGGTGTCCGTCCATATGGCGTGTCGTTGCTCGTGGCGGGGTGGGACATCAATCGCGGACCTAGTTTGTACCAAGTCGACCCTTCAGGGTCGTACTGGGCATGGAAGGCCAGTGCGATCGGAAAGAACATGATCAATGCAAAGACATTCTTGGAGAAACGGTGGGCTGTGTTGTTTCATGGTGGTCAATCACGCACTCATCAATGCCATGTTTCACTTGCTAGGTACAACGACGATATTAGTCTGGAGGATGCCATTCATACCGCACTTCTTACGCTAAAAGAAGGGTTTGAGGGCCACATGACGGAGAAAACCATCGAGATAGGCGTAGTTACCGTTCCTAGTGAAGCAGACCTGGAAATAGGCAAAGTCGAAGGCACCGGCCGTGCGAGAGCGACTTTCAGGAAACTCACGGAAGAGGAAGTTCGAGACTACCTTGCCATGTAGATTAGTGGATGTTCTTTTTTCCCGTGTATTTCTTAGTCTAGTACCTTGAGTCTATTCCCTTTTGGCCCGCCGACGGTTTCAGATGATACGGATGTGTTTTTGGAATGCATGAATATAGCAACTACAACACACCACCATCTTGCGCGCCACAATGATCGAGATATGCACCGCCCTTCTCACCAAACAGCAACAGTTTACCACTCTAGTTCCACGTGAGACGGTGGTGTCTATCTACCGGCCAGCTGCGGGGCGACTGATGATTACGACAACTTGTACTTGAAACATTGGCAATCTCTAACCCGAGTCCACCATGGAACCGCCGATTTACCGATAACTTTCGGGAAATCCACCAGCTCCGTAACGCGTAACTGTGCAAAGTCCGATCTGGTAATTCGGGACCTGCGCTGCAATCCGGTGGCGATGAGGCGGGGCCGCATGTCTTGCAAGAATGGTCGAATCACTTCATCCGAACCGGTAAGCACGGATTCGTCATTCCTCGAAAAGCAGCACACCTGCCTTCCAATAATCATCCTATCGAACAATTGACGTACATTTTATGCAGTGCCACATGCCCAATACAGCATGATCAGAACAAAGTGCGATGGCTGGAACAAATGCCCCTCCCTTGGATCTCAGTATATTCCCACTTGAGCCCCTCCTCGCTCTCCACATCATTTGCCACGCGTCAAAGCCATGCGACTGTTTCAATGACCTTGATTTGGTGGGGGAAATGCGGCTTTCGGCATTCAAACAATCTGCCTTTCTGACTACGAATATACGGCGGAGATCAAGTGAACTTGTTGGTTCTGTGTCATGGATACTCGTCTCAGCTTTGCCGAGTTTAGTGTTGCTCCGTGAGCGCGCTGACCTTTGCCCTGCATCCTGAATATCACTGCCTCGACGGTTCTAGCAGTATACCGGCGTCTACGTGCACACACTTTTTTTGATGGTCTGGATAAACCCCGTGGTTGGCTCTCCAGGCACGGGGGGATGTGTCGAAGATCAGTGCGTTCGTTCTCCTTTTACCTTTTTCTGTAGTTGTGGGCCTCTGGGGTCTGTCCCGCCGGCACCATCGGCATATGAGCCCTATATAATCTGCCCATTGCACCTTCCCTCTCCCTCCATCAACCCATCACATTTACACACTATCGTCAAAACGATACGCTCCGCGTTATAACCAATGTCCAACACGAACAGCAGTTCCAGCCCTAACAGCGCGTGTGAGTGGCATTCAACTGATCGCGAGGTATTACATTCTTACATGTCTCGTTTAGCCCGCAGCACTGCTTTCGACCCTAGTCTCCTCCAGCCCATTGTCAGGAGCAAGCGGACGCCTATCGCCTGTACTGAATGTCGCCGGCGACAAGTGAAGGTAAAGTGGCGATCTTCCATAACGATGAAACTGCGTCTCATAGCCTTTGTCTCTCTAGTGTTCTGGCACGACGCCTCGCTGTGAACGCTGCCAAAAGAGAGGAATCGAATGCGTTTATATCCCTCTGAACCAGCAGAGGTCCGCGTCCGCCACCGCAGGTGGTCAGACTTCTCGCGCAGGCACCCCTCAGTACCCTCCGAATATGGCTGGGCACGCATACGTCCCCAGTAGCTACGCTACCTACCCTCCGGCGGGGATGCAGTCCACGACCGGCCAGGCATATGTCTCTCAATCCTCTCATGGCCAACAAGGCAACTGGCGTCCTCAGTCCCCCTTGCAGACGATGCCATCGCACCAAACGCACCAATACACCCAACTCCAAACCGCCCAGGGAACTGCCGCCATGGGTTACAGCCAGACGTATGCCCAACACCCGTCTTACCAACAAAGCGCTGTTGGCGGATCTCACACGGGAAGTGGCCCATATGTGCAAGGCTATGTTGTGCCATCTCAGCAGACCTATGCGAGCAGCTCTTCCTACGATGCCTACGGCCAACTGAGCGCTGGTCAGGGTGTTCCCAGCGCTGACCCAGATACAACTACACCTCATCTCCACTCAGCGTGTCGCCGACTCAGATGTGAGTCATTTCTCATTGTTTTGAGCTTCTTGTTGACGCCCATGCGTGTACTAGGACATCGTACAATGGGCAATACTATCAGGGTGATCAAGAAGTCTTTGACCCTGTCACAGGTACAATGGTACCGCATAACGCCGGAGTATGGCAACAAAATACTGTATGTGGCTTGTCATCTGGAACCTAGAAACCTGTTGAATTTGTTATGCAGACTGAAGAGACGACTTACCCTGGCTATCAGGGGCGACAATATCCTTAGATATTACGACACGCATTTAGTCGTTATTACGCTTTAGACCATTTTCTTCAAACAGTCTGTATCGATTTACGCTATTTATCGCGCCCTGTAGCTGTCGGTGTTCTCCGTTCTATGGTGTATCATATATATCAGATCACCCCCCTCATACCTCCCTATATCTGTATTTACTAGTCATCTGTCATATAACGTCTTCGCTGCAATTCGAATTGACGCCCCCGACTGATCGAACTAGCGCCGAACTCGCAGTCCTGACTCCTCGGCCTCAACTCCGAGCACCATGCAATCTATGTAAGCCTCACTTCAGACATGTATACGCAATGCAAAACGACACAACTTCACATCTGGTATTAGGCTTCCAGCTATGCATCAAATCGCGTCATCCTCCCTCCATATTCGGAGCTCAGCAGTGCGAACCTATCGCTGATTACGTTTGTTATGCATAATTAATACACTGAGCTAGAGTAGTTCGGTCACAAGCAGGTCTGAAGGTTAAACCAGACTACTGCGCCTCCGCGATCCTCACAGTCAGCAGTGCGCCTCGAGTAGGCGAGATCGGAGAGAACGCTAGCGCCGACTAGTTCCAACTTCCATGCTCCACCTCCGAACAGCCAGAAGACATACCCGCATAAAAGGGTCAATTATAGTACTCCACCCTTTCATGAGAATTTAGAGCGGACACACCCACAGGACTAGAGTACCACTGATCGGCAATGCGGTGTCCAGGCGGTGAGCGGGCACTGTCGGCTAGTGAGTGTACCGGCAAGTTCATGGCAGGCGAGCTTCGTGCTCAAGACGCCAATGGAACTGTGTTCCGTAGATTCAGCGTCATGAACCGCCAGCCGAGCGCAGAGCACTCACATGCTTCAGCAAAAGCGTCCGCAATTCGATGTGATACGATGACACAGGCAATTTGTCCATTAGCAATTGCGAAGGGTTCTTCGAACACTCTATGCCATCCCGGAGAGATGGCAGTTGGAGATGCTACTAAACAGAGTCTGTCAGCAGAGCATAGTAAAACGTGCAGATTGTTGCACTCCACCTGACTGTCGCTCCGAGCCTTCAAGCTCCAAGGTTCACCATCAATATTGTGCTAGCTGATGTTAAAGATGAATAACATGAGACGTATCAGCGAACGAAGGGTTCCTCTTTCTGATAGAGGTCTGTGGTCTGCAGCCTCGCCATGTCAGCAACTAGACTTCCGAGTAATCTCGGACTTCCAAGGCCGCAGTGCATTGTTGTTTCGAAGCAATAGCGGAGCAGTTAAGAGAAAAGCTTGTGGGATTTTGGCAGCAACATTCAGCAAGCAAGACGTGGTATCAGTTGAGATAGACTCTGAGACCCACCATGAGTCGAACCTTCGTGCGGAGCCTGAAAGCGACCCCCTTGTAAGAATTCCCTCTCCCACTCTTCAAACCTCCACTTCCTCCGGCCGATGTACAAGTCAAACTCGTGTTTGTCTTTCGAACAAATCATCCGACCGGGACATCTCGTCAACTCCGTGATCAATCACCCGCATTGTTGTCGGAAATGTTCGAACACCGAGTCGACGTTATCATGAAAAACGGCTGAGCCATTTGGCGAGTTGGCAACGGGGGTATGTGTGTGTAGTTTGGAGGCAGAAGACGGCAGCCAGAGGCGTCGATCTCACCGTCAGCCTGAAGTGCTGAAAAGATTCCCAAAATGCCACATTGGCTTACCACATCCCGAGTCCTGCCCGAGTGACATATCGAACTCAGATCCTGTGATATCAGAGTAAGCGGAGAAGTTTGTGAATTTAGTGCGCATGAAAAGGTCACCATAAGCGTCTCTGTGACCAAGCCGTCCGAGTATCCGACATCACTCTCATCCCTGAGCCCGCTGACAATGTGCATGCCGACTCCAGCTGTCCATTGACACGTTCAGCCCGCCCAAATCGGAGCCGGGGGAGAGCCATATCCTTCCTTTGCATCAGAGTCAGTCGTGTTTGTTTACTTCGGACGCTCAGCCATGTCAAATCACACACTGAGCCTCATCATTCGAGAACCATAATTTTTCTGCTTGGCGTTAGGTGGGTGACCACTGTCAGATACGTCCTCTTCGGACGAACTCTGGCCTTGTTCAATTGCAACTATCACGCGAATTCAGTCCCATCGAGGATTCTGCTGATGGGTCAACGGTTGGGTACGAGTCAGCTATTATGACAACAATTATATTGAGCGGCCGATGTACTCAACTGCTCGGACTCCAGGATCAAACTTAAACACTTCTATAGCCGCTATAAGCACGCGCACCATCAATTATCATTCGCACACTCAAATAGTCGCCGGCGGCGAAGTTTCTCCATCATAGAAAACTTCTAGCATCAGCCATGCTGCAGGAATCGCACACACGCCGAGCGATACTTTCCACGCAAGTTATATGCAACGATTCGTCCGATACAAAGGTACGTACTGCCAGCATTTTTATTTATCGTACACGTCTTCGCACAGCTTTTAGCACTGCCAACCAGATCTTGCTCTACAAGGGCCAGTCGAGCTTCTCTCCGAAGTTCCAGTGCACCGCCTTGACTGATGTGTATCTTCCAAAGCGTAGCTGCCCAGTTCTCGACCTATGAAGTGATAGGGATTAGCGCCTGGTCCAGAAGATCAAAGAATCCCGCTATCCGCCCGCTACGGATCCATTCACACCACCATGCTATCAATCAACAAAAATAGAAAAACACTTACCGATGCCACTTTGCTTCTTGCCACCGAAGGGGACATTGTTGCACAACATATTGTACTGGTTGACCCACACCTGCAAATCGGACCATTAGTGGAGTTGATGTTACGTGAAGAAGATCGTGGGAACTGTGAAACGCCCGCGGTGGA
Source organism: Grifola frondosa (assembly GCA_001683735.1). Taxonomy (NCBI): domain Eukaryota; kingdom Fungi; phylum Basidiomycota; class Agaricomycetes; order Polyporales; family Grifolaceae; genus Grifola; species Grifola frondosa. The sequence continues at coordinate 376,307 of LUGG01000010.1, forward strand.
AAGGGCATCATGCCTGGCGCACAATGGGCCCATTGTAGATCAGTGTGATCCGGGCGTTCCCACGAGGTAATATACCGGGAAATTGGATCACTTACTGTGCCCGCCTCAAGAGCAGAGGAAACGCGCATGCACTGGTTGGCATCATCTGTGGACCAACATGTCAGCGTAAGCATCCGCCAAGCCCGGGGATCAATGATTGGGAACATCCTCTGCAGCTGTCGTGTCGGGTAGCATCCTCATCGCATGCAACTATACAACTCTCCTCCGCACGAAGCTCGCAAAACAAAGTGAGCTCAACTTTACACCCACAAACCCCAACAAAGACACTGGATGCGTAGGAAGACACGACAGAGCTTCAAAGGAGCAGTGCAGAGGAAGGCAGACGCACTCGAATGCAGCCCGGCACCCAATCCGTACGTCGTATCGTTGGCCAACTTGATAACTTCCTCCTCGGTGCTAAACTTGGCCACCGAAAGCACAGGCCCAAAGATCTCGTCTCTGACCTACAAAACCGACCACCGGGGTTTTAGTGCGGTACCGTCGGGTTTGAAGCGTCTACAACTTACGATCTTCATGTCCGGCGTCACATCTGTAAAGACTGCATAATGGTCAGCACAGCATGTGCGAACGCTCTTCACGGAGAGCCGGCAGAGGGGGACGGCGGCGCTACTCACTGGTTGGTTCGACAAAGTAGCCTTTTCCTGGGCGCTTCTCCCCACCAAGGGCAACCTTCGCGCCCTGCTGCTTCCCTGCTTCGATATAGGAGAAAATCTTATCGTATTGCATTTTTGAGACCTGCCATATGCAAACACGTTAATCCTGTCACGATTGACGCAGCCGAATCACCATGTATGAACTTCGAAACTTGCTCCAAAGAAGCACATCCGGAAGCACAAGCTTCAGGAACATCCGGAGTAGAGAAGGCTCCACAAAAGGAAAAGCCGGACACCGCACGTAAAGCATCACAGGAACGACCCGGTGACGGCACATAGCAAGCAAAGAGACGTACAACAGGCCCGCCGGACGTCTTCTCATCAAACCCATCTCCGACAACAAGTTCCTTCGCCTTGCCCACGAGAATCTGCGCGCAATCGCACCCAATGATCAGCCCAAAGCAGCAAGACGGCCCGGCTTTCAGTCGCACCTGGATGAACTTGTCGTAGATGGTGTCCTGTACGAACAGCCTGGATCCGGCCGTGCAGTCCTGGCCAGTGTTGTAGAGAATGCCGAGGGCAGCCCAGTTGGCGGCTACGACGCATATATCGATGTGAGCATGACAAATTAGGTGGTCCGGCGGTAACCTTACCTTGATCCAGGTCCGCAGACTCGAAGACGATGTGCGGTGACTTTCCGCCAAGCTCCAAGCTCACCTATATGAAGGAACACAAGTCAGCTATCCGTGTTGGAGAGAGTTATGGGAGGTTTAGCCATTGCAGACCTTCTTCAGGTTGCTCTTCGCAGCGGCCTCCATAATCCTGCGTCCGGTGATAGTGCTTCCGGTGAATGCGACCTTATCCACATCCTTGTGTGAGGACAGCGCGGCGCCACCAACGGAGCCGAGCGATGGCACAGTGTTAATGACACCGGGAGGAAACCTGAAGAGAGCGCATAAAGCAAGTGAGCTCCCTATCATCACAGTCACGAGTGTGAGGCAGCGGACATACCCTGCTTCCACGACAAGCTCCGAGAGTTTCTGCACATAGAGGGATTAGTTTCCGTTCAGGACGTAAGACGAACACAGAGCAAGAGCGTGCAAAGGGAATGTTAAGGGGCCATACAACGTAAAGGAAGAGAGATAACTGAGTCAGCGGGGATACTTTTGACTGCAATAGGTTCATGAAGAAGATACGCAGTGGAGCAGAGCCCATCCAAGCAGGCCACTATGACACATGAGCAAAAGCCAATAGCGAAAAGAGAGTTTACCAGCCGAGGTGCGCGTGTAAAAGATGACCTGGGAGGACACATCACAATACAGTCCCATGGGGAAGATTCGGCGACGCGGGAGTCCCCATATATCGCAGAACGCAGGAAGAAAGGCAAAAGCATCCAGCACGGTGGAAGGGCAAAAGCCGGCGCCTTAGTACCTGAGATTAGACTCCAGCAAAGTTGGCGTCAGAAGATCTGCTGGACAGAGGGACCAAAAGCATCATCCCAATTGGGGACGTCACTTCATGCAAAAACCACACGGATCGGCGAGTGGCGGAAAAGGTAGATAACGAGATAGAAGACATCGCTGGGAAAACGAGACCCTGTTCGAGGCATATGCGAGGCGTGCTTCGCAGCATAAGCATGGGAAATGAAAAGGCCGAGAATTGCGGGAAGTTGAGACGCTTTGCATGTGCCAACGCGAAGTCCAACGCCAGATACCCCTAGAGCCCAACACCTCGCACAACGGGTGGATTTGCAAAAATCAAGAGACGCAGCGTGGAAACCTGCACTGATGACGAGGAGTCCATCCGAGGATCAAGACTAGGCGGACCCAGGAGGTCCCGATGAGCATCCGCGCTGTCGCCGCATGTACCACCTCACCAAGATGAGCAGGCGAATAATTGCATAACGTCACCAAAATCACAGAGAAAGGAAGAGAAGCAAAGATATATGGCGCGAATGAAACAATGTGAAGGAATTACACGCACAAGAGAAGTCAGCGGCGTGATCTCAGAAGGCTTCATAACAATCGTACAGCCGCACGCAAGCGCCGGCGCAACCTTCCATGCCCTGTCAGAAACATGTTCAGCGTCTGAAGACGCGCATACCGCAATGTAAGTAAGTAAAGACGTACCACATATTGATCGGATAATTCCATGGGATGCTATATGCAAGATGAGATTAGCGTGTAGCACATGAGAGGGAGTATATCGAGTTTAAATCGGATGAAGAGAAGTTTGGCACGAGACCGGAGAGATGTATAGTAAATGCACACTCCGTCTTATAAATGAAACAGATGCGCAAGGATATAAGTTCTTAAGAATGTGGGGTCCGATGCAATGAAGGTAGGTCTCTACGCACATTTGGCCACAAACGCCGATAGGGTCATGACGCGTGAATGCAATCTTCTTTGTATTGTCCACTTCAATCGTCTGCGGCGCAAAGCGTGATATAAGGTCATGTCAGCACAGGTTTGGAGCGCTGTCCCGGTGAAAGATGACGAGAAAAGAGTGACATGAGGTACATGCTTGAGTAACAAAGTCATGAAACGGATAAGCGCATTCCTCATCACTGAGAAGTGTGGCGGTGAAGAGAATAATTAAAGTTATGAAACGAGCTCGGATGCGTGCGGCCATGTACCAGAGGAAGACCAAACTTGCGACTCACTTGACCGGTAATCTTGTCGGCCCAACCAGCATAATACCGGAGACACGCAACACTATCTCCAATATCGAAATCCCTGCGTGAGATTATCGATTGGCATCAAAGCAACATCTACATTTCGTCGAAAACATACCTAGCAATCCTGATCGGCTTTCCGTTATTAAGCGTCTCGAGCTCGGCAAGCTCCTGTGCGTCGCGCTCCATGAGGTCCGCCAGCTTGTTAATCAAGCGAGCACGCTCGACGGGGGTGACATTTTTACCCCAGGTTGTGTTCAACGCATTGCGCGCGGCGGCGACGGCGACGTCGATATCCTTTTCGGAACCTGGTTGGCCGAGACGAAGGATGGTCAACATTGTATGATCGCAGGCACGGATATAGATCACATGGAGAATGGAGATCGGGCAGATCGCGCCCTGGCAGAGGCCCAGGCAGGCCGGACGTGAAGTCGAAGATCTATCCTGCAAATAAATAGTTACGAATTTGCACGCACCTGCAACGATGGAACAGATAACATCCTCAGTGGCGGGGTTAATGCATCTGCCAAAATGGAATGAGGTTAGAGAACGTTGGTAAAGGGAGGACTGGGCCCCTGTACGGACGAGACGAGCACTAGGCGGCAAAGAAATTAAATGAACACGCACTTGATCAGCTCTTTAGAGTCGACCGAAGGCACGAATTCGTTGTTTATGAAGAGACCTGTGGGAATTGTGATCTTCTTGCCGGTGGCAGGAATGGTGACGGTAAGCGGTTGAGCCATGGTAAGGTGGAGGCGGCGATGAGAGGGGAAAGGAGGGAGGGGTTGAGTATGAATAAATGCGTGCTTATAACTGCGCAAGAGAGAGAGCAGCTGAACTGATAAGAAGCGCGTCCATGGATGAACCGGGAAGAGGGAGGTCATCCGTGCAGGATTCCAAATCGCATGACATTACTTAGATTGGACCTTGGATATGTAAGCGCGGGCAGATAAGAGGCATTTATTTAGATTAGATAGCATCGAGATCACATGAGCTGGGGTGTGACAGATTGAGATGCAACCCTGGATTAGGGTCTGAATTGGTCCGCGAAAGATATTGAATTGGGTGCAGCTCAATTGGGCAGCTTTGCCACGGGCTATTTACGACAAGAGATGTCCTCCGAACGACTCTCCGTTCTCGCCTTCCTCCTCAAGTCGCTCCTGCATAGTTGACCATGTCCCACCCCCCTCTCTAAGTCATGCAGCAAGCCCAGCCGTCCACCCTCCGGATCCCTGACTGGTACGCCAATGCACTCTCCTGCACCTCCTCCTCGCCGACTTACCTAGCAGCCTCTCCCAGCCGTCCCAGAACTCCAAAATCCCCTCCGCCGCCTCCCATTAACTTAGATGATTGCAAGCCTTTGTTGTCAACCACGGACACCAACACCAGCACGAACAGTGGCATAAACGGCAGCTCTGCATTCGTCTTCACTTCATCTCGGACTATTCGTGCCCTCCAGCTCACCCAGGAGGACCGAGCTCATGATCTGTCTCCGCCCTCCTCTCCTTCATCTCCCCCTTCTCCAACAGACTCCGCTCAACGTCACGCAAAACACGCCTCTCTCAGCTTCTCCCAACTTTCCAGGCACTCTGAAGGTGCTATCGACGCCCGCAGCATTCTCGGCCCAAATATGAGGGCCGCTGGCTTTGTCCACCTTACCCACTCTCTCACCCCCATTAATCATCAAGGTCAAACAGCCACACCGACACCTCCCACGACACCCTCTAGTCCTCCGTTCTTATGTACTCCTACCGACCCCCTCCGTTCCCTCCAATCATGTTTGTTAGTCCCAATGTCGTCGCAACCACTCCGATGTGGGAGTATCAGAGGGAGTTACGCTGGGGAATGGAGAGCTCCAAGCCTGGTTTGAGTTTTAGTGCAACTGGTTCGAACATTAACGGAGACGTGCTTACTTCGGGTCCCAAGTCCAATGCTGCCACAACTCCACAGTCGCCCATAGATATCCCCCACAACAAACTACGCCCTGATCCATCCTCTTCGAGCACCTTAGGTTCGTCGGAATACTCAGCGACTACATCTTCGCTGATGTCGGCCGCGTTGTCATCCTCGAGCGTTGTTGACGCCTCTTATGTCGTCAATGAAAAGGGAAAAGGAAAGGCCAAAGCGAGAGATGCAGGTGTGGATGGCTTTCCCTTTCCGCCCACCTTTATTCCTGTTCATTCGCGGCCGCGCACATCGAGCGGAACCACTGCGTCTGCATTGTCCCTTCCGTCTGCCGTACCTCTTTCCTCCGTTCCCTCGACTTCCACTGCCGTATCGACTACCTCGTCTCGCATCCGACGCTCTCATCAGCACTCGCACTCTCATACCGACAAAGACAGAGATCCGTCCAAGCGCAAGGAAACGAACAAAGCAGCGCTGGTAGACCAGGACAAGCCACGCACCTTCGCTACTGCTCGCCCGCGGCACCACCATAATCTCAGCCTTACGGAGCTATTTGATGCTTCGCCGCTTGCTTGGACGACTTGTTCGGAATCATTCATCCCAGCCTCCTCGGACCCGTCTCGCGCACGCTCGTGCATGGCGGTTGGGGTCGAGCGCACATCCAGTGTAACTTCTGGAGGACGCACCAGGGCTGAGACAGAACGTACCTGCGTCAGCTCCAGAGAAAACGTAACGCTGGAGACGTTGCACGAGAAGGAGGGTGCGAGTCACGCAGGAGATATAGCGCAGGCCCACCCTCCATCGTCACCTGTTTCTGATCAGCCGGAGGACGACGACAGAGATAACGATAACGACAAGGGGCGCGTCCGTAAGGAGCGCCCGCGCCCCGCCAAGGACCGGGAGCAGGCCCACAAATTTATCATAGACGTGGATGACCGCTCTGTCATCACTGGCAAGGCTCACCTCAGCATGCGCGAACGTGGCCTCTCCACGTCACATGTCGGCGTCGTGCACGATTTTGGTTTTGCGCAAGACGCGGGCTCCCAGGAGCGGGAGGTGGAGCAAATAGAGAGGGACCGCCTTACTGCCCTAGCCTATGCGCATCGTGAACGCGACCGCGAGCATGCGCGGCACGCTGCTGAGCGCGAGAAGCATTTGCTCAAGGTGAGCATCGAGGAGCGGGACGAGTGGTGGTTTGGCAGACGATACTGATCTTCTGCGCTCTTTTTTTCACGTCGATAGAAACGCTCGAAGGCACGGGGAAAGAGCACCCTGAGCGCTTCTGACGATTCGGACACCTTGGTGGATGCCAACTTCAGCACACCAGTCCGGTGAAGATATTATGGACGCTCACAACTCGCTTTGCGCTCTCGTCTCACACCCCATCCTGGCTCTGTATTGGTCCCCGTCTTATGCCTGTGTTCTCCGTGCTGTGCTCGGATGCCGCCCCAACAGGGGTTCGTCAAGTGACCTACACACCATCTCGCATCTTTGCATCAGCCTCGTTGAGGTCATTGTATCCATATTACCGATTTGCATGAGGACCAGTACAGTGCCTTCTCCACTGCCCTCCACGTACCATCTACCATCTCCCGCTGGTTCGGACATCTATACAGTCACCAGCATCTTTAAAGAGCGGACACTATAACATCTGCGCCTTCTTCGTCTCTTTCTGGGTTGTTGCCTTGTTCCGTCACATACATTTTCCATATCTACACGCACCGCACATTGGTCTCTGATTCGCTACATTGATACCATCACTCCCAATATCTCACTTACTCTTCGTACATGCATGACTGTCACTCCATACAATCATCTCATTTGCCTGTATGTCCGTCTCATATCTGTTGTCTTCTTTTCCTTGCTGTCATAAGTATTAGTGTCCAGGTCTGCGCCGATAGACGTTCTGTTGCAATTTCATATAGTGTATCGATCACCACTGGCCTTTCGTTCTCCTGTTTTCCCATTGCCTCGTTTTACCAGCCGAGGATTACCACGGTCTTCGTTCATCCTGCACAAGTGAATCTGCATAGTGTACCCATATCATACCAGGATGTTCTTCTTCGCATATCATAGATTTCTCGCAATCGAACCACATTCGAAGCTGCGCTGCATGCAGGGTTCGCTGTTAGTTGCATTCCTCCGTCAATAAAGCTACTTCTCGTATTCATTTCGCCAGTGCTATCAACACCGAGTTCAGGCGCTGGAAACGACTTTCTGAACGCGGACAACGGGCCAGGCCCTCGAACTAGGGTCTGAAGGGGCGACCACGAAGAGCATTCTTCGTCGGAGACAAGTCAATGCGGCCCCTGAGGGTACGTAGAAGCTGAAGCCAGGAAGACGCAGAAGGCACGCGTCGCAGCCGCATGTTGCAGATGCCCCAAAACTCTCGCGCGGTTCGAAGAAGCGATGGTGCTGGCTGGGCGTCATCGCTCGACGCGTTGGAGCGATCCACGTTGGCGGCCGAGACTCCGAGAAGGGCTGAGGGATGGGCTGGATCTGATGGCCTGGCACGGTGGTGGGAATGAGGGATGGCGGAGGTTTTCGTCCACAATATGTGGTGGACGAATGGGGCCACCGCTGATACTAGGATCGGGAAATCGTGGGTAACGATTAGGACACGAGAGATGACGTCGAGCACGACCCGTGGACGAAAAGCGCCGTGCTAGGGGGAAACGTGACACGATCCTCCGCCGACCGGAAGGAGGTAAGTGCGAGGATGAAGAGCGTTGGACACCGGAGAGTGACAGCTTCACCGACGAGTACTAGACCGCGCTCTGGACAATGTGCAGCACGATATCACGAAGATTCGAAGAGAGAGCTCTGAGAAAAGGGCCACAAGGATCGGGGCAGGTATGTCGCGTGTTGGATCAAATTAAATATTAAACGGAAACGGAGATCAGGGAAGGGAGGTACCAGATCTTGGAAAGGAGATATGTTGTCGCATATGGCGAAAAGCTGACGACAGTTCAAAGCCGTCATTCAGCTACATCGAATAGTAACCACAGCACACGCTCCAATCAGCAGCACACGTTAGATAGGCGAAAGGAACACACCCATCATGGCATGGAGGCATCCAGATGTTTCGAAAACGAACCATACAAGCACGACTTTGAGAATATCCCTCCGATTTCGCAGATAACGATAACTATCATGACAACCGCTCTTGGACGGCAAGGATTGATGTGAACCAATCAAAAATTGTGTGTCTTGCGTGACAAGCGCAACCAACGAAAAACATTTGCACTGAAGTTGGTCAAAATGGGTAAGGCATGTAGAACCATGACATCAAGTGCCAAATGACATAGCTTGGACTCTAGACGGTTCTAAGAAATGAGCAATCATCCGTGGAAGATCCTGCGTGGTGGCGGTGTGAAATCTTCGGAGAGACTAGGCCTCCTGCAGTCATCAGTGAGAACGCCATCGGCTGGAACAGAACACAAGACCTGCTTCGTGGTGATTCTGTCTTTCGAAAGACGACACGAGGCAAGGGTCCTACACGAAAGCGTCTGCCCTGAGAACGTGCACTTGTATCTAGAAACGAGACTGCTCGATCTGAGACGTTATGACGCACCTCACCCAAATCGTTCGATCATGACCTTAGCAAATCGACTAATAAGTCGTCCCAGTTCGAGGACTGCAAATTGGCCACTCACCACTTCTGCGGAATTTCGCAGCCAAAGGCCTTCGAAATCTACCCCCAGAGATCAGGGCTAGGTGGGGCACCATGAGGCCTCGATTGTGACATCAACTTCATCGTGGTTCTCAAACACAGCGCATATTGTGCATATCGTCGTACTGAATGGTGAGGGCGGCGATGCTACCTCTCTGAATCTGGAAAACAAGGAGTTTGGGCTGATAGTTGGAGGGTAGCATGTTTGTCCAATACGGCCGATGGAGCGTTCATTTGTGGCGGCTCACGCAATCAAATAGGGTGCACTTTGACACATTGCGGTGCGAATACGAGCCTTTTCTGGAGAAAATAATAGTTGGATCAGCCAAGATCGGGTCACGGGGCAAAACTGGGGCGCAACTCGTCGAGACCACTGCAATACAGATGGAAATTGGGGGTGAAGGATCAGCACTCACCAATCGCGTGGCCCGCAGATTTGCTGATACCTGATAAGTATTCAGCGAATTCGAAGATGCAAGAAGGTCTGTCAAAATATACGGGAGACAAGGCCAAGTTCAAGCATCAGTTGTGAGGGGAGAATTGGAGTCGAATGGCGTGTAAAGATGGGCTGAAATGCGAAAGCAGTACCCGAGCCAGGGACCTTTTTAAAGTATGAAGGATCAGTTACTTCTAAACAATGACGACATGGTGTTGAATCCAACCTCGACTGCTGGCAGCGGTGCCTATGACATCACGTATACCATGACGCAAAAGTACGGCGTCTTGAGAAGGAGAATGCGAGGACTCCCCATATAGACGGTTATGGACCTTGCGTAGCGGTCCAGAGCTTCATCAGACTGGTAGGAAGACTAGGGAAGCAGCGCGGTTAGCGTGCTCAGGAGCTTCTGGAGACTCCAATGAGAAATCCATTGTATACCTTCGGCGCTGCATGTGCGAAAAAGTTGTCAGAATCGCCACGACGTGAGATATCTTCATGTGAAAGGTGGTAGATAACGAGACTATAGAAGGCCATGTTGGCAGCGGGAGCGCTCCAGAACTCACGCGAACAGGCATGCCTGTCGGGCAGTATGAGATACAGCTTATCATGTATTTGACGTCTAATTATATATAACCGCCTCAGTAAAAGACTGTACTACACATACACTCGAGGGAAAACCTCGCAAACACACCAGTATTGCATTTTTGCACTTAGACGACGTGTGACGCATTCGAGCAGAATATGATATCCAGCAAGTTCCAGCAAGTAACAGATGAAGCGATCATGTCGAATAACTTGCATTACTACGACAATTACCACTCTGCGTGGTCGCTCTAGGTAAAGTGATGCAAGATCAGATCCATCCCGGAGGGTCCACAGTTCAATCGACAAGTCAAAACTGTACAAAACTTGCATGCACAACGACATACCGTGGTACCATCGATGAGGATTCCGTTCGAGATCGAAGAACTACCAGCTCCAAGTTCTATAGCCGCAGTGCTTCACAAAGATACTGAGTAAGATACCGTGTACCCGACATCAAAGCTGCCATGACTTAAAGGCATCGCCAACTAGATGTGTATGCAACGCGTCCAGAAGTCGCCGTTGATAGCAAAGGAGCTCGAGAGAGTAGAGGAGGCGAGAGCATCGTGCGTAAGTGGCGATAGAAGTTAGATATCGAGACCTTCCATAAGAGGAAATCCATTGCGCGTCGCCTCGACGCGTCACCTGCAGCCATCCGTACAGTGCTTGACCCTTCTCATTCTCCACAACCATGGTATGTTGGCCATTTGTGCATATCTGTCGACCAGTGGCTCTGACATTTTGGGCAGTTCCGAAACACTTACGACTCTGACAACACCGTCTTCTCTCCGCAAGGACGTCTACACCAAGTCGAGTATGCTCTCGAGGCAGTCAAGCAGGGTTCTGCGGCTGTAGGTCTGCGATCAAAGACACATGCGATTCTTTTGGCTTTGAAGGTGAGCAAGTTTCGTTCCCTTTCTTATTTTGCGGCGTTCATGCCGTGTTCTCCGTGTAGCGTTCGACAGGCGAGCTCGCCTCGTATCAGCAAAAGATGCACAGAATAGACGACCACGTCGGTATCGCAATCGCAGGATTGACTTCTGATGCACGCGTTTTGAGGTACGTGGTGCTTGTGTCTTGTCGATATTCACCTCTCATAGTCATACGCACAGCAATTTCATGCGGCAACAAGCCATGTCCTCGCGCATGGTCTTCAACCGGCCGGTACCCGTGAATCGGCTGGTCTCAGCTATCGCTGACAGTCCGTATACTTCCCTCGTTATGCTGTGACATCGCGCTCTGTGCTGATGCCGTGTGCAGAGGCCCAGGTGAACACACAGGAGTATGGTCGCCGCCCATACGGTGTCGGTTTCCTTGTCGTTGGACAAGACAAGACCGGGCCGCACCTATACGAGTTCTCACCATCAGGCAACTCGTACGAGTACTACGCTATGTCCATCGGGGCGCGTAGCCAGAGCGCGAAAACATACCTGGAGAAGCACTATGAGAGCTTCGCAGATTGTGCGTTGCCACAATACCTCGCGTTCGCAATATTTATATTTATTCTGATCATGCACGTGCAGGTTCTCTTGAGGAGCTCATCAAGCACGGACTCCACTCTCTCCGCGAGACGCTCCAACAGGACAAAGAGCTTACCATCAACAACACCTCCATAGGCATCGTCGGACCCGCAAGCGTACATGAGAAGAATGTCAGCGCGGAAGGTAACTTCCGCATCCTAGAGGGCGAGGAGATCGAAGTATACCTGAAGAGTATGACACCTAAGGATACCGGCGAGGCTCCAGCGGCGGCAGCAGCACCTGCGGAGGAAGATGCTACTGCACCTCCCGCTGCACCAATCGTAGACGAGGACGTCCAGATGGCAGATTAGTTTCCTTGTATTTTTGTGTACGGTCGTTGCTCGTGTTATCTCAACTTCATGTGTGGATCAGAATTGAATGAGATGAGTGAGGTTGCTGGTCCCAACAAATCGCACGAGGCATATACACTATTATACAGGTTCTATGATATCCTCAGAACTGCGAAATCACTTCGCTTTCGTCTTGGCCGTCTGCAGGGCTTGTCTCCAAGCACGGGCAGCAGCGCCCGGTCTCCTGAGTGACACAAGCAAGTGTACCATGGTGGTCAACAGCATCACACTTCCCGCCTGGTGCGCGGCTGCGAGTGGGACTGGGACGAGATATAGCAGTGTCGAAATACCCAAGAGGACCTGGATGTTGGCCATAGCAAATGAGGCGACTGCGAAGCGGCGGGTCATGGGCGGGAGGACTGCCCGAAGTGCAGGGTTGCGTGTCGAGGCATAGAGCAATCCAGTCGCGATGTAAGTCGCTATCGCCTGCAAGTGACAGCATCAGGCATTGCTCTAAATATGTTGAATAGGACTATGTACTCACTAGGCATCGGTGGTCGAATTGCACAGTAGTGGGATTCTCGAAGATATTTCGCCACCACAGATCTCCACCATCAGGTCGCTTTGCATAGTCGCGAGAAAAGAGTTCATCGGAGGGAGGCGCAAGACGGCCGCCCATGAGAGGGAACTCGTTATATAAAAGACCAGCATCAAGACCAGCAACAAATGCGCCTATTTCATCATAAATAAATAATGAATCTCGCAATGATAGAATAACTGACCTGATAATGCTGTGATGAAAACGAGCGCAGTCAATGCCTTGGAGTTCCTTGCGAATCGCTTGATAAGCGGATTCTGGAGGACCGTCTTCCATTGCTCTCCAGTCTCCTTGAAGCCGCCCCAGAGGCCCTTCTTCGCGTACCGCCAGTCATAAAGGGCAGACAGACCCGTTCCAAGCATCCCAGCATATAGCACAAATGCAGTGCCCAGGTGCGCCGCGAGCCGGTACTGTGACACGCGCGGCACCGCGCCGGGCGTTTCCATGAGCGAATCTTCCAAGCCTGACTTAACCATGTACCATCCCAGTGCGCCCTGCAGACCAATGAGAATGGCCATGCCGGTGAGATGCTTCGGGAGCGTCGCGGTGAGGCGTTTGCGGACTGCGAAGTAAGCTAGCGGGACAACGAACGCGATGCCAATGAAGCGACCCAGGACACGGTGGCCCCATTCCATGTAGAAGATTTCCTTAAAGTCGTGTACCGTAAAGGAGTGGTTTAATCTGACATTGGTGGTAAGTATGGTTGTGTGAAGTCAAAGGGAGATAGGTGCGCACAGCTTAAATTCCGGGGTTGCCTTGTACTTCTCGAATTCCTCGTTCCATTGCGCCTCTGACAATGGAGGTATCATACCAGCGATGGGGCGCCATTCCGTGATACTCAAACCGGACTCGGTTAAGCGTGTGACGCCTCCAACGACAATGACAGCGAAAACCAAAAGTGACGAGAAAATCAGCCACCCCGCAACTGGCGGCGGCGATAGTACAGGGAGCTCGGCAGCAGGGGCTTGCGCCTGAGCGGCGTTTGCAGAAAAGAAACGGGGATCGAAGGCACGACGGCGACCAGCACGGAGGGCAATGTGTCTCTTGGAACTCCACGGAGAAAATTGCTTCAGTAAACCTTGTAATGGTGGGCGCGCAGATGTCCCATATATTTGGGCGCTATGCTGTGATAGTTTTTGCAAGAGAGATGTCGCATTGATAGTGGAGCGGTGGAACGTTCGGAAACAGCCTGGCCTGAGAGTGTGCGCGAAGGCAGACCGCGGGGCGAGGCCAATGCCTCTTGCGCAGAGCCCTGCAAACATCGCTTTCCCGCCGGTCCGAGAACACAGAATAGAGCGGAAGACAAGGTATGTATTCAATGCGTGTTTGAGGGGGTTGTTCAGCGCGTACTCATCGTCTGCGGAACGCTCGAGCCTGGGAGCGGCATAGCGGCTAGGCCTTCGTCCAAATTCACGTCTCTCGGTTCGTCGAGATGCTCTCACTCACACTTGTGCGACGAATAGCTGGCGCACGGTTCGCCGGCATCACCAGTGTTCGTCGCTATGTCGCACCTCCACCAGGGCTCTCTGAAGGCGAGCGGACAATATTCAACAAGCTCACGGAGAAGTTCTCCCCCGCGGAATTGACAGTACAAGACGTCTCAGGTACGTACTTGGCTCTCTTTGCGGATACTGATGCAGAATGCTCCTTCAGGAGGATGCGGTACTTTCTACCACATCGTCATCTCCAGCGAGAGCTTCAAAGGCTTGACAATGGTAAAACAACATCGGCTGGTGAACGATACACTTAAGAAGGAAATCGAGGGCATTCACGGCCTGCAGGTATGTTCAAATCAATCGTCCACGTAAAAAATTGTTGAGGGTGCATTCTACTTCAGTTAAAGACGACTACTCCATCATCGTGAAGAAAATACCATTCCATTTATAACAGCAGGTACGTATCAATTAAATATGGTCTATGCATTCGCCATTCATGCAAAAATCTTTATTGTATAGAAGACCATTCATGACATAAAGCGCGTGTTCTGCTCTCTATGACGAGAGGTCTGTGAAACACGAGAAGTATTCTAGCATGCAATGCATATTTCTCATCTGTTGAGGCCCCGCGCCGAACTGCTCTTAGAATCGAGTGTTGGCTGGTATTATCTGGCTGGCAACTACTGAGGGCTTTTCAATTATAATCATCTCGTGCTAAAGACTCGGAATACTGAGGGGGATGCTACGGAGCGATACGAAGCCGACACAAAAGCTCTACATCACGAAGTCATATATGCCATGAGATGCGCATGGAGTGTCAATCTTTGGCGTTCAAGAACTGGTCTAGTTCATCGTCGAGGTCTTGTTGAGTTTTTCTTGGCCGTTCGGTTCTCCTGCCTCGCGTCCTTTCCGTACCTCCAGTCTGCCTCCGAGGCTCGCTCAATCGATCGCTCAGACTGCCCCCTCCCTTTCCTTCATCCCACGGCCGTCGATCCCTTGAGGCGCGCGCACGACGTGGAAGCTCCGCTATGACGCGTGATGCCAAAGCATTGGGATGTGAACGTATCGCCGACGTCCGCTCAAGGAGCGTTCGACCATTCGCGCTTATATAGTCGGAGCGCATCTTCGACGGGGGAGAGGGCGGTCGTACGGGTGCCTCGTCGTCCTCTGCCAAAAACGCATCCAGATCGTCATCCAGTTTCGCCTTTTCTACTGCTTCCTCAATCTCGCCCCCTCGTCTTTTCTTCAGTGGCCTCAGCTCCTCTCCTGCTTCCTTCCCAGCATCCCTCCCGTACTTCTTGTAAAATTCGCTTTCTTTCTTCGCGCCCTCTTCTTCACATCCTCGCTCGTGGCCCACCTCATCCGAATCGCGCCCTTCAGGCCCTCGCCTTTGCCCAAGCTCTTGTTAATCCTGTCCTCCGGCGGCCAAAACTCCATGGGGATGGGTTTTTGCGGCGACGGAGTCATCGTCAGGAGAAGGAGCTTCTGTAGCGGATTTAGCGAGGTGGTTGTATGCGGCACGGGCGACGGATTTTGACGTAAAGACCAGGATGCACGTCGTGTCGTCGATCCATTCGAGACCCATGGGGTGAGCATCGAAATTCGTGGCATATGCGAAGATATTCGACGTAGGGAGGTGCGAGATCGGTGCGCCATGAACGAGGATCGCATTATCTCTAAAGCGTGAATCTCCTGCACACCAGTTTAGAATAGTGCCACCAGACAAGTTTGACGCAACACACCTTCCACCATATCCACATCTTCGTCCATAGCTTCCTCGTACTCTTCTTCATCGTGTTTACGCTTACCGTATAAATCCAATTCAATCATCAAATTTCGGTTCGAAGGTCGGTAACTCTCTTGTCAGGCCCACCGTCCTGCCTCCATTAGACATTCTACCGGCGCACCTTTCCTACCCGCGCGCCCGTCGTTTCAGACAACAGATAGACTTTTGTACCGCCGATACGGTGGGCAAGAGAGCGATCGCTTTCATAACGTTCAGAAGATGGCGACGGAAGCTGTTCGGAGTAGGGAACCGTGTCGTCGTAAGACAGGTCGGTGGGTTCTTCGTATGATTCCATGGTGTACAGTTGTCGCCGAGCTTAGCGGCGAAGTAGAAGATCAGGCTTAAGCTTCAGCTTCAGGAGTGGTTCGAAATTGCGAGTTGTCACAAGTCACGACCATGTGACGATCCTGAGAACAAACTCAGTCCTAAAGTTAGACGTTCACCATTCTGTGCTCACTGCTCTCTCATCGTTCATTTAATCTTGTCCTTACCGGGACTCCAGCAAAGAGCACTCAACCATGGGAGACACTGTTGAAGACATTCCCGTTGATAACAAAAATAAGAGACATAGGAAAGACAAACGTATGTTCACGAAATTTCGAGTTTGCCAATCGACCTAACACGTTTCGTTAGCTTGGGACACAGACGACATCGACCAGTGAGCTTATTCTTCAGTGCTGTCTTTCTCACACACTTCCATGTAGCGTGAGCAAATATGTGTATAATTCATGTAATATACATCTGATCTTCGGTTCAGTGGGCTGTCCAACCTTTTCTCCCAACCGATAACAAGGCTGGACCCTTCAGAGAAGAATCTTCATTCGCCACCCTTTTCCCGAAGTATAGGGAAAGGTATCTGCGAGAAGTCTGGAGTGCTGTAACGCAAGCGCTGGATCCTTATGTATGTCCGCATTATTTTTGAACACGTGTAGAATCCTGATTCACACTTGGTAGGGCATCGCCTGTACGCTGGACTTGATTCATGGTTCCATGTCTGTTCGGACAACACGGAAGACATATGACCCATATATCATCCTGAAAGCGCGCGACATGATCAAGCTCCTCGCGCGTGGCGTTGCAGTCGGACAGGCTGTGAAGATCCTGAACGACTCAGTTGCATGTGATATCATCAAAGTTGGAAACATCGTTCGGAATAAAGAGAGATTTGTGAAGCGACGACAGAGGATCATCGGACCGGATGGTAGTACACTGAAGGTCAGCTCGAATTTTGTCACAGCGTTACGTCTATTGATTTACGCATAGGCTATTGAACTGCTGACTGAGTGCTATGTCCTTGTCCAAGGGAGCACCGTCAGCGTCATGGGCCCGTATAAAGGCCTCAAAGAGGTTCGGCGGATTGTCTTAGATTGCATGAAGAATATCCACCCTATATACCGAATCAAGGTGTGCTGTTATCATTTCCGCGCTGAATCAAAATATCTAAATAGTCTTCGCTGAGTAGGAACTCATGATTAAGCGTGAGCTGGCGAAGGACCCCCAGCTAGCGACAGAATCTTGGGACCGCTTTCTCCCTAAGTTCCGCAAGAAACATTTGAAGACCTCAGAGAAGACTACTCGTAAGAATGAGCGGGTACAAGAGAAGAACGAGGCTCGCAAGGCTGCTGGCTTGGAGCCTATAGGAGAAGCTAAGGAGAAGCCAGCGAAGAAAGTGTATACGCCGTTCCCGCCTCCCCAGATGCCTCGGAAGGTGCGCATGATCGTGACAAGTTGCGGACAGGATCTGATGTTGTTAATCCCAGGTGGACTTGCAACTTGAATCTGGAGAGTATTTCCTGAAGTCTCACGAGAAGGAGGCAAGGGAGGCCAGAAAGAAGAAAGAAAAGGTAAGGTTTTCCATGTTGATGGATTCGGAACGACATTTTCATGAATTATCCTTTTACAGCAAGAAGAGGTTACCGCAGAACGGCGTGCAAAACGTGCAGAAGCATTCGTTGCTCCGGAAGAAGAAGCTGCGCCTACCATTGAGGAGAAGCGCAAGAGAAAAAGAGAGAAAGGTGGCGTTGATGCGGAGGTGGAAGCTCAGGTGAAGACGAAGAAAAAAAAGCGTCGGTCAGAGGATAAAGATGGGAGTTGATAGGAGTTTTATATGTTGTCTATGCTTGGTTGCTGCCCAGATTTCTCTGTGATGTGCTCGTTCTGCACTTTGTCGTTTTGTTTTTGCATTTGCAAGCATGTGACATGTTGTGACTGATAACGTCACGTGTGACTGACAACGCTCTAACAAGTTTGCGCCGGTTCCGAAAGACCAACATTGACTTTTGCAGGACGCCTCCATCTGGTCTCTATCGTATTCTTTCTGCTAGTTCACCAGCGACTCTCCCCACTTTTTATGTCTATAACTGCTTTTTCGTAGACTCTTGACGATGAATAAGAATCCCTTTGCGACGCCGGCTTACACTCCCCAGCAACCTCCCCTGCCTCCCGGTCCTCCCCCTCAGCAGCCTGCACAACCTGACTACACCGCTTATTGGGCAGCCGCTGCCGCTCAACATGTCCAACAGCCTGCGGCGACTACTGCGTACACTCCACAGTGGACAGTCTCTCAACCTGCACAGGCAGCCGCTGCCCGTCCCACTCCTGAGCAATCAGCTTTGTATGCCAACTATGGTTACGGTGGCCAGCAGAATCTTTCTTGGCAACAGCGACAACCTTCACAACAGTTCCAAGCTCAACCTCCGCCTCCTGTAGTTCAACCTCCTCCGCCTCCGCCTCCTCAGCAGCCTGCGTACAATCCATATCAACCCCAGGCAGGTGCTTTCCAGCAGCCTTATGTCCCTCAAAGTGGTCCTCCGCAGCCGATGGCTCAGCCTCCTTATCAGCCACAGGCGCCGCAACCGTTCCAGCAGCCCCAGCAGTATTATCCACAACCACAGCACAACAACGTCATACCAGTAATCGCTTCCAGAACGCACATCAAACCTCGCCTCAGCAGTTTCCTCCTTCAAAACGCCCGCGGTTTGAGAATGGGAGCAATCAACATCGAGGACCGCCGCCGCCTCAACCCCAATTCCAAGCAGCTCCGCTTCCTCCCATGCAGCAAGGCGGAATGGGATCGTTCGGGCAAGGTCAAACCCAGAGCCACTCCTACGGTCGTGGCGGAGGTCCTGGGATGAATCAAGTGTCTGGGCGTGGTGGATTCAGTGGCGGGCGGGGTACCAACCTTGGTGGACGAGGTAGGGGCGCTCCGATGGGGATGAACCGAGGGGGGAGCCGAGGCAGAGGGGGCAGCTTTACCAACATGGGTGGCAGAGGTGGCGGGCTGGGCCAGGGCGGAGGAAGCTTCAGAGGGCATAGCTCCAATCGAGGGTTCGGAAACAGAGACATTCGGAGAGGTGGGTCGTTTAATGCTGGTGGTGGCCAAGGATATGGCCATCAGCAGCAGCAACAACATCACCACCATCAGCAGAACTACTCAAACACATCGTCGTTCCGTGGACGCAATCAAGCCTTCTCGCACTCCACTCGTGGAGGACGTCACGACTCTGTTCCAAGCCACGTCGCTCGCGAGACCTCTGTCGTGTTGACTTCCGGATATTCGTCATCTGGTAAGAAAGATGAGAACAGACGTACTCTAACGGACTTTAAGATTGTCGGGCTCGAGATCCCGGAGCTCGATTGGAGTTGGAAGGCCTCGTCTGAATCTGCCGAACCTGCGGTGAAGGTGGAAGCCGTCGAGCATTCTGTTCCCTCTGACGCTCCTGTTGATTCTCAGCTTCTCGAGGAGGCATCCGTCGTCGCTGTGAAAGCAGAAGGTGTCTCTAGCAGCACCGAAGTAGCCTCGATGGACACTACCATCCCCGTCGTCGATGCATCAGTCTCCGGCGAGGGTGTAGAAACAAAAACAGAAGCGTCATCTCCTCCGCCACCTTCGCGGATTCGCATCTATTTCCATACGCCTGTGTCTGCTGACGATTCTCATCTATTGTCCCAGTCTTCCTCTTTTGGCCCGTCTTCCACCTCAGGTCTGAGGAAGGGGAAGCGCAAAAAGCTCGAAGATGATGATGGCGACTATGAGGATGGTCGTGGACCTCCTCCGCCTCCGCCTCTTATGTCTGGGATGGGAGCTGAGCACGATGGTGCCAGCGTCGCTGCCAGTGCAGATTATGATGGGGCTGACATGGCAATTGGCCGAGGGAGTGTTGCTCCCAGTGTTGCAGAGACCGCCAGTGAGGCGGATTGGTTGATGGCCGCCATAGGCGAAGATGAAGGTGACGGTGAAGGCGGGGAGCCTCTGCATGTGAGCGAGGTTGAAAATCCTCACGCCCCTGATGTCGGTGCATATGGTAAGCCTCCTTCATCGATCGAGACCGTACACAGTGTGGACGCGAGCCTCGTTCAAACGAACGTGTTTGCACCTGCTAATCTGGATTTTTCTATTGAAGGCAATGGATATGTTAATGTTCACGGTGATGGGCACGACGATGATCATATGATGGGCGACGATGACGCCCAGGGCTCTGTGGTCGGGCCTGATGATGAGAGCGCTCCGAGCTTCAGTGTGCCCTCTGGCCTCCATGGTCCCGACGGCGAAAAAGTCGCCGAAATCCCATCTTTGAATGGTTTCTCTAGTGTGTCTGTGGGTGATGAAGCGCACCACCAGGGCGATGGGCCGGCCATGGCTCCCGACGTCAAATTGCATGACGATGGGTCTCAGACTTTGCCGGATGCTGCTAACTCTTCCGCCCATCCTGCTTCCCCCTCTGCCTCCCGTGATGTTTCTGCTGTTTCTGCGATGCCCTTGCAAGCATCTCCCACTCTTCCCGATCTCTCTGCGCTAAGCGCGGGCCAGAATGCTGATCGTTCGCGGAACGTTGACTCGCAGGCACCCTCCGAAATTACGTCTCACAATGGTGGCGTACCCTTACAGGCAACGGATTCTATCGCTTCGACCGCACCCGACACCAATGACCAACACCGCGCGTCTCCAGACACGCCGACGGTGACCGACGGCGACGATGGCGAGCAAGAAGCATCACAAGAGGCTACACAAGAGTACAGCCAAGAAGCGACACAACTCGCCGACGAGTTCATCACGGACGTATTCGACGATGGCGAGACTTCCCCGACTGCGACAACTTTGGTCACGGGCTCGCTCACGGGCTCTACGGCTTTCAGCAGCGATCCCTCCGGCGCACCCGCGAAGACGGACGCGAAATCGGGCAAGACGCCATCTGCGAATCGGCTATCTGTGTCATATGCTGCAGGCACGCGGAGGATGGTCGTCGATGCCGAGGTCGTCGATAAACTCAGGGTGTTCAGAGCGGAGGGGCGCATCGAAGTTAGCATGAATATTTCTAGCGACGATCACGGTGGCTTCAAAGGCATACTGGTTAGTCTTCCTCTCCATTCTTGTTTGCACCATCAATCTGTGACCTATTATCGATCGATCTAACTATGCGCATCGCAGATTGAAGGCTACTCTGAGGCGACCGCCTCGTACGTCCCGCTCGAGGTGACAGAAAACACCGAGAGCGACCCCACGGTGCCACCCTTCTCCAAAGCGACGATCCCGTCGCGGGTGCTCCTGATCGCGTACTTGGACCGTGCTCACCCGCTCTCGGAGGCGCGCTGGGTGAAGTCCGGCGACGTGCAGGAGTGGCTCAGAAGCATATTCGGGCGCATGTTCTGGGTGTCGGGCGACGCCGCCGACGGCTGGGAGAAGCGCATCGAAATCGCGGACCCGGATCCGGTAAGCCCCCTCCTCCCCCGGCCCCGCTTCCACACCTGCTCACCGATGGCGCAGGCACCGACGATCTGGAATCTGCTCGAGCAGTGGGCGCAGCACTCGGCGAACGGGACGCCGACCGAGCGGCAGCGCTTCGTGCGCACGCACATGACGGAGACGGACAACATCCTTGAGATCCTGCTGCGCCTCGCGCGCGGGAGCGCTCGACGTACACGCAGCCGTCCGCCGCCGCGGCGTCGCAGCCCGTCGCGGGCCCGCTGCTCGCGGCGCTCTCGCCGGAGTCGGCGCACGCGGCGCAGCAGACGCACGTCTCGCTCGCGGTGCTTGCGATCTTCCGGCTCGCGGTGGAGTACGCGAAGAAGGCGGCGGGGGAGAAGGGAAAGGGCGAGGCGGAGGAGCGCGTCGGGGAGATCATCCGCGCGCTGCCGAGCCACCTACTGTACAAGAGCTTGGACGGGATATTCAAGGAGTGGCGCGCGGAGAAGAAGGGCGGCAGGACGTAGGACGTCGTGTTTTTCTTGTACCTCTGGCTCGTTTTTCGCTCTCCTATATGCGTCTGACGTTTCTCTGTAACCGAATGCATTTTTTGTTTTCTTGTCCTCAATTTTGGAGCGCGAACGTACGGAGGGATGCAAGAAATCCATATCCATTGCGCGACGGAGAGATAGACGGGAAAACGGAACGAACGAGATACGCGAGACAATTACTACCGGAGTGCGTCAAGAAATACGAGAAAAGACTATCGCTACTACACTATATATATACAAAACATCCAGATATCTACTGTTAACTAGAAGAACAAGAATAGGTCAGAACGCAAGAAACAGAACGGAAAGCGTAATCATCAGCCGCGGCGCACAAAACACCAGGGCAAGTCTATCGTGGAAAGCATAAGATTGTCCTCTGCATGGTCGTCAATCATCAGTCATCACCACCCCACCCCACCCCCGCATCCTACGCATGATGGAATACATCCTTCAGCTTCCCAAAGAGACTACTGCGCTTCTTGCGCTGCGAGCTCCCGAAGCGCTCCGCGACGCCATCCTTCTTGTCGGGGCTCAGCTCGCCCATCTCGGATGCAGACGCGACGCTCGAGCGCGAGCGCGAGCTGATCGACGGGAAGCGCATGCGCTTCTCCTTCTGAGGAGTCGTCGGCGGGCTTCCCTTCTTCGCCCCGTTCGTGGATGTGGTGCCATTCGTGGCGGGCTTTACGCCGTTCGTGGGTGCATGTGTGGACGCCTCTGCTACGGGCGCCGCCGCGGCGGTGCTCTCGACGACTGTTGTCTCCAGCGGTTTGGGAGCGGAGACGGGAGATTCGGCCAGGAGCGCGCCGTTCGTGGGAGGCTCGGTCGGCGTAACAGGAGCGACGTCCGCTGTTGGAACGACCGCTGCTGGGGATACCTCTGCAGCGGCTTCCGGCTCCGCGGGTGTGGGTTCGGGGGCAGGGGCGGACTCCGGCGCAGGAGAAGGTGCGGACTGTAAAAGGGAACGTGTGTCGGTGATTGAACTTCAGACATGAATGCACGCGAGACGTCGCTTACCTCTGCGGGCGTTTTCGCGCCCTGGCTAGTCGCGCCAGGCGCGGGTGCCTCCACTGTCGGGTCACAGTCTGCTTGGTAGTCTCAACTGCGCCGCTGACTGCTGCTGCGATCGCGCTTGTGCTTGAGCCTGTGGCGGGGGTGACGGCGACTGGAGCAAGCACGGCGGGCGGGGAGGGCTGTGTAGTTGGGGAAGGCCTTGCGGGGGAGGTGTAAACGTTGTTGAGGTTGCCGATGGGATCAAGCTCGGTGGGCTGGTCGTCAGTGGTGGTCCAGCGGCCGTCGACTACATACTTGTATGTCACTTTTTGTCCCCAGGGGATTTTGACGGTGCCCTCGAACCCGGTGGGCGTCTTGGAAAGGCGGGTGGAACACGACCACTGTGGGTGGGGGACGTGTCAGCTCGGAGAGTGTGAGGGGGTGGAGGACATACGTCGTCAAAACTGCCTGTTACAATGACTGTGAGGGCGTCGGTATGTGGCCTACAGTGATCTGTATGAGACGGGGGACGAGTAGCGTGATAAGAGATACTGACCATCTGAAGCTGGCTTCGTAAAGGTCGGACATCACGGATCGTTAATAAGAGACGGAGATGGTGGGTTAGATGTCTGAGATGAGCGGTTCGACACGCAGGAGTCTGAGCTTGAGGATAGGACCGATCGAATGTGATGCGATGAGGCGTGCACGGTGGGAGGACTGATTAGTGAGTGAAGATAAGATGAACGCGGCGGTGCTTGCGGTGGTGCTCGCGGTGGAGGAGGTCGTGTTGGACGATGAAGAGAAGGAGGGGTGGAGAGAAAAAGGGCAAGAGGGATGATAAAGTGACAGGGAAGCGGGTTCGCCGTGAGAGCAGCCTCGCTTCCGATAGCGCATACTTGTAGCGATTAATACAGTGACATAATTAATACACTAACCAAAGGGGCCAATAGACCTTTGGGGCGCTCGCCAATTAAGGGCCAATTGAGAGGCGCTAAATCCGGTGCCCTTAACTCCTCCATCAACCCATAAGCGCTTGCACGGTCTGCCGCGTACCATCTTGACACCAACGAAACGGGACAGGCATACCTCTCAATTCAAAGCAGACTGACAACAACTACGGTGTGGATCCCTCCCATGGTGAAACTTACGAGAGCGAATTGTCAATGATGACGCACCTCATTCAATTCCGTGTGTGCGATTTCTTCCAAGTAACGAAGATCATAGGGGAAGGTAGTTTTGGTACGTTGACTTTCATTTTGGTGTGCCCCGGCGCTGACCTTAATGTGTCACCTATAAGGCCAAGTATACGGCGCATTTCATGTCCTCACCGGAGCTGAGGTTGCCATCAAGGTGGAGATGCCTCCAGAGAATGGTGCGCATGCTATCCTACCCTACGAAGCCGCTGTCTACAAGCATCTACATGGTCACGCCGGTATTCCCTCTATCCTGTGGAATGGAATGGATGGCGGTGCCCATGT
This sequence comes from Grifola frondosa, assembly GCA_001683735.1. Lineage (NCBI taxonomy): Eukaryota > Fungi > Basidiomycota > Agaricomycetes > Polyporales > Grifolaceae > Grifola > Grifola frondosa. The sequence goes on from LUGG01000010.1 coordinate 400,565, forward strand.
CATGATCATGGAAAGACTTGGTGCCAATCTCGAACAGCTCCGCCGCTTCTGTAGGGGACAGCTGTCCCTGAAGACAGTATGCATGCTTGCAGAACAAATGGTAAGGGGTGCAATGTTCTATGAATGACGAGCCTAGTCCGTTCTGACTGAATGATGCAATAGATCACCAGAATCGAATTCGCCCATTCACGCGGCGTTATCATCCGCGACGTCAAGCCGGAGCATTTCGCGATGGGTATGGGTCCCCATTCCAATCTTGTTTTCCTCTTCGATCTCGGGCTCGCAAAAATGATCTTCGATCCGTCCACAAGCGCACACATACCACGTCGCGATGGACGCGAAGGCTTTGGGACCCCACGTTATGTTAGTGCAAACGTTCATCTTGGAATTGGTGAGTGAATTACTGGTTCTGCTCGCCCTGCAAAGGTGCTACTCACTCTCGGCAGAGCAAAGCCGCCGTGACGACATATATGCACTCGGTCATACCCTGCTCTATCTCTTTCACGGGAAGCTTCCCTGGCAAGGAATCTATGCTCCCTCCGTTCCAGACAAGCTGTCCCTCATCGGGAAAATGAAGGCTGGCGAGGCTTTATCTGAGTTGATTTCGCGTTCTCCACCGGAGTTCATGGCATACTTCAATCATTGTCGTGCCCTCAAGTTCGATGAACTGCCTGACTACAAAATGCTTCGTGGAGTCTTCAGAGAGAGGATGAAGCGAGAAGATTGGACGTACGATTGGAAATATGACTGGCTCACTCCCTCAGAGCTCGAGAAACGCACATTACTACCAGAAGAGTACAAGTTCGATGAGCAATACACGAAGGACGACTTAATGACATTTTTGTAGTAATAGCTGCTGTATTTCGCGACAATCTAGTGAAATTGAGAGGCGCTAAAGCCGCCGCCTCTAACGCCGCGTGCCACACTAGCAGACTCGCGCGTGCACTAGGCGCGGGTTCCTCTGATCCAGAGTGACATCCACTCGATCGTCGTCTCGCCAATCATTCAACACCCTCGATCTTACGTGCGCAGTCTAACCGAGTCTAACGTGATATGATTGCGCTCTCCTAATACTTATAGACCGCTATCGTCATGCATCTCGCCCAAGAGGAGAACCTCGACGACGTCCTCGCCAGCGGACCAAGCGATTCCCCCGCAGCCTGGAGCGGCATCGATTGCGAGGGTGATGGTGATTGGACTCGGCAGGCCGTTTCCGTGAGAAGGGAAGGAGAGTTTAATTGTCTGGTCGTGGATTGATGGTGGTTGGGCGGGGACGATGTTGTCGGGATTGTCGTCGCGTCGCAGATGCCTGAGCGGGTCGCATGTCATAATCATGCAATCAGCGCTCTTCTACAGCATTCCTCTTCATGGTAGGTCCTTGCAAGATACATCGCTGGTAGAGGCTCCCTCAACGGCAAGAACGTCCTCGAGCTGAGCAGCGGAACCGGGCTCGTTGGTCTCGTAGCCGGCGCGCTCGGTGCCTTATCCACGTGCATCTCCTACAGACCGCTTCTGCCGATCATGGCGCGCAACGTCGCAATAAACAACCTCGCGCAGGTGGTAGCGGTAGCCAAGCTCAACTGGTCCGCATGGCCCCGTCTTGTCTACTTCGAGACTGCCTTCCCGCTCCTCGTCAAGACCCTCGCCGACCTTGTGCACCATGCCTCCGTCGAAGTCCTTTCCGTTATAAGATGCGATGGCCCACGACCGACCCAAGCCGCTCGCACAAGTTGTCCAAACTGTCGATATCAACCGACGGTTCCATCCCAACACGCCACTGCACATTTGACTCCGTACATTCCGGGCGGTGGAGCCATGCTGTAGGGATCCCCGCCGCCGTCGCCGGTTCCAACACGCGAACCGACTTGTCGTAACAACTAGGACCTGATCTGCTTTAGCTCCTGGAAGCTTGCTGTCGCAGTATTGTAGAAGTGTCGGGTACAAAGCGGGGCAAGGAGAATGCACGGCGGTGGGTGTATGCGTAGTCGGAAGAACTTCGAGTTCGGGAGGAAGAGAAGACTGCATCAGCTCAGATGCAGCTGTATCTATGGGCGAGGTGCACAGTAGCCTGAAGCCGCGAGAGTGCAAGGTATTTATGGTAGAATTTGCATCAGGATACAGAGGCGGGCACGATATTTGATTAATTGCAGTCGCCAGAATTTCGTCACCGATAATCAATCCAATATGATCCGTCGTGTCATATAGCGCACCACGGATGAGATCAATGGTCGAAGCAGAGTGCTGGCGAGAACGAAGCGACTCGAAGGTGATGTACAGCTGGAAGAGATCGTTGAGCGTGAACGTGCATGTTTTGAACTCTAAGAGCGGCTGCAAAGCATTCCGAATGGCCTGCTCACGATCCTATCATGTGAAGATTCAGAATGTCTGATGAACCATTGTAGATTTATGAAAGCTTACAAAAATTGCACCAAAAAGATCGAAAACAAGAAATCTGACGTCTCCAAGGGGCACAGCCGGTCGCTTAGTAGGCAAATAAGCGAACTGCGGTGTAGGTTCATCGTCCCAGGAAAATTCATCGGAGTTGTCAACTACTGCTGGGACTGGTTCTCCATCGACAGGAATAGGCATCGAATAGAGAGCTTTTGCAGTATCCAGAAAGGCTCCTGTAAATTGTGGGACCTCTGCAGCCGCCTCCTCAAAAGCTGGAATCTCGAAGGTAGACTGCTTGGCTAAAAACTAAGTATAATATTGTGTTGAGCTAGCAGTGATGGTAAAGAATAGAGCACGTACCTCCCGCATCTGCTGTACCCATGATATAGTGAATGAAACACCCTTCCACGAGTATTCCATTGCTAATCTGTCAAAGGGAGAGTGGTGAGATTTGATCTGTGAGGGAAACCAATGAGTAGAACATACAAATGAAACATTTTGAGCTCGTCAAAAATGAGGGGTGTTCTCAATGGTACAGCGAGGTCGGTGAATGACAGCTTTTGAAATCTGAACTCTTGTGATTCGTGAAGCCACTCCGTAGGTGCTGTCCCGCTCCACGAGTCCCAGCCATCTGGTGCAGGTTCGCCTCCACCTCGACTTCTCTTCTTCAAGGCCAGGAGACGATCTCGCTGGACCATTGCCGGTTTGACGGCGCCGCAGAATTGGCGAAAGCTCCTTTCGTCAAGGCAATATTGAATGTTGGGGAATCTGTAACAGGGACAAGCTCCTTATTAGAGCCTGCTTGGAGGAAGGGAGCCGTGTGAACGAACAGTGGTCGTCCCATCGAGAGAGGTAGCGGTGGATCAACAATCAAATTCTCCACTCCTATCTCTTCCTCTCTCTCCCCTTTAGACTGCAAGAGAAAATAACAGCCATCAGCCACACCTGTAGGCTTGTCTGGCGAAACAACAAATAGCATTGACTTCGGAGATGAAGGAGGCTTTGAGCCGATTCCAAGATCATAGCTCGAGACGCATAGTGCTAGAAATGAGCATGTTGGAGGGAACCTTTTCGATGCTTGTATACCGTATTGCGAAGTCCACCATGCAGATCGGTCTGGTGAAAAACGTACAACGATAAAAGAACTAGACATCAGATACAAGGTGTTTCGAGTTGTGTTGCGCCCCTAGAAGAGACCCGGTGAGAATTGATCACTTAGGTGGTGGTGGCTAGCAGGATTGGTTCAATAGCGCTACAACAGCGCTACAACAGCGCTAACTCTTGTAGGCGCGCAAGTGTGTCCCTACTCTCGATCGTCCCGCCAATCATTCGATCGCTAGTAGCGTGCGCGGTCTTAACACTATCGACTCCATATGATTGCGCTGTCCTAGTACTTATAGACCATTATTGTCATGGATCTCGCCCAAGAGGACGACGTGGACCCGCTCAGCCATCTGCGACGCGACGACGACCCCGACAATATCGTCCCCGTCCAACCACCATCAATCCACGACCAGACAATTAAACTCTCCTTCTCTTCTCACGGAGATGGCCTGCCAAGTCCAATCATAATCACCCTCGCAATCGATGCTGCTCCAGGCTGCGGGGGAATCGCTTGGCCCGCTGGCGAGGTATGTCATCATCATGCAATCAGCGCTCTTCTACAACACTGATCTTCCCTCCTCTTCATGGTAGGTTCTTGCAAGATATATCGCTGGTAGAGGCTCCCTCAATGGCAAGAACGTCCTCGAACTGGGCAGCGGAACTGGGCTCGTCGGTCTCATAGACAGGCGCGCTCGGTGCCAACGTCGTCATCACAGACCAAGCGTACGCCGCGTCCCCTTCCTTTCTCCCCACTCCTTATCCATGCGCACTTTCCACAGACCGCTTCTCCCGATCATGTCGCGCAACGTCGCAATAAACAACCTCGCGCAGGCAGTGGCGGTAGCCGAGCTCAACTGGTCCGCACGGCCCCGTCTTGTCTAACCCCGAGCTACCTGCTCACGCGTGCGCGCAGGGGCGAGCCCGTCCCGCAGTCCCTCCCCACACCGGATCTCATCCTCGCCGCCGACTGCGTTTACTTCGAGCCCGCCTTTCCGCTCCTCGTCAAAACCCTCATCGACCTTGTGCATGATGCCTCTGTCGAAGTCCTTTTCTGTTATAAGAAGCGGCGGAAGGTGCGTTGTGTGTTTCTTGGTGATAGCAGAGCCCGATCCGACGATGTCTCCCTTTTGTTTCTGCAGGCCGACAAACGCTTCTTCACGCTGCTCAGGAAAGAGTTTACGTGGACAGAGGTCGGTCGCCTTCCTGATGCACAACTGATTTTTTTTCGGTCTCCTTATAATGCGTCTTACAGGTGGCGGACGACCCACATCGGGATGTCTATTCGCGAGAAGCGATCTCTCTGCTACGACTCGTCCGAAAACGTTGACTGTTCCAGCTCTACGCTGAAACCAGAGTTAAATTTTAGGACGTGTTTTACGATGCTATGATCCGCAGTGGATTGTGCAAGACGTCAATTGATCAAACAATTATGATTGTTACTCGGTCGCGCTGCTGGGGCACGAGTTAGTTCGCAGGGATATTCCTTTCGTTCAACAATAGTCAGTAAATTCAGCACCGTCTATTTCACAGGATTCGACTCGAGCACCAGCGATTCCTGCCGGACGTTTGATGTCCAAATACCCCGTGCTCCAAACCGTATCCCGTGGCTTCAATATCTCTCTTCTCAAGCCGAGGGCAAGTTCCATCGCCAGCCGGACTGCGTTCTCGTCTCGGCTACTCGTCAGTATCTGTTCCGACTGTTCGTGACCATTCCATCATGGTAAAATGACAGCCAGAATATGCGGTCGGAACGCAATACACCACATGATCGAGTATCTCCGCACAACTTCAGCCGATGCAGTGTAGATTTAGTTATGTTCATTCACACACATTCAGTGTTGTCTAGGGTGCGTCCAAGTTCACGTCCAAATTCTATCTTGACACACATGGTGTAAATATTACAGTAAGATGTTCGCATATGTGGATCATCATCATCGAGTCAGGTACAAGAGGGCATAGGCTCCATAGTGCAGCAGTACATATATGTTCTGATTTGAGGATCGTCGACTGTAGATGTAGACTCGTGATATGAGTATTAACGTTAAGCGAACGACATGTGCCAAAATGAAGTTGCACAGGACGTGGAAGACTTCAAAATGAATCAGAATTCTGACGGCAACAGCGCGATTCCAAGGGGGGACGAAATTTGGTCCGGTTTGGTCCCAGGACGAAAAGACCAATCCGACCAATCTGACCTTAACCCTAGAATGACCAGACCAGTTGGGTCTGCCGGAGTCACGTGAGGCAGTCCGCGGAAACTCGATATGTTTTTTTTTGTTTTGATGCCACGGATGGACACACAAGAGCAGATTAACAAAAACATATAATGCAGAAATGTATCTCATGCATTGTACAGGTGAAAAAAATGAAAAAAGTATGAAAACAGGCATGTTCAAGAGCTTCAAGACTGTGCCACATTGCTTTGGACCACCTCCGTCTTCAGGACAGTTGCTGCCCCCAATGCCATCCCAACCCGCCCACAGCTTTAATATATTAGCTTGCTTGATGCAACTTGAATGCGGGGGCGCTCACCTACATTTACACACCCGCCGGGCTCCGACGCCGCTGGGTGTCACGCAAGGACGGCAGTGGTGACGGCTGGCAGCTCGACCCTGCACGCGAGCACTCGTACGCGCCGATGAGCTTCTCCATGTCATGCTTGCACCGCGCCTCCTCCGCCGCGTGCAGCTTCTCCAGTCGGATGTCCTCACCCTCGGCCGGGAGCATCCATCGCTGGCCCCGCTTGTGCCCGAACAGCTGCTCCCCGAAGCGCAGCAGCCATCCGCGCCAGGTGTGCAGCCCCGCGATGCGCTTGGCCGTCGCGAACTGGGCAGTCGCCTGTGCGTGGCGCTTGCGCGCGCATCGCCGCCAGAGCATGAGTACGATGATGAAGATGAAGGCGCAGCTGAGCGCCATGAGGAGGATCTCCCACCACGCGAGCGCGCGTCCTGAGCTCGTCCTGAGCTCGAGGACGTGGTGTTGGTGGTGGGGATGTTGATGCCGGTGGAGGGAAGGGGAATGCCTGCACTCGTGCCCGAGGCACACTCAAGTGATGGATGCACGCACCTGCGTCGACGTCAACAGTTCTGCATGATGTTTCATTGTATCCCGTGAGACTGGGAGAGTGCCACTGCGACGGCATCAGTAAATAAGCTAGCGTACTAGGATGGAATCATTGTTCGCAGCACCAGAAGATAGCAGACACAGATACAATAGCTGGTAAAGCAGATCTGAGAGAGTGAAGACAAAAGATAATGGAAGACGAGCGGCAACAAGTGCGCTTGCCTTCCCAGGGAGACTCGAGAGGGGGACCCTGGGTGCCTATTTGGGTGGTTGTCGGGGCACCCTGGGCCGCCATGCGGCCCGCCTGCGGCGGGCGAAACCCTTGGAATGACTAATTTGCCATTCTGACCCTGCAAATGCTGACCAAAAGAATTAGTGCTCGTGATCCATCGGCTCTTCTCGGCCGGTGTGTACCCCGCACTTTGGATTCGAGAATCGACTCATTCGAGTCAACATAGACTTCAGTCTCTATTTATTCTGCCCATCTCAAAACCTTCTTCTGCTATCGGAGACTTGTATCGCCACCACCATTACTACCCCCGAAATGCCTGCTCCAGTACAGCAGCCACGCACTTTGTACGACAAGATCTGGGACGACCATGTCGTGTATGTCCATAACGTTTTCAATTTGTCTGTCGCTGACTGATTCTTATCCTGGCGGCCCACAGAGACGTCAAAGAGGATGGACTGGCTCTCATCTATATCGACCGGTATGTCACCGGGCGTTGTGTTTCCGCACGCGTGTGATGCTCACGTCTATGCTCTCAGGCATCTAGTGCACGAAGTCACCAGCCCGCAGGCATTTGAGGGACTGTACGTCCGCGCCTTCTATTACATTGCCATACCTCTCTGAGCGAACTTTGCACAGTCGGAATGCAGGCCGCCCCGTTCGCCGCCCAGACTGCACCCTTGCTACTGTGGACCATAACGTGCCGTGAGTGTCCACCACCCCACTCCATATCTCACCATCTCACCTCCGGACGCAGCACGTCGTCGCGCAAGAACTTCACGAATGTGCAGTCGTTCATCAAGCAGCCCGAGTCCCGCGCACAGTGCCAGGCGCTCGAGGAGAACGTGAAGGAGTTTGGGCTTACGTATTTCGGGATGACCGATAGACGGCAGGGTGCGTTTCGTCCCCGATTGTCTCTGGATTACGATATTTAAACTACGGATCAGGAATCGTCCACGTTATCGGGCCCGAGGAGGGTTTCACTGTATGTAGTCAAATCCGTCGCTTAGAGGATCGATGATGACGTTCGTTCCAGCTGCCCGGCATCACCTGTGTTTGCGGAGATTCACACACTTCCAGTACGCCCTTCTTACCATTCACCTCCGCCCGATACTCACCATACTCGACTTGTAGCGCACGGTGCATTCGGGTCCCTCGCCTTTGGGATCGGAACATCGGAGGTCGAGCATGTCCTCGCCACCCAGACCCTGATGCAAAAGAAGGCAAAGAACATGCGCATCACCGTCAACGGCAAGCTGAACGAGGGTGTCACGTCGAAGGACGTCGTCCTCCACATTATTGGTGTCATTGGCACCGCTGGCGGTACAGGCTGTGTCGTCGAATACGCCGGCTCCGTCATCCGTGGATTCAGCATGGAAGCGCGCATGAGTATCTGCAACATGAGCATCGAGGGCGGTGCACGTGCGGGCATGATCGCCCCGGACGATATCACCTTCAACTACCTCCGCAACCGCCCGCTTGCGCCGAAGGGCGAGGTCTGGGACCGTGCTGAGGCGTACTGGCGCACGCTGAAATCAGACGAGGGCGCAAAATTCGACATCGAGGTGAACATTCGCGCAGAGGACATTGTCCCCACCGTAACCTGGGGCACGTCGCCGCAGGACGTCGTGCCCATCACAGGCGCCGTCCCCGACCCGACGACCGTCACGGACCCGACGAAACGCGCATCCATCGAGCGCTCGCTGAAGTACATGGGCCTCACGCCGAACACGCCGATGGTGGACATCAAGATTGACAAGGTGTTCATCGGATCGTGCACGAACAGCCGCATCGAGGACCTGCGCTCTGCGGCCGCCATCGTGCTCGCGGCGGGCCCAGAGGCGCGAGTCGCGGACGGCGTGTACGCGATGATCGTGCCCGGTTCGGGGCTGATCAAACAGCAGGCGGAGGCGGAGGGCCTCGACGCGGTGTTCAAGCGTGCGGGCTTCGACTGGCGCGAGGCGGGCTGCTCGATGTGCCTCGGCATGAACCCGGACCAGCTGTCGCCCGGCGAGCGCTGCGCGAGCACGAGCAACCGCAACTTCGAGGGGCGCCAGGGCCCCGGAGGCAGGACGCACCTCCTCAGCCCCGCCATGGCCGCCGCTGCCGCTATCACTGGCAAGTTGACGGACGTACGGAAGTTCCTGGGTGCAGACGCGCAGGCGCAGGCTGCGGCGGGGCCGAAGCTGAAGCTCTCTAGTGCAATGGAGTTCCTGACCGACCCCGTACTGCCGTCTCCGTCCCCCCATCCTCATCACACGGAAACAACTGCGCCGGCCGTCGAGAAGCCCCTACCTACCGCGGACGCGCCCCCGAGCGTTGAGAAATTCACGGTCCTCAAGGGCTACGCTGCGGCGCTGCACATCGAGAACATCGACACGGATATGATCATTCCGGCGCGGTTCCTCAAGACGCTGAAGCGCACGGGCCTTGCGGACGCGCTATTCTTCACTATGCGCAGGACGGAGACAGGCGCACCCTCGGACTTCGTGCTCAACCGCGAACCGTATACGCAGTCAAAAATCCTGGTATGCGATGGGCGGAACTTTGGCTGCGGAAGCTCGCGCGAGCACGCACCTTGGGCACTGTAGGTTCTTTGAGTTTATCGGCTAGGCGGAGTGCTGATCGTGACGTGCTGCGCTACAGGAAGGACTTCGGTATCCGGTGCATCATCGCGCCTAGTTTCGCAGATATCTTCCGGAACAACACCATGCAAAATGGCATGCTTCCTGTCACGCTGTCAGAGGAAGACTGCCGCGCGCTCGCGCAGGATGCGGAGGCCGGGCTCGAGCTTGAGGTCGACTTGGAGAAGCAGGAGGTGCGGCGGCCGAATGGCACGGCGATCCCGTTCACGGTGGACCCATTCCGGAGGCACTGCCTGCTGAACGGGCTGGACGACATCGCGCTGACGCTGCAGAAGGCAGGCGCGATTGAGGAGTTCGAGCAACGCCGCAGCCAGACTTGGCCGTGGCTGGACGGGTTCGGGTACAAGGGGACCAAAATCCCCGTCTCGCCGTCGAAGCCGAAAAAGATGGAGTGGTGAGCTGTTTTGCTTAAAGTTTGTGCTAGCTACTGTAGGATATGGGAATTTCACGCCACTGCTCTGCTGCCTGTGTTTGTGGTGTTGCTGCGAGACGCAAATTACTGCTATTTAGAGCGATTGAGGCGTTTGCGATGGACCCGGAGACTTCGAAGTTCATGGAGACCGCAGCGAGGAAGTTGGCACACGTGAGGTGAACGCGTCGGCAGAAATGCCAGAGAAATGCCAATCAAGTCACAAGTGCCAATCAACATATGCATGGATATTGCCAATCAATGCATGGATACGTATCAACGAAGGCGGAACGGAGTTACGAGTTCGTCGCAAGTAAATGGAGAGGCGGGAAAGAGATCTAGTGACGGAGACCGAACACGCCAGACGTCCGGTGGTTTGCGCGTGTCGGACCAGCAGCAGCCTTTGACAACGGCTTCCATACTTAGTCTCGCTTTGATGCTTCTGACCTTTGTCTCTTTTCAATCGTATTTGAATGAAACCCTCCGTGGACTCTCCGGCCACACTTCAGCATCGCCGTCGAGATGTCTGCGTGCCCCCAGCTCCAGACGAGCGCTCCATATCCCCTGTCTCCTAGCCCGGCGCAGAGCATGTATGGGGATGATGGTACGTGTTTTACCTTGATATCTTCCAAGCGTTTCGCCTTCTAGTCCTCACCCCGATGCCATACGAAGCATCACTACCACCGCAGCTTCGCCCCACCATCACTAGGCGTGAGACAGATCACATTCTCTCCTACTACGAGTCCGACCTCGCTGGTCGAACCTACATCTCGCCTGACACTGATGCAGACTCACCATCACTTTCTCTCGAGTCCTCTATGTTCTTTCCCTCCGACTCCGACTCCTCATCCGCAAATGGTTACGCCAGTGCGCGGGCACCTCAGAGCGCCGAATTAGACTTACCGCCGGCTGCGCCTAGCCGACACACTCGACGGTCGAGCGTGCCCTCGGAAGGCGGTGCGGACAGGCGTAGACTTGCAATTGTGGAGATGGACAGTACAGCCCCGCTTTCTGTTGCTCGTAAGAGAAGCGGAGGGCTGAATGAGTCCGGAAATCCCACTTGTTCTCCCATATCAATGGGCAGCCTCCTCTCGCGACGGGGCGTCAATGTCAGCGGCCTCGCATTAATGGCACCACCGGACGCGTCGCCCAGGACATATACAGACCTCACCCCTCCTACGACCGCCCCCATCATAGTCAGCGACCGCACCGCACATCTGCCGCACTCCGCTGCCCACCACCGTTCTGCATCAGAAGCTGTTGAAGCCGCGGGCAAGTCTCGACTTCATCGCAAGTCCTCCCGTGACGTTGGCATTGTGGGGGTGGGTTCTGCATCTAGTGCTTCGGATAGTTTGGGCCCGGTGAGCCCAACCAGTGACGAATTCCACCTATACACACACACCGAAGATCTGCGAGTGCCCATCTTTCAGACTCCAGCCAGTCCCGTCCCCCACTCCTGGTGGCACTCCCGAGCTGTCGGACTCAAGTGTTTATCAATCGCCGCAGTCGCCGGAATACGCATATATGGAGACAAAGGCGCAGCTTAGCAGATGGGAGGAGGTCGTGACGCCAGGCATAGGAGAGTACAAGGATATTCAGCAGCCCGTTGTGGTCCCGTGGTTGTAGGTTTAACGCCAGAGTTAATGCGACGGCAGGAAGAACCACAAGAAGCGTCCGCTGAGCTGAAGCATGCATCCGCACCCATGCGATCATCTCCACTTCCACTGCAAGTCAACCCCGCTCGCAGCACTTATCAACATTACCAACCTGGGGTCCACGCCACTGCTGGACCGCTGCCTCCCCCGCCTAGAGCGCTGTTCGAGAACAATCAGGGTGTGGGACCACGTCCGCGCCCTCCTCGACAAAGGCCGTTATCTCCGAGTGCCAGACGTGAATTGGATGAGATCAAGGAGGCTTTGCAGCTACCGAATTCGGTGTCCGCCGCTCTTGCTGCGAAGGTACCTCCGCCAGAAGCTGCGAAGCGCCCCAGCGTCGAAATCCCTACTACACCTGCTGCTTCCGCAGATGGCCATGATGGAAGATCTGAGTACGTTCGACATCTTTTATCAATCACCCCCGAAGAAGGTATTTTGACTGCTGCTTTTCTGTAGATCCCCGGGAAGAGCATCTTTGCCCAGATCGATCCACACACGAGAAGGGGCGTTCCCGCCGTCGACACTATATACTTCACCTCCAACGCAGCTCCCTGTAGCCACTACAAATGAGAGCTCATATTTGTCTCACACGGACGACCATTCAATCGTGGTAGTCGAACCGAGGTCCGACGTGGAAGACGAGTCTGGTGCACGAAATGACCCCGTGCGGAGATCAGGTCTTGAGCTCCATCGCGAGAATAGCTGGGTCAGTATGAGCCAGGACGTAGCCACGCACAACATCTCACCCAATGGGGGCAAGGGCGTTATTCGAGCCGCGTCTGGATCACACTCATCTTCGTCTTCCAGCACTCCGTCCCGCCTTCCCGTCCCGCCGCCTAAGACTATTCGTGGCTCAGACGATGAGCGGATGGGCTCGGGCACAAGTGGGCTGAGAGCAACGCTGTCGAACCTGAAGCGCTTCTCCTCACTGCCGCGCACACCATCGCCCATATCCATCAGAAAATCGCCGAGCTCGCGGCAATCGTGCACGCCGTCACCACCGGTGATCCGCTCGCGCGTATCATACAGGCCGAAGATCCTCTGCGCGTGGCCGGACGCAATGAACTGTCAGGATGTCGTTGCGGGCAGGAGTGCACTGGAGCGTTCGCTGGGATATGCGCGCAAAATCAATGAGTTGGCTATGTATGACTGTGGCTTGGGCGATTGGGTGGTTGCTTATAAGGGTAAGTGTTATTGATGGGTATAAGTGCAGATGCTAACTATCATTACGTCTGCAGGGGCCGGCATGCGGACAACGCAGACACCGCGTCAGATCCTGCCTCCATCTGTGCTGTCGGCCCATGCTCCACAGCCCCGACACACCTCTCATGGATCCATGGCATCGGAAGCGACGTTCCCCACACGCCCGGACGCCTACACCGCAACCAACCTATCCTCACAGACAATAGATGTTCCCTCACCTCACACCCCACCACTTCTCTCCCATACCCATCATTACCCGCCGCCTCCCGCTCTGGCCCAGCGCGTTCGTCTACACTAATGGTTCCCCCAACATCACGGACGATGCAGCTGCCCCTCGGCACCAAAAGCACGGGCTTCTTTGCGTCAATAAGTAGGAAGACCAGCTTACGGAAAGAAAAGGGACCGCTGAGTCCACCGTCCCCGGGCAAAGTGCTGAGCAAGCGGTTGCCCGGCCGAACGAGTCCGAATGTCGCGCTGCGCTCCGTGCAGGTAACCAGCCCGCCGACAATCCCGGGTGGCCCGCGTGCGCCGCCTGGGCGCGTGCAGCGCTCGAAGACGTTTTCCATATCGGCGAGCCCGCCTCGTGCGCTGAAGCCAGATCCTCCACCGCAAAATAATCAACGGCAGAGCTCTGTCACGCGGCGGCCCTCTCTATTCACGCGGGCACGCGCGGCACCTCCCGCAGGGAAACCAGCTGTGGTAGATCCCGAATTCGAGAGGCAGGTCGAGAAGTTGGCCGACCTCCTCCCGCATGCAGATAGAAATATCCTCGCGGGTTATCTGCGGAGAGCGGGTCAGGACATCCTTGCTATCGGGCAGTACCTGGAAGACGAGAAGAATGGGACGCTCCGCCGTGACTAGCGTCGATGGTTATCATTTCTTGTCTGTTCATTGTTTGCGTTTGACTTATGCTGTTTGTTCGTTCCCGCTCGTTGTCTGATCCCCCGCATTTGTATCACATCAAGATCTTGGCTTTCAAGTAACAAGTACCACGGACAGGATGCTATGTTAGACATTTCAAATACAGTAATGTATTTATACCTTGCTTGGTTCGCAATTGTACTATTACATTTGTCCGAATCTTCCAGTGCAGAATATACTCTGATTACAGATTGATCTGGTGGTTAAAGGATGCTATGCCCCGCATAATATTCTACGAGTGTCGACACCAAAAGTCCGGAAGATGATATCGCCGTGGACGTTGAGAATGCGAGACAATACTACATCGGGACCCCAGCGGGTCTGAACCCCCGCTGGCCCGTCGGCTTGTGGGCTGGGCAAAGACTGAATGGACGTGTACGTGAATAAGATGAATCACAAAATGAGGTGATATTCTGACCTCGTTGCTGGGGACGGGCCTTGTGAGGCACTGACCACGATCCGTCGACGTTGGTGCGCGTCGCATGACGAGGAGGATGCCCGGCAAGTACCCTTTCCACCTCGCCAGTGCTATCTGACTGGTCTGACCGCGTGGTACTCGTCCTGAACGAACGGTCCATCGCACTGAACGGCTGGCGCTGGGGATTGTGCCGCGCCTGCGCCGGCTGTGGCTGTCGCCATGCAGTGTTCTGCTGCATGTTCATCGTGCGGGTAACGATGGGCGTCCGTTGGATCTAGTGTAAAATGCATTAGCTCAAGAGTATCTAGTCTACAGCGAAAGAGAAACGCGTACTCCGGTGGCTTCCATGTTGCCCACGGCAGCTCCGACGTCTACTGCACCTCCAAAGCCTCCGAATGTCATTCCACCTCTGAATTTGTTCTGAGCCTCGTCGACTGTTTGTCTTTCCGGTACATTGTTCCCCATTGCCCCGAGAGGCAGAGTGGGGTCTCCTCCGACTGCATTGGGTCCGAGAAGTGCCTTGCGTTTGATTTTATCATATTGTGTCTGAAGAACGATTAGTATCACAATTTGCAGCATGTACATCGAATAGCATACCTTGAGCTTCTGATACTCTTTTTCTCGATCTTTCAAGGTGTCTTGTATACTGGCTGCTTTACGACGTTCTAGTTCTAGATCTCGTTCAAGTTCTGCAATTAGAGGCGTGTTCAGCCGATACGGTAACTGGCAAGTCAATAAGCTGTCTGCTCACGAGTGAGTTTATTTGTCAAAAGACTAATCTCCCCGTTCGCTGTTCAATACAGTTCAGTTGGAATAGGATTTGTGAGAAATGAAATATGCACCTTCCCTGACTACATTTTCTAGCTTCTTCTCTAATTGGGCATTCTTCTCATTGACGTTACGATAAAGCGCTTGCTGAAAGGAGCTTCGACAATGTCAGCCTTATTCAAACGTTTCCGCCAGGCACTTACTGTTCTTGATGGACTTGGTATTGCCAGAATGATAATGCCCTTGTGACGAGCATATTAACGGGCAGGCTGGAATGAAACCAGCTCGACTATACACACCTACTACATATTTCTAGTATGATTGTCGGGTTTAAACCAGATAGAACCGACTGTGACATTTCGTCAGCAGCTATATGCTGACTATATGCGGTTTAAATCACCGTCTTGTAGTCATTGGATGGATGTAACGAGCAAACCTTTTTTGGACGAACGGATTGACAGAGATATTTCAGCTTGATTCACAAATAAACGTACAACAACATCATCCCTGAGATAAATCAGCTAAAAATAAACATGAGTATTGGTGAGGCTTACGGCTCTGTCAAAGACGTCTCGCACGCTAGATTTCGTTGAGCAGACTAGTCGCTCAAACAAGGTGGAGGTGCACAACGCTTGCCTGGACATAGTCTTGAAGCATTAAAGAGTTCATTCGCACAATCCACTGTATAAAGTCAACTTAGATTGCGTTAAATCCTGTGAAATCATACCTACCACAGAATATATGCGAGCCTGAATTCACGTCAAATGATGATAATTTAATCAGAATCTCGCATCGGAGGACACCGATTACCTACAAGTTGTCTGCAACGAGGGTAAACTTGACGAGACATTACGCGACGAAACACGGTGCTTACCACAACTGCTTTATCGGCTAATGCTCTTCTGCAAGTCAACCGGTTACACTTCAGATTATCCATCGACGCATACTACAACAGTCGGTTAGGATGCAAGAATGAAATTGGCGATCGATCGGTATGACCCAAGCGTTTCCACGTGATCCATCCTGCATGTGGGTCCACTGTGTACAAGTTCGCAAGACCCGCCTGAGTCACTAGTGTGCAGTGTGTTGAATATTTAAACAGGTATAGTTATCTCGTGATCCTTGACGTCGGAAACAGTCGTTGTGTCAGTAATCTGAACATAAACCACACAGGCGCGGGCCCATCTGTTAAAGGCGGTAAGATTCTGACTCTTCGATTAAACATGGATTCCTCCTAGTGTCCCAACATGTTTACAACAATTCAGATCAGTGTGAGGTGAAGAGGGGAAATTAGAGATATCATACTGTTCCGTATGTATGCATGTATGCATTAAATAAAGAATCAATCTGCAATGCAAAGCAACGTGACAACGAATACGTTAAAACGACAAAAGCAAAATATCATGGACGCCAAACCGGATGGCGCGCAGGGGTATTGAGAACTGATGTGAGTCCAGTGCGTGACGGTTTAGTTGGAGTCTCGGGCCGAGTGGCAATCTCTTTCTCCACACGTCGAATAAACTGTAGTGCAGTCAACGGAGAACCTGGGGATCCCGAGTTGAATGACTTAGGGCTCGCTCCGCTCGGCGTTGACAACGCAAATGATGGGAGAGTGGGATTAGGCTCCGGTGTCTTCGGCGGCTTGGGAGGAACGACGATTTCTGCTGCCTGAGATAGAGTAGTCGAACTGATCCACTTTTCTTCCGATGTACCAGGGCGCGGTGGAGATTCTGGGAGGAGCCGGAATGCATCAGCAAAGTGTTCCTTGATAAACCTGTGATAAGCGCAGGTTAGTTAATGTCGCGAGGCAAAAACCGAAATGCTGACTTAGAAAGTTCTGCCCACCCACCACCGACGCGCACCATGACGGTCTGAGAACGCAATATTCGGCAGAAACAAAGCTTCGGGTCTTGATCTCCAATCCAATATTTGCCGCTTTGGTCCTTCCAAGTGTCCTCGACAACCTCTACATTGATACCGACAGGGAGGTTGTTTACGACGTCTCCGACCGCAACGTCGAGCTTGTTCTTTGGGTTAGCAACATATGGTCTTCTTGCTTCTTGTGAGAGCCTGCTTCGTGAGGGAGGAGACTTCAATGACAGGAACGACGGCCTCGGTGCACGGGCCCAGGAAGAATGTGATGTAGAAGGTCGAGATATACTCAAGCTGGAGCGAGAATGTGATTGTGAAAACGATGAAGCATCCGAGAATGTGGGAGAATCGGTCCGAATCATCTGACCCGTTTGGGCCCGTGGGCGAGAGCCGGTCGACGGAATTCGTTTCGCAGGGGTAGCAAAAGAAGATGACCCAATGGATGAAACACTCGCTGTCCTTTGGCGAGAAGCAAAGGTGGAGCCATATAGAGTAGACGAGGGCGACATCGGTCCCGACACAGATCGGTTTGAGGCAATAGACATGCGACTTGATGACCGACTGGGGGCCTGACGTGAAGCAGAAGAACTGGTGATGGATGACGTCCGTCTTCCTTTCGGTAGAGGAGGGGCAAGAAATTTTCCGCCAGGAGATCCGTGGGAGAGACCCGAGAAACTCTCCTTCTTCCTCGTCGGTCCAGAATAGCTCATCATCGACGATCTACTGCTCCTACCAGAGCTGACGACACTGGCTGGTCTTGACTTTCGTCCCGTAAGGCGATCTAAAGCCATAGCTTCCAACTCGGCCCAAGTCTGCAGAATGCGGTCGCTTTCAGGAGCAGTGCGAGGGTCGTTGGCGACTTCGGAAGCACGCGACTTCATGGTGTCTAGCGTAGCTCTCGAGAATGACAAGCGAGCAGACATCTGCTGTTCCGAAGTTGAACCAGGATCGGATATGTGTGAGGCGGCCATGGGCCCCGCTGGCAGGGAGGGATAGCTGTCAATGTGCTCCAAGAGGTCACTTAGCAAATCGTCACATTGACGGAGAGCAACGGAAAAATCTGCCAATTGATGAACCTTCGCCATGAGCTCCGTTGAAGATGCAATATCGCCACGCAACGAGCGGAGGTCGGCATCAACTGTAATGTTATCCGGAACTGAAGTAGGTAAGGACTCGACTTCCTTCGTCACCGCCCGACAATGACTTCACCATCTTGTTGCGGAGGTCATCATTTGGAAGAGCAGCAGCCCGTGTAGTGGGCTTTACGATGTTGCTGATATTGATAGAACGCAATCGCTTGTGCAATAAAGAGATACGGTTGCGCAGTTCACTCGATGCTGTAGACCCATGAGGCGATGGCAATGGTCCAAACACATCTGTCCCAGTACCGTCAGAATGCTCCGACATCCGATGAAACGACTCTCACCTTCCTCCGTCTCCCTTTGTGCTAAGAGTAGTTCGGATTCAGATTCCTCTACACGCTCTAGCGGACTAGCAGCTGCTAGCCTACGTGTCTCGTGTACCTGGAGCGCCACTCGTCCCAACTCCAACTTGGCTTGTTCCTCAGCCTCGTGACGGTCGCGCTCAGCCTTCTTCTCTGCCTCAAGTCGAGATTTCTTCTCTGCCTCGAGTCGGGCCCGATCCTCTGCTTCACGACGTCGATGTTCCGCCTCCTCTAGCTGAGCGGCTTTCTTACGCTCTTGTTCTATCCTGGCTTCCTCCTCGGCTTCTAAACGAGCCTTCTCCATCTCAGCCCTCTCTCGCTCTAACCGTTCAGCCTTCAGCCTTTCCTGTTCCTCCTTTAGACGGACCTCTTCCCACAGTCGAACCTCCTCCGCTTTCTGCGCGTCGATAATCTGCTGCTTTAAAGTGTCTGCAGCTTCCCGCCACGTAAGGTACTGAGACTCAGCATCATCTACAGCTTTCTGTCGAGATGTAACAATAGCATCCTTGGCACCGAAGTCCGAACCGTCTGGCGCCGACTTCAGACGATAAAGGAGGTCTCTGATTGGGGAGAACGAGCGTGCGATCATGGATCCTTCAGATTCCCGTAGGTGGACCACGTCATCCACGAGACCACGCAGATGCTCTATTGTAGTTTGCTCTCCGTTGTTGAGCAAAGAAGCTCGAATAGTTGCGAGAGGTTCCGACAGATGGAGGATATTATCCGTCAGAGCGGTAGTTGCTAGATCGAGGGATTTGGCCATTTTGGCCAATTGAAAATGATCGGCCTTCTGCTGGAGCGTCTTGACTGCTCCGGCTAGCATCATACTATA
Source organism: Grifola frondosa (assembly GCA_001683735.1). NCBI lineage: Eukaryota > Fungi > Basidiomycota > Agaricomycetes > Polyporales > Grifolaceae > Grifola > Grifola frondosa. Next base: position 419,519 of record LUGG01000010.1, read on the forward strand.
CGTGTTCGAATCTGTGCGGATAGCATAGTCTAGTTTGGCTGGATCGAACGGCAGTTCCGGTGGTGCTGCTTGCTGTACAACCGCTAGATTGAACCCAGACAAGGAGAATCGACGTTTACCAAGAGCGGGGTTGAAAGCACCGGTCAGACGAGCCTGTCCGACAAACGGGACGCGAAGAGGGAGGTTGTCCGAAAAGGCTTGAACAGATTCCTGGTAAGTTTTCAGATCTCCGCTGAGACTAGTCTCTACCTCGGACAAGTCATCGGCGGATAGTGTACCAGCAAAGATGGCCTCGCTACCGTTCTCGAACCGTACTTTCAGATGCTCCATGTGAATCTGAAGGTCCTGGACTTCATCACGAACAGCGGCCATCGCAGCGGCTTGTTTCTGAATAGCCTCCCAGAAATGAGCCATGTCACTAGTGACGTCAAGGAACGAGGTCAATCCGGTAGAACAATTCGTGAGGTAGTCCCGCAATCTTGTTCCGAGCGAAGGCGCTGCCGCCGACAATGGAAACGACACCTCTTGATTAAGTTGCGACTGCAACTCGCCCAATCGCAAGAGCGCATCGTGAGGGGAGGCGTACGTGGAAGCAAGTACGCGGATGGACTCTCCGGAGTGGGAGGGGCCTCATTCGTCCGAATTTGTTGTTTCCACATCTGTCGCGACATGCTCTCTATGACTTCATTCCGGATGTCTTCCATCTCCTTGAATACCTCTCCCATCGTTGACCAAACTTTTCTGACATCGCTGAGCACAGTCATTCGAGCCACAACCAGCTCCCGAGTCTGCGAAGCCGCGAGCTGTTGAGTAGCCAACTCGTTAACCACAGAAGTGGCATCTGCTTTAAACTGTCGATCTACTCCGGGGAAGTCTAGATGTAGTAGCGCAGCCCGCGCGCCTGGGAGAAGTTGGGCAGTAGCTTCATCGACTTTCTGCAGTTCCTGCAGAATGGAGGGCACCAATGCAGTGAACACTGAATGTCGCATCGTTTCGAGGCATGACTCCGTAGAGAAATCGGGGGGCGAACCGTCACCACTGCTTGTGGCAACGCCTTTCTCAAGACGTTCGATAATCGAGAGAAGCTGAGACGACAAATCCGATGTCGTTTTGCACATCGTCTCGGCACGTTTGACTGCCTCGTAGTTCAAATGATATTCCTTCGCACAAGCCTCCGCCTTTTTCACATGGTCGGTGGCAGAGGCTAGCTCTGACGATAGGAGACTGGCCAAGGCATCATTGATCGACGTTTGATCAGGGAAGTGATGATGAAATGGACGAGGGAGCACTCCTGGAGACGAAGGATTGCCTCTTATGGCCAATCGTTTGTTTAAGGCAATTGTCCGGGCTATGAAATTAGCGTCTTGTCGTGATGACGGGTGGTTGAGCTTTGCGACCTCTATCTCTTCTACCAACGTTTGTGCCTCAGACATGTCCTTCAGAGTCTCGACATAAGTTTCATCAGCCCTATTTTCATATTAACACTATTCGCTCAAGCACGATGAAGAAAGATGCGGCGTACTTTTTCCATTGAGTGACCATGTTCATGACAAATTTTCCTATATCCTCCATCTCCATTATACCTTTATTTTCTAGCCTGTCTTGTTCATCTAGGAGCTCATCCGGCACTGGCCTACGACTGCGGTCAATGAGTTTGTCGAGCGCCTTTCCAGCGCCACCAATCCTGGTATGTCTGAGCATAGAAGCCCGGCCAACAAATAGTGCAGCATCGCGGGACAGTGATTCTGCGAGCTTGAACCTGATGCCACGAGAGAGACTGGGTATGGAATAAAATGATGACTCCGACGCGACAGAAGCAACAGAGCCACGTCTAGGTCTTCCTGTCCTAGGCAAGGGCTCTTCATCCGCAATCACAGTCTCATATACGGATGGCGACCAACGAGCACGAGTGCTAAGAAACGTTTCCAGGTCAGAGGTGAACTGACGGAGTTCTGTCCAGGAAGCAATGCGGCGTTCTTCCCAGGTCAACCTGATACCCAGTAACTCGAGATTGTCCGACCGATCCCGAAGGAGGTGCAACAACTTGTCCAACGTATATATTGTGGTCAACGTCATCTCAATGAGGTCGGTGTCCGCCGGGGACAGATTACGCTGCGTAGCGGCTTCACCAGAGACGCTAGTTGATAAACGGCTGGAATCGTTACTATGTCGGACTCACCTTTGGTGAATTTCTTCAATTTTTTGAGCTCACCAGAGTCAAATACCTCAGTCTCTTTCTCTATTCTGTCGTGTTCTACGAGCCATTGCTGGAGCTCTGCACGGGTTGGGAGGCCGTGCACCTCTTCGGCGGAGGAGCGTACGGCTTCCAGACCAGCGAAAACCTCGATAGGAGGGAGTTGTTCTAGAAACTAACTTCATCATGAGAGAAAATTTCCACAATGTCCGGGATTGACCAACTTTGATTTTCTCTTCTATCCAAGCCCTCCTCTCACTGAACGCCTGCAGTTCAATCACTTCATGCCATTCCAACGCCTCCTCGTCGTGTTCCTGCCTCTGGGCAACTCTGCTCGCGTCCACTCTAAGAACCTCTTCCGCAGTAGCAATGAGATCGCGAGCAGAGTTATTGTCAGTCGGTTCGGGTGTGCCAGACACCTCAGGTAGAGCCTCCGCCGGCCGGAGGGTGGGTGAAACCTCCTCTGGCATAGCTCCGGAGGCGTACAGACAGAGTGAAGTTGGTAGTAGTCAGCACAGCAGAGTAACAGAGCATTTATTGTTCCTCAAGATTGTCGACCATACTGCGGGTCTGGCGGGAGCGCTACTTATGACTTCGAGTTGAGGCCGTTTACAACGAGGCTCTGCGCGCTCCGCGTATTGTTGAGAAGGACAACTAGCGCTCGTCCCATGCTTCATCAGGAGAGATGTCCTAAATTCAATTTCTCTTCGAAAGTACTATATGAGAGGTTGTATACAAGATATCGAGAGTACAGGCTATAACGAAACGCACAGCTATAAGAGCCTACAAGTGTCCCGCTCGAAAGGGGCGCAAAGATTACAAAGGAACGAAGATCGGCAGGAAATAAAGTAAGTTCGCAAACAGAAAAATCAAGGGTGAGAACAAAACGAACAAATGGAGCCAAGAATCATTCAGCGTACAGGACATGACGCTCAGTACTGTCCAGCCAGTTCCTGAGTTCGTCATCCCCGTCCAAGTCCACGAAGTCGTTGCTCATGCTGTCGCGGTATCGCAGGTTCAGCACATTGCCTCCCAACCTCGCCTGGACCTTGTCCATCAGTTGGGCATGGGTAACCCGTGGGTGGACGCGTATAGCAACGAGATCGTCAGTTATACGGTCAAAGATCTTGATTTTTATGAATGCGGTCTGTGGGTTGGCGACGGAAATGGGCGGATTGTATGCAGCGTTCGACTGCGAGCGCGAACGCCCCGATGCAGACGTAGCAGCAGTATTGATGGAACCCGCCTGAGAGGAACGCATCGAGACGGGGGAAGGGTCATGCGAAGAGGCGAGAGAAGAGCGGGATTGTGAGTTCGCGTCATAAGGATCGATCTCCAAGGGCGAGCGACTGCGCCCTGACGGCGTAGCGCTTGCACTTATCCGACCCGGTGCGGGAGAACTGGTACGAGAGTGCTGCAGATGCGGGGATGTGCGGTAAGCATTACCGGACTCCGCTCTTCGATGGCCAGGGACGGATCGACTTTGTGCGCTGTACGAAGTACGAGGATCATGGTCTACGGATATCCGCTGAGAGGCATGGTCGGTTGAATAATAATATGGGTCCGCTTCGTATCCACGGCCCATAGTATCTCCCTCCTCGCCATATTCAGAGGCATCGTCCAGAGGCCTCTCTGAGACTTCTAATTGTGCCATCTTGTCCACAGCCTCATCGATGTTCTGCTCAACATCGTGATCAGGGTACGATGCAGACAGCGCCTCTACCTCACTGACACGAGGTTCTATCTCGATCTCGCCGTCACCGGGCTTCAACGCCAGAAATTGGCGGATTAGCCTATGCTCCGATATGTACCGGGCATGATGCTGCAGATCGCACAACTTGTGCAAGTATTCGTCCAGCTCAGCTCGCCTGCTGAGGGTGATCTCGTTATCAACACGCTCTGCGGGTCCGGGCATATAAGGCAATATACGCGACTCGTTGTCCGTGCGCCCGGCTTCCTGAGGGAATGTGTCTAAGAGTTCAACTTGGAAATCATAGAAGTCATTGTACGATCGGAAAAGCACCAATTGTTTCGCAGGAGGAAGGTTGTACGAGGTTGATTGGGTGTAGGGCTGGAAGACGGCATGGACCCGGAACCAGTACTCCTCCATCTCGTAATGGAAAGATTTGACATCCGCAGATATAAGGATACCCTCGGGTAACACCCTGGGAGACAGCGGTCGGGGTACGCTAGCTGGATGCTGCAATTGCTCTGGCATTGGGGAGGGGCCTTGAACGTGAATCGTCGGTTCCATACTCGCCGACGTGACCTTAGGAGATGCCGAGTTCTGCATGGGCGAATCTTCCAAAACGCCCAAAGAGATACTGTTCGCCTTGTAGGTCATCATCGCGAGTTTCCATTCCTCCACCCGTGGTAATGCCCCGCTGTCCATCAAAGATTCTACATCCTGAATCGCTTGGCCGGTAGCGGGATCACGAATTTCGACGAATGCAACGGGGATGAGACCTGGTCGGCCAAGTCGGCCAATGGGTTTCGCGACGAACCATTCACGGTTGGATTGGGCAACGACAGAGATTGAGTCACCGGACTTCGCATCAAGCTCATCTGCACGCTCTGCAGTAAAGTCGTGGAGGACGACTGCGTAAAATGCTTTAGACTTGGGGACACTGGCGATGGGGTTTTGGAGTTTCTGATCTGTGACATCCGAGTATTGATTGGACTCGAAATATTGGGTGAGCGCGGCCTAACGCCACGAATAGTGAGGACATGGGAGAAATGATATAACAGTGTACGACTCACGTAGGAGTAGGTGTCCCCTTCTGAAATTCCTCGAACATGGAAGACGGCACAAGCCCGCGTGCCCCGGTCATTGGATTATGTGCTTCGTACCACAATCCACCATTATCCACGTCGTGGACCACATGGAAAAATTCTCCCTTTTCAAAAGAGAGCTCCTGAGGTGCGGTAGCTTTGTGCGACTTGATTGCTTTGATTACTTTCTGGGGAGGCATCATGGCTCCGACGGGCTTGGAGAGGGACGGAAGAGGTGCCGGAGTAGAGATGTAGTGATGATGATTATCCTTGTGGCCATTCAATGACTTGCGAAGGGATTTCATGATGATAGTAGATTGTCGTAAAAGGGCGTGAAGACGGAGGTAAGGGGAGCCAGCTGAAGAGCGTTATTATCTGTGAGTCGAAGTTACAGTTTGAGTATCATATTTATTTTCCCACGCTACCGCAGCCATTGTTATGGTCCGCTTTGGGACCACTGCCATCGGACCCTCCGACCTCTTCCAATCACCATTAGCTCAACCATTTCGTCTCACATCCGTCCTCTTCTATCGCCGTCTCATCTTCCTGCCACTGCATGTCCTCCGATATCCCTTGCATGATAAGTGCGCTTGACAATGATCCCATCATACTTTCCTGTCCTGCGGCGACCGTCATTCTCTGACGTGATTTGCGATTTTCCCTTAGCCGGTACTTTATCTTGACCTCTGTACTTGACAAGCTTGCTGGGAAATGCCATGTCAGAGAGCTTTGCAATCTGATTGGACGGCTATCAGAATCTTGGCAACTGTCTATATGCGTCTGTCTTCTGCAAGATTTCGCACACTTGGCCTAAGATTGCAACTCCGGCTTGGCCGTGACTGTGTGAGTGGATTTATTCAACTGTTCAGCGACTACCTCTCGATGTTGGTATCTAAACAACCCGATGCTATGTAGTTATGCGCAGTTGAGGGGACGGTGGATATGTCTGATTCTGATGTGTGCTAATGATTGCTGTCCTGACGCGGAGGTACTAGGGCGAACCGCACGTAAGCTGTCGGGGTGCTGACCGGTGTCTGATAGCTAGTCGTATACATGATTCGTAGACCACGCTGTATTTCCCAGAATTATAGTAGTCGTGTTACGAAGTATCCCATGCTCAAAATGGAAATGTCGTAGAGATCTGATCTTCTTCATCACGTGATCCTTCAGTGACATGGGGACAAATATACACATCAACAGGCGCTCAGCGCTTTCTTGCACTCCCCTGACATTCACGGTCATAATCCACTATGGCGGCAAGAAAGCTGCAGAGTATGTCCATTCATTTACCATGTTTCCCTCTTTGACGGCATTTTTTGGGCAATTTGTATGCGCAGCCGAAATCGACCGCACGCTCAAGAAAGTCTCCGAAGGGGTCGAGCTGTTCGAGAGCATATACGACAAGATGCAAGCCTCCACGAACCAAACACAGAAGGAGAAGCTTGAAACGGATTTGAAGACGCAGATCAAGAAGCTGCAGCGTCTGCGAGACCAAATCAAGACGTGGGTCGCGAGCAATGACATCAAGGACAAGTCTGCCCTGCTCGACAACCGCAAGCTGATAGAGACGGTAAGCATAGCCGCGCACCTGCATATCTGGCGTCTGGGACGTTTTGCGATCTTCCTGGTCGGGGAGACACGCGCGGACGGGGATATGTTGCTCGAGGACGTCGTTCGCTGATTCTGTATGTTCCCGCATCCTTTGCCCTTCTTGTAACTCCACGCTCTGTTCAGCAAATGGAGAAGTTCAAAGCCTGCGAGAAGGAGATGAAGACAAAGGCATTCTCCAAAGAGGGTCTCATCCAGTCTGCGAAACTTGATCCCAAAGCCCAGGAGAAACTTGTAATCACACATTGGGTGCAGACACAAGTGGAAGAGCTGCTGCTGCAGGTGGAATCCGCAGAAGCGGAGATTGAGACACTGCAGGGTGGTGGGAAGAAGAAGAACAAGTCTGGCGGAGCTACTGCTGAGCGATTAGAATCGCTGGAGAAGTTGAACGAACGGCGGAAGTGGCATATCAGTCGCTTGGAGCTCATCCTACGGCTACTGGACAATGGTTCAATGCCCACAGAAAAGGTCGCGGCCCTGCAGGACGATGTTCAGTTTTTCGTGGAAAGCAATACGGTTCGTTTCTTTGTAGTCTTCTGGTATACATGCAGATTTCTGGACACGCTGGAGTGCAGGACGAAGAATTCAAGGAAGATGAAGGCATCTACGACGAGCTCAACCTCGATGAAGAGGAAGAGAAGTTCGGTTTGGCAAACGACGAAGAGAGCGATGAGTCTGAAGAGGCAAGTGAAGGTAAGTTGTGTTATACGTGCAAATGTGCACTCCCTCATTTTGCATGGTTAGACCTGCCACTTCGGACACCATCAAAGAAGCACGATGAGGAGAGTGTAGCAAGTAGTAAACGTGGTGACAGCAGTCCGATATTGAAGAAGGCAAACGTAACATTACAGTTACGAAGTGAGTGTCTTTTTCTTTTCCTTTTTGTGCAAATTCTAACGTAGCATTTAGAACCATCAATAGTCGCTGACAGTACGTGGCACATTTATGCCTCTGGATATCTCTCAAGACTTACCTTTCAACAATAGCAAAGCCACCTCCAAATCCAAATTTTGCACAACAACCGATGGCAAGCATTTTGAAGGCGGGTCTTCCGCCACAACCTCGACCGGCAGCTGCTCTTACTGTACAATATGCCGCGGCGGCAGCAGCAGCGGTTGCGCCATCACCTACACCGCAAACAAGCACAGCAACACAACCACCACCGACACCAGTGGCAGCGCCTTCATCAACACAGACTATTGTACCCACTGCTCCATCAATAGCATCGACATTTGCCTCCGGTTCGCTCTCGCAAGACCAGTATTCTGCTGTGACATCTTCACCGAGTCTCACACACCCTTCTGTGACGAGTCCTATGCTTTCGTCAGCATCTGTATCGGCACAACAAGCTGATGATTCCTTACATGGATCCCCAGCTTTGTCGGAGGCTGTACCCAGTTCTATAAGTGGCCCCGCAGCGACGTCGTCACCACTGCGTAACATGTCTCGGAAAGGTCAGTCCGGATTAACCTGGCGTTACGCGTCATACCCGATTGACCGGTTGGCCTTCCAGCGTCTCTATCATCTCCGACAGCGCTACAGGCACTCGCTGTTGCAGTGCGTGTCTCACGTCACTGATTCGCATGTTGGCCTCGCGCTGACTCACTGACCATTTTAGCAGCAAGCAGAAACGCAGCAGCCTCCGTCACACGCCAACGGCGCCTCGCAGCCATTGCAGACTGTCGGACAGCAGCCCTCGGTGTCCCCGGGCAATCCCCGCTACCTCAACAAGTGCAGGCGTACCCAGGCACATCACCAGCCAACGCCCCGTCAGGGGCGTCATCGCCCATCGCACACCCTCAACTGCCGCAACAACAGCTGCCACAGTATCCTCCGGGTGTCAAGGTGCCCGCGGCGGCGCCAGGAGAGCAGCAGGCTGCAATAGGACACGCGCGAGAGGTCTCGAGTATGACTACGATACGACCCACATCCGCCGCGCCACCACAGCTTCCGCCACAGTTGCAACAGCAGCCCCGGGCAAATATGGTCCCTGGCTCATTGTCGGACTTGGTGATGTCGTTTGAGAACGTGAAGCAGAAAGGTGTGTCGTTCGTCGCGAATCCGTGTGGTTATGGCGTGTGTGAGCTGATTGTGCGGTGGTGCAGCGCCGCATCGGATGTCTGACCTTGACCAGGTACACAAGCTACTTGAAGGGAGCTATTTGACCATGCCTCAGCCTCAAGATACGGAGAAGTGAGCTAAACTTGTGCTATCGTGGGTGCACGATGCGTAGATGCTAATGCCGGTGCTCTTCTAGGCCGAAGTATTACGTACCCCGGAATCCTATTCAGACGCCATCGTACTACCCGCAAGTACCTAATCCGGTCCTGAACACGGCGGGGATCTTCTCGCAGCTCGATGTCGAGACGCTGTTCTATGTCTTCTACTTCCTGCCAGGCACATACCAGCAGTAAGTCCCTCGTGCCCGCCCTATTATCGCGCTGACTGATGTGCCACAGGTACCTTGCGGCGAAAGAGCTGAAGCGGCAATCATGGCGGTTCCATGTGAAGTACCTGACGTGGTTCCAGCGGCATAGTGAGCCGCAGGCGATCACGGAGGAGTACGAGCAGGGCGTGTACGTCTACTTCGACTGGGAAGGCTCATGGTGTCAGCGCAAGAAGAGCGACTTCCGTTTCGAGTACCGGTATCTTTCGGAAGACTGAACAGTCGGTTCTTCATATCACATTCACATATCTTAGTGTCCCTCGTTTTGCGAGTCTTTACTTGAGTCCACCGCTCTTTTGACGTTATCGGTTGTCCCACTGTATCATCTTATTTTGTTCGAAGGACAATGATTCTCGAATAAAACTTCCTCGGTAGTTATGCATTATAGCCTTACGCCTGCGCAGACTGTTGAGCAGGGACAGAGATTAGCAGTGAGATATATTGGCGCGCTCTAGAGATCACTCGAGGACGACGACGGCACCGAGGTCAGTGAACGTTTTCTTCATCTTCTCGGCGTCCTCCTTGGGGAGGTTCGCCTTCAGGACCTGCGGTAGCGACTCGACGAACTTCTTCGCCTGCACATGCCGCCACAGTAAGCGCACGGACTTCAATGTACGTGATGAACACGCACCTCGATCAGTGTCAGGTTGGGGACCATGGCCTTGACCTCACGAATGATTTTGGGCTTGGCGGCTGTGTCAAAGGACTCGAGCTTGACGGTGAAGATGGTCTTCTCTTTGGGTTTCTCCTGCGCGTGACGTGAACAAGGCCAAATCAACACCAGGCAGATGGTGATAGACTAGGGGACTAACCTCCTCTGCGGCAGCCTCAGCAGGCGCGGCAGCAGCAGCAGCTGGTGCAGCGGTGGGCATTGCGATTTCTTGGATGTTCAGCCGCGACTGGCGACGTCACGAGCCAACGCATCCGTGTGAGCACACATCCTCATGAGATGCACAGATGAAGATGAGTAGGACTCGCCTTTAGGAGCGTGACGAGGTCCGCGGCCTGCAGCAGGGTGAGCCCGGAGATGTCGTCGACAATTTTGCCCAGCTTGGGGTCGGACGGGAGAGGTGGGGGCGCGGCCGCCGAGGAAGCTTCAGGCGCAGCCGTAGCGAGACATCGCGAGGAGCTGGCTAGCGGACGGGGCCTGTGCGCGCACATAGTGTCTTAGCATGTTATGTTGGAAAATGGAACAGGAGGGTACTCGCCGAGTCGCGCGGCATGTCCGGGAGATTGCTCGCAGAGCAGATGAGCACCGAGTCTGGCGTGATGTGAGTGATTGAAGGCGGGGGAGGGTGGAGAAGCTTACCGCCATTGTGAGGAAGGATGTGGACGGACGCACCGGAGCGAATTGGACAGCAGGCGGGAACGTTGGGTGCAAAATCAGACTCGAATGGCCACGTGCGCACGCGACGCGACTCGCGTGGCGCGCTGAGCGCACACTCCATGACCGCGACCTTGAAGTTGCCTTCAATGAAGGTGCGACCGGCTTGCTTCGTCAGTACTTCAGTTCTTGCATGGAAGGAATCACTCTCCGGCCGTAACATGTATTTGGTCTGTGCTGCATGCTGGCAAACTCGTGATGCAGCTCCACCGAAACTTCGACATCAGGATACACTCTGCTGTTCCGAGCTGGACGTCGCGACTTGTGGCGACCCCAAAAGCTTTCTTAAGTTTGGAGTCTATACAGTTTTTTGTGCCCCTCAACTGACCAGTGGTTGCCTCATGGCTAAACACTGCTCATGATATTCTTCTCCTCAGGGCGCTGGAGTTCTGATATTCGCCTTGAATTCGAAGGGATGATCCTCGCGTGGAATGCGGAGGCGCGCTGCGGTCGAAGATGGTGATGCGAGAGCTAGGGTAAGTACGCGGTGGCCGAGGATAGCAAACGGACGTCTGCCTTTGGCCGAAATGCTCGACAGGCACAAACTCATATTAAGCTGCACGTCGCTTGTCTTCTCCAAAATGTGGTGCAAGCACTTTCGGAGATGTCTTCATGTCATTTGCGCGCGGTGCAGCTCCCTGCCGCTCCACTTTTATGACTGCTTGTTTCCCATTTACACTTGCCATTTGACGTCCACGACCAGGATATCGCTGTCTGACTTTCCAACCGAACGTTGCATCAATGTATTTTTCGCGACTGATCCCTCCCGCTCGCATCTTAGAGTTGTCTCGGACGTTTGTGCGACATCTTCCGTGACCCTTTCAGTAATTCAGCTTCATTCCTTCATGGCACCCTCGGTGTTTGCTTCTCACTCCAAGTCCCTTCTAAGTCTCCCCATTTATGAGACGCTCTCTCCCCCCCCTCCTCCAGGGCTTCCTCGTCTCTCCCTCTCACCACCGCTCTTTATCTATAATCAACTTACCATGACCCTCCTTGATAAAACGTGCGTACGCGTCATCGTATCACAGATTGCGTCTGATACGCGTGCATCTATCAGACAAGGTGCCGTCTTTATTGGCGTGATCGTCGCCGCCATGTAAGTGTTGTGTTATTTCGTTGAGCTTCTCGTTGCTCATATACCCCGCAGGCTATATGGCGGTAATTCCTTTTTATTCCGTCGCCATATGTGTCGCTAATCTCTCTGTCAAGTCTCTTGCGCGCAAGTATGGTATTTTTACATTCGTTACCCCAATGATTCTGGACTCGTCAAGATATTGGTAAGCGCGTTAGTACTATCTTATGATTCTTGTTTCGTTAACATGGCGCAGGTGGGTCTGGTCTGGATATTTGACACCGCACATCAGGTTTGTGTTTACACTTGAAGAATCCAGCAGGAACTCTGCTGACGAGGCGCACCGAACTAGGCCTTGATATCGCATACTGGTGAGGCATGTATTCACCCAATGCTTGGGCGTGCTCATCATTTGTGGTGCTAGTATACACGTATCTGATCGTCAACTACGGCAACGGCAACACATTAGACAGAATCGTGTGGTAACGTCATCACCTACGTGTTGTCACTAGCAGCATATTGATATCTTGACAGGAGCATTATCGTCGAAGTTCTCTTCAATGTATGACATTCGTTGCCACTTCCGCATTTGTACTAAACATCGCACAGGGCTTGACTGCACTATTAGTGCAAAGGTGCGTTGTGTCCTATCATACACACGTCAATCTGACGGCGACTCAGCTTCTTCATGCTGCGGATCTTCAAATGTGAGTCGTCGTCTATCGGATAGAATATACTAGCTGAGCGACAATACAGTAAGCGACAAGAACATCTGGCTTATCGCGCCTGTCGTACGTCTGCTTCATCCAACCTTGTTCTCAGCGCTCATAATCGGTGTCATAGTTCTTCTTGGTGTTAGGCGAATTCGGTACGAGTTCTGTGACATTACAGCGACCACATCATTGATGTTATGTGTTGCTTCTGCAGCTTCTGTCATTGGCACGTCTGACGCTGTTGCTCGTCTTAATATACATTCGCTGATTCCACTATAGTCTATGTCGCCCAGGCGTAAGTTGACTTCAGCAATAATTTGGCCGCTTTCCGAACTCACACGACCAAGTCTCCCGTTGCAGACTTTTGATCAGTTAGACGAGCTCAAGGTAGCGTTCGTTTCCCGCATGTTCATAAAGGCTGTTTACTGATTTTATTCCTAGGCACTGTCGATGGTCGTCAATGGCCTGGCGGCTGCGGGTGACGTGCTTATCGCAGCGATCTTGTGTACTATGCTCCATCGATCCCGCACCGGTTTCAAGAGGTAAGCAGACATTGTTTGAGTAGTCAGGTCTGTAGTTGACGAGTGGAAATATTCCGTTCCATAGCTCGGACAGTCTCATCAACCGATTGGTGGGTAGTTCAGTGGAACGCACTCATATCCAACGGTGCTAACATTTAGGAATAGATCATATTTAGCGTGAATACCGGACTTCTCACGAGGTATGCCGTGTTTTCGCAGCTTGCGTATTTCGTATCTTGTTCACAGCCACACCAGTATCTGCGCGGTGCTGTCCCTCGTCACGGTATGTACTTCGAGCAAACACCCGCACCGACGCTTATGCCCCCATCTCGCAGATAGCGGCGCTCCCCAACACATTCATTTATATTTGCTTCTACTTTACTTTGGGCCGTCGTGAGTCTCTTCCCTCCGCACCAAAAAAATTCCTCATCAACCCGTCCACTAACGCAAAAACCATCGCGTGCTGGACAGTGTACTCCAACTCCCTGCTCGCGACGCTCAACGCGCGCGCGGCACTCCGCGACAAGTCCTCCGTGGACATGTCGCTTTCGCTGCGGGACCTCCAGCGCTCTGAGTCGGGCCGTGTCTCGAGCATGCCATACGGCGTGAGTGCCGTCCCCGCATGCCTCTCTCGTTGTGCTGACGCTGGGCAGAGCCGTGATGGGATCGCGATCAGATCGAGACGACGAAGGAGCTCACCCGAGATGGAGACATTGTGGTAAGCTGTCCGACCATTGGAGCTGCGCTGGAGTGGAACTGACGCGTGCGCGCCCCAAGTACGATTCGCCTCACAAAGCCGAAGTGTGATGGACATCCTGCGGTCTCTTGGTGTGTTCGTGTTATTGGTCTAGGCTGGGAGCGACAGAGGGGGTGCTTGATGTCGCCGTGTGTTGTATCTGACATATATCACGCGCATATTCGTTTGGCGCAACTAGTGGGATGTACGATAGCTTGTATCTTCATAAATGAAATACGGAGGAGAGTTTTTGCTGCAGGATGTAGTGAAAAAGTCTTGCAGAGTGATATTCGCACACGAGTGAGAGGACATGTACGGCTGCTAGAACGAGCAATCAAGAGTATAAAGTAGATACAGTACGCTTCGAACTCGTAGATATAGCGCGGATTTACCGGAGACGACAATCCGTCACGTATGCTTGCCCTTTTTATGGGCTACCAATATCCATATCGTCATCCTCGTCGGATTCATCTTCGCTGATGCTTTCGGGCTCTGGTTCTTCTGACGTGGAATTTTGGAAGTGCACGGTGCGCGGCTTCTCATCGCCTGCCGTCCTTTCCATTTTGTCGGCGTCGGCTTTTGGAGTCACATTAGCCCCGGCTTCGTCCTCTTGCTCGCCGGAAGCTAAGTAAGTCGTGAACATAGGGTCAGCTGCATGGCGATTCCACAGTTGCAGACACCCACCGCCGCCCGAAGACGCATTCTTCCTGTCTTCGCGCAGAATGTTCTGCACGGACGCGCGGATCCCGGAAGCGAACGCAGGATCCGAGAGTATTCGCACGTCTGCGACCGCGCGTTCCACGACCGGGTATCTGTGCTTCCGCGGTTCAGCCCCCGGGAGTTCGCCGAATCGCAGAGACGCATACGGACCTGTCCAGCTCCTGCATGAGCTCCCGCGCGACGGCGGGCTCAGACATGTACTGCAGCTTCGGGTCTGCGTCGAGCTTCTGCCGGGCGATGTCCTCTATGCGGGACATGAAGGCCGGCATGCCCTCCTGCGCAGGGCCATGGGTAAGTCGCGCGCGGGTGCGCCACAGGTGTCAGACCGGCACCCACACTGTGTCGGAACTGTGCGAGCAGTTCGCGCCGGAGACGGTCGAACTCGCCTGATTTCTTGAACCTGGGATGAAGGACGCGGCCACGCGTGATTAGGGGACCGCGTATGCGGTGAGGCTGGGAGTCGCACTCATCGACGAGCTGCGTGGGGTTTAAGATGGCCATCGCAGTGTATAGGACCCGTCATGTACAGATCAGAGAGCCGAGGCTGCTCGAAGATGGGGGAGGCGTGGAGCGCGTAGACGATACCCTGGTGGGATGAAGAGAGATGGTCTCACGCGTTTTCACGCGCACGCGTCCGGAAAGGTTCACGATCGTGATGCATCTCCCTCCCGTTTGGCAAGCTCTCACCTCCACTTCTTCCCCCACTTTCCATTCCTCCACGTCGCTTCTTTCACAGAGGACACGTACTTGTTCATCGTCGTCGAACAGTATTTATTCGTCCGCTTCATCAGTCTTTGCAATATCTTCCTTTCGCCGCAGCCCGATATAACATTGCTGTGCTCAGCTAAAAACTTGGCGTCATGACTTCTGCGTTTCCACCTCTGAAAAACGACCTTCTGCTGCGGGCTGCCAGAGGTAGACTTGTTGCCTCCTCTATTGTCTCAGGAGTTGAGAGGTCATGTTGTTCTAGGGGAGGAGACAGAACGCGCTCCAGTATGGGTTATGCGGCAGGCTGGGCGATATCT
Source organism: Grifola frondosa (assembly GCA_001683735.1). Classification (NCBI taxonomy): domain Eukaryota; kingdom Fungi; phylum Basidiomycota; class Agaricomycetes; order Polyporales; family Grifolaceae; genus Grifola; species Grifola frondosa. The sequence goes on from LUGG01000010.1 coordinate 434,710, forward strand.
TCCTGGTGAGTAGCATTATATGCGTGATAACAATCCGACAGTGTGTTGACTATGTCTCTTAGAGTTTCACGAAGTGCGCGCACACCACAGCTTTTTCGAGGTTTGCCGCACGCCCGCTCTCTCCATGGAGCTCACGCTCCAGCCCATCCGCCGCTATGCCGGGCTCATCGACGCCGCCATAATCTTCAGCGATATCCTCGTCGTCCCCCAGGCGATGGGCATGGAGGTGCAGATGAATCCCGGCCCGTACTTCCCCGACCCGCTCGTCACGCCCGCAGACGTAGAAAAGCTCACGAAGCACGTCGATGTCGACAAGGAGCTCGGATACGTCTACGAGGCAATCACCATAACTCGGAAGGCGCTGGACGGGCAAGTGCCTCTAATTGGGTTCTGCGGTGCACCGTGGACACTGTTCTCGTACATGATCGAGGGTGGCGGCACGAAGACGTTCCAGAAATCAAAAACGTGGCTGTTCAAGTACCCGGAGGAGTCCAAAGCGCTCCTGATGAGAATAGCGGATGTATGCGTCGATTTCTTGGTCGGGCAAATCAAGGCGGGTGCCCAGGTGAGTCTAGTACTGCTTTAAGCTGAGGCGAACTGCAACGGACGCATATAGCTCGTGCAAGTATTTGATTCCTGGGCGGGCGAACTCGCGCCGCACGATTTCGAGCAATTTTCTCTGCCTTATCTGAAGCACATCGCGACGAATGTGCGCAGCAAACTCGCTGCAGCCCAGATTCCCGCGGTACCCATGACGCTCTTCCCGAAGGGCGCGAACACGGCGCTCGCGTCCCTTGCAGAGCACGCAGGCTACGATGTGATCGGCATCGACTGGTGCATAGAGCCATCGGAGGCGCGTCGGCTTGTGAGCGACAAAGTCGCGCTGCAAGGGAACATGGACCCGAACGTGCTGTATGGTGGGAAGGATGCGATCGAGCGGGAGGCAAAGAGGATGTGTGAAGGTTTCAAGGGAGGGAAGTCTGTCAAGGGCTGGATAGCGAATTTGGGCCATGGAATCACTCCTGGGAGACCCGGACGACCTCCGCTGGTTCTTCGAATGTGTGCACAAATACTCGACTAATCCCAGCCGATCATGATCTTGTATTATTTGACTGGGCCTCCTCGGCAATTTGCGACTGCATACACGCATAGAGATGAGATGATATATTATGAGATTGCATGGTATTCATATCTGCCAACATATGTACGATCTTAATGTGCGATGAGCATAGACCCATATACAATGCTCCAAAAATTGAAATCAGAAAGAAAAAAAGGAATGCAGGATGCGCATAAAGACGTGGTGGGGGATGGAGTTGGAAAGGGGATATTGGGTAAATTGCTTTCTATGCAAAAGAGGGTATGATGAGGAGCAAGATGTGATGTACAAACAAGAGAGCGATAGATATTTAACAATGCGATGAATAGAACATAGAAACTCCAAGATAAAAATTTCTTGAGAGAACAAGAGCCAGGACCTGCCAAACCTCGCATCATGCGACAACATCGACAGAGCTGAGGCTGCTTCGCCTCCGGCGCACCTTCCGCAAACCTGGTCTCTCCGACTTCGAAGCGGGCACAACCACGGACGCGGCGTTGTTGGTCATCCACGCGCCCGCCCCCCGCTGCAGACTTAGCTGCCGCAGCAGCGGCAGTAGGTGTCTCATGTAACGACTGGGTCACGGAGTTGTGATGTGCTCTCTTCGCCGACACCAGAGTCGGCAGGCGCGATGGTGTTGGCGACGGGGGCTGTCTGAGCTGGCGAGTGGTGCGCGTGGGCGACACGCTGTCCTTCGCTGCCGCAGCAGCGGTACCCCGCGCGCTCGTTCCATTTGCTAGCCGCGGAATCTTGTTGGGCATCTGCCCGTTCGGCTTACCCTTTGCTGCGCCCAGTGGGGCGCCGACCTTGCGGGCAGCGGCGTTCGCAGCTGAGCGCGTGACACGAGTCGGGCGCTGCTCTGATGCACTAATGCGCGTTCCTGCCGGTCGCGAGGACGCAGGTTTTGCCTTGGTCCGCCTGACCGGCATAGCGCCCAGAGCAGGCAGCACATCATCTTCATCCTCGATATCGGAGTCCGATGCGACACGTTTCGCAGCGGGTGTCTTACGGGGCTGGCCTGGGGGCTCGATCGCGCGAGCCTTTGCAGTGGCTGCGGCGACATGTTTGCTTGGGGTGACGGGGGGCATGGGCCCAGGTGTCGCTGGTGTAACTGCTATGGAGGGAGCCGCTGTCACTGTCGTGGATTCTATGAAGATGTCCATTTCGTCGTCGACCTCAGCTGGGGGAGTCGCGGGCGCGATGAGCGCGGTCGCGGCAATGAGAGATGTGGACTGCAGCTTGCGCAATTCATCGGCGGCGGCCCATTTTGTCCATTCGAGTTGCTTGAGGTACATGTACTGCTGTTGTGGGCCTACGACGCTGCCTGGACGCACGATGCGCATGAACGCGATGGCCTCCGATGCCGTAAAGCCATATTTCCAGATGAGATACGCGCCGACTAGGGTTCCCGTACGACCTAGACCGGCTTTACACTGGCGAGATGTGCGTTACATGAGCAAACCAATTAGGCCTGATATTATATACTTACATGGACTGCTACCACACCTCCGCTCTCGACAACTTCGTCAGCCATATAAATGAACTGCCTCACGAGGTCATCATGGGGGTTTGTCCCATCGTCAAAATAGAGCTCTTTATGGTTGATGCCGCGATCGAAGAATACTTGAGGGTCATATAATGGGTTGTTGAGCCGGACCACCAGCTTCACATTCTGTTTCTCGAAGTAATCCAAGCAATTCTGGAATGGCGCGGGGAGCTTTCGCTGCAGGGCGAGGTTATCCGGTCTTGCGGGAGAAGCATTCCCGGTACCAACCTGGTTTTCCTGCTCCTTCTTCTCCTTCTCCCTCTTAAGCCATGCCGGGTCCACGGGCGACGCGAACGCGATGAAGTTGGGTGTTAACCAGTTCCAGTCGCCGTTCTCCACCTTCTCATAGTACTCATAATCCTCCACGTCGAACTCGTTCATATCGCAGAGCCCATTCTGCATTGCCTTGTAGACTCCCCATAGACAGTCCTGAATACTGAGATTGAAATCCGATCGTCCGCGCCCCGCGTCCCGGAAAGGCATGAACTCTAACTCTGCTATAGGATGGAAGGCCTCCCATGGGGGTTTTTGTTGCACGATCATCTATAGCGGCAAGCCCAAGTAGGTCCTAGCGCTGAGGCAATGTGAAGGGTCCACTCACAACGTATAAAGCCATCAAAAGCGCAGCGTTGGCTTTTCTTCTCGGATCACTAGACGAATACAATATGAGCCGATGTGATGATATCGCTTGATCCTATTGTCAACATCGTGTGAGCACGCGAACGGGTAGATCTTCGCTAACCCGAACAACTGACTTGGAGCAGCTCATGTATCAAAATGCATGCTTTATACACCATCGCAAGATTTAAAGGCCCCCAGTCTTGGAAGAAAGACAGGTAGAGGAGCTGATCATCAATCGTGAAGTAGTAATATTTCGCGTCGTCATCGGGAGTTATGGAGGATGATCCTTTGGGAGTACCGCGTATTTCAGCCACATGCTCTGGGTCCTGCGCTATACGGTTGATAACATCCGGCCTGGGAGGTGGATGAGGGAACGACGTGAAATAAAGTCTGCGGAACGCGGGTTCAAGTTGATATTGGCACAAGCGATCGAGGACAAGATTGTAGCATACCTCCCGCCAAAATGGCACAGGGGCTCGCAAATGTGAGCCATTGTGGACGGGCGAGAACGGTAGTGAAGGGAGGATAGCACGGAGGGGAGGGGAAAGTATCGCGACTGGATGTGGCGAGTTGAGTTGTGGTGGCCCGTGTCAGGCCTGTGGCTGAGCCTGTCGTGTTGCGCTGCGTGGTCACGAGACCGACACGCGGATATCGTCCCTCAAACGCGCGACGCCCGCCGTCCTCGTGCCCAGCAGTTTGACGCGACAGCCGGCGAATCTCACCGGTTTTCGAGAATTGAAAGCGTTGGGAGGTTGGTACACGACTGCTATGCGGAAGTTTGATCACAGAATATATTTAGACTTTCAATTATTCTTCATCAAGTATAGATTGTCGTCTGTCATGTTCCTGCATGCGCGAATAAGCTAGAAATTCCCCGAGTATCACAGTTGCCCGTGAATCGTTGCAAATGACAAAGGATAAAACAATTTTCTGCACTTCGACACGACCTAAAGGAGCGGAGAGCGTGTGACCGAAACAGGTGGCGCGTCGCGCGGCGCGTTTGTAGTTGTTGTACGCGTCAAACAGCTTCCGACTAGCACCCCACCGTCGACTTCTACGTTCAGCGCGAGATAGCAGCAGCCTCCCCTCTCTCTTCTGCTACAGCTGCTCAGCAGATCACCAACCGCCTGTATCAGTCGCGTTTGTGTGAAGCAATCATGCCGGACAACCAGATCTTCAAAGTGAGTCTTTGTCAGATTCTCAAAATCCCTTCCGGTTAAGCTAATCCTTGCGTACGGAAGGCCACATACAGTGGTATACCGGTCTACGAGATGTATGTTCTACTGACGCGTTTTGACGCGCTTTTCTCATACTCACTCGTTCTTTAGGATGTGTAAAGGAGTAGCAGTGATGCGCCGACGAGCAGACTCCTGGCTCAATGCGACGCAGATCCTAAAGGTTGCTGGGTTTGACAAGCCCCAACGAACTCGCATCCTTGAGCGCGAGGTACAGAAGGGCGAGCATGAGAAAGTCCAAGGCGGTTACGGGAAGTATCAAGGTGTGTCTCGTTCATGCGATTGCGGACTTCGCGCAGATACTGACCGGTCACATTCGATGGAAAGGCACTTGGATTCCTCTTGAAAGAGGTCTGGTACTATGCAAGCAATATAACTGCGAGCACCTCCTTAAAGCTATAATCGACTTCCAGCCAGAAGCAAAGAGTCCCCCTTTAGCTCCGAAACACCTGGTTGCAGCTCAAACTGCTAAGCCAAGCGCCCGCCGCGCAAATGTTGAGGCTGCTGCCAGTAGTTCCGTGATGCACACCAGATCGTCGCGGAAAACGACGCAGCAAGAAGTAGTTGACGGTTCCGACGTTGAAACTCTTTCGGTTCGCGGATCTGAGGATGGATCCATGACGCCGTCGCCTTCAGAGGCGTCGTCAAGTTCTCGTACGCCCTCTCCTATTCGTAGCAGTCCGGAGCCATCTGCGTCAGCATCCAATGGCATCGACGAAGATATGCGGTCGCCTTCTCCTGAAGTCGGTCGCAAACGCAAACAACGTCCAACTGACGAAACCGCAAATGAATCTGACATAGAGGCCGCGGTCTCTGGCCCCCCAGATCACACATCTACCTACGGCGACATGATCCTCGAATATTTCATCTCCGATACCAACCAAATACCTAGCATTCTGATTTCGCCTCCGTCCGATTTCGATCCTAATATGGCTATCGATGATGACGGACATACTGCGCTTCACTGGGCCAGTGCGATGGGTCGTATTCGAATCGTGAAGCTCCTGCTTACCGCCGGCGCAGATATCTTTAAGGTCAACAAGGCAGGTCAGACACCTCTCATGCGCAGCGTCATGTTCGCGAATAATTACGACGTGCGGAAATTCCCTGAACTCTACGAGCTTCTCCACCGGTCTACCCTTAACATTGACAACAGCAATCGTACCGTCTTTCATCATATTGTAGACGTGGCTATGTCGAAAGGCAAGACCCATGCAGCGCGATATTACATGGAAACCGTGCTGCAAAGATTGGCTGACTATCCCAGAGAACTAGCGGACATCATCAATTTCCAGGACGAGGACGGCGAAACGGCGTTGACGATGGCAGCTCGATGTCGGAGCAAGCGCTTGGTGAAGATACTCCTCGACCATGGCGCGGACCCAAAAATAGCAAATCGTGATGGCAAGAGCACGGAGGATTATATCCTGGAGGACGAGCGATTCCGCTCGTCTCCTGTTCTTCCTTCCCGTCAATTATCCATGTCGTTTCGCAATTCCCAGGCTGCATTCCCACCATCAGGCGCGCCTCCGTACTACTCGTTTGGCTCCGCAAACGGGGACCGTCCCACGATACATTACTCTGTCACAGGACAGAAGGCTGCAACGCGCTGCGTAAACGACGCGACAATGATGCTCGAGAATCTCGCCGCGTCTTTCGATCAAGAGCTGAAGGACAAGGAACGGGACCTGAACCAGGCGAACGCATTGCTCGGCAACATTCAAGCAGAAATCCTGGAGAGCCAGCGCGCGGTTACACACCTAAAGATCCAGGCTCAGGGATTGCCTCAGACGAAGCAGAACTTGCAGGTGCTCGAGGAGGAACTGCACACAAAGATGGGTAAGCGATATCGGATGGGCTGGGAGAAATGGGTCAAGGACGAGGAAGAACGCGAGAAAGCCATTCGCGACGCAGCGGGCGGGCAGCTTATTTCGTCGACCGGAGAACCTGTCTCCGATTTGCTCGCTTTGTACGGTGATGTCGCGTCAGACCCAGATTCGATCCGCGAGGAGTGCGAGAAGCTCAGGGAAGAGCTGCAGGTACATAAGAAGCGCAGGGTCGAGGCGTTTGATGAGCTTGTGAAGTTCCAGGCGGAAGCTGGCACTGGAGGCCGGATGGCGGAGTATCGACGGCTGATTGGTGCTGGGTGCGGAGGTGTGCCCCCTGGAGAAGTTGACAGTGTCTTGGGCATGTTGCTAGAGGTAAGTGCGCCACTTTTGCTACTTGATGTATCTGACACATTCTTCAGACGTTAGAATCCGAAGAGCCAAGTTCTTCGATAGCATGGAGCGGGACGGTGCCGGCGCCACGACCAAGCGGTACAACGGTTAGTTAAGGCGTGCCCATTATCATGGAAGATTTCCGTGATTTTGGTTCTTGTAATATATGACGTCTAACATCTCCCATCCCTCTATGTATCTCTATTCCAACTATACCCCACCTCGTTGTGTAGCTTTCTCGAATCCGAGCGCGTAGGCACAGTCACGTGGTACGCGTATTTATTACGTAATCCGACTAAGTTTCGTCGACGTGCAGGCTCGGAAAGTGAGCGAGTTTGCGTGCTTTCCTCCCGGTCGTATTTCCATCTCCTCTAGGCTCTGCTGTTCATTTGCATGGTACTAGGGGAGCAATGTCCGTCAGTGCTCGAGAGATCGCATCTTCACTAACGTCCCAGCCGTGGACCAAACATTTTCGGCACCTCCTACCTGCCCCGCGGTGGCTTGTGCAGCGGCGGAATCGAGTCCAGGGTGACCCCGTGGTCAAGGTTGTCAAGCCGAAGGATAGAATTAAGTACTGGAACATTGTTCCGGGAGACCAGGTTGGGCTCTTGGGGGACTCGACGCGCGCCATACACGAAGTACACAAGGTCAACAAACTCACTAATCGTGTCTATCTGAAGAAAGAGGTGGACAAGGTGCGCCTTGACTCCCCGCTGTGAAGTTGTCATGCATGTTTATAATACCATGTGCTTCACTGTAGACCAGCACTCAAAGGAGGCAGCCTGTGGGCAGGAACGTTCCTTACTCAAGATGTCGGTTGTTCGTCGGGAAGTTCGAGTTCCCGCCAGCGGCTGACTCCACTGAGCCCCGAATCCTACCGTGCGTATGCTTACAGTGTGCGGACGGTCTCATGTTGAATGGATTTATAGAGTCTTCGCCTCGCGTTTGAGTATCTCAAAAGCAGTATGGAATCGAATTGTTGGGCGGTGGCATTGGAATCGTTTCGCAGTAAACACGGTCCCTAGGCTCCCCAACTACTCCAAGGAGACGAGTGAGCATATTCTTATTCCTTGGCCCAAAGACCAGAGCCGTACAGCCTGATCGTACGTGTCTTGTCCAAATAAAGTATCAATTCATCTTACTTACTGTCGCCCATAGCTACTCCCTATGACACTCTCGCGGAGGCTGTGACTGAAGTGACATACACACCCCCAATGCTTCCCGCCAGCACGAAGGTACCCGTACCATCGCCTCCTTCCGCGCAGTCATATGTGAACTCGCTCCGCAAGCCCGAGAAGCATCCTTACGATGCGTCGCAGCCCATCGAAGTACACCTGCAGCTAGAGCTCTCCAACCCGCACTCGCGCGCAAAACAGCAGGCGCGCTGGAAAGCGTACCAGGAGTACAAGGTCGCGCTGCTGAAGGAGTACATCGTGGCGGAGCTGAAGAACCTGCAGGGCCGCACGCGGCGCGTCGCGACCGCGGAGGCGACGTTCAAGTGGCGGCAGCGGCTGATCGACGACCGGAAGGCGGAGATGAAGCGGCGGGCAAAGAACCGGGGAGAGGAGGCGCGGCTGTTGCGCAAGAAGGAGCGCAACGCGCGCAAGTTGGAAAAGCAGCGGGAGAGGCTGCGCAACCTGGTGCTCGAGGAGGCACCGAACCAGGTTATTCCCCGTGCGACTGTGTAGTCACAGGCTCGTTTGTTGCTGGTCGAGCTACATTCGGTTGCCTTGTTTCCTACCTATTGCATATAATCCATGGGCAATTTGCGACGATGATTCGTCCTATCTCCTCTCCACAGATGTTGATGTGCATACGATGGATCCGCCGGTATCCCCCAAAATATCAGCCTGTGCCTGTATGGCAGTCCAACGTCTGTGGCAATACAGCAATGAGAGTGTGTTCCTAAGGAAGAGCGGTAGTACCATACATGTGCAATAGTGAAAGCATCATACATTAATACACGGTAGGAATCCTGTCCCTGACCGGTTTTTGCCACCTATATACCTTTCCTTACATGACCATATTTGCACGTTGCAGTTACAAATAAAGTTCTGGTATGTTTCAAACATTCCGTCATAGTAGCGGCCGCGTCCCGAACGATGGCCGCCGTGCTCTTCCTGTCCCAGAAACATCCTGCGTGCGTTGGCGATCCTTATAGTCTGATCGCTGTGTAGGTTATACCACGATGGACATTGAGTACTGAACGTTGAACGTTGCTCACCTTGGTGTCGAATAGGATTTTAAAATCAAATCCGATCAGTAGAACAACATATGCGAAAAGAATACAGCTGCCGATATCATTAGTATCATCCATGTTCTATGTAGTACGTGTCCATGTCATGTACCATGCATAGTCCGCATGCCAGAGTTCTTCTATCTTGCATTGCTGCTACGTAATCAACATGGGCTCATGGCGTGTTCTAAAAAGGCAACTGTACATCATGGGCGCCTAAGTGGATGTGCACTCAGTGGGAATACTATGCTAAGTAATGGTTAGTGGAATTTTGTGGTCCCAACTGAGCTGTTGTCGTGGTGTGCGGTGACATTGACAGAGCATCTACTCCAAGCTGTACCGCCTCTTGTTTGTTGCTCATGTAGAGGGCCATAGATTGCCCGCTGAAGAGACCCACCTCGCACTCCGTGTAGCAACAGTGCGCGCGCTTATCAACGAATATTGCCCGACAAGGTTACAGGTGCTGCGAGAATAGTTCCGGACACAACTCCACCGTGAATCCGACCGTCAATCTCCTCGAAATGGACAATGCGCGCGCCGGTCGGGTTTGTTTTGCCCCAGATTGGTTATACAATATGTTTTATCTGGAGATGCCGCGCCGCGGCAGCCGTAAGTTTCGTCGGGCGCCCCGCAATTAGCTCGAGTAAGAATCTCATTCCGGCTGACTCAAGCGCGCTCGCTGCTGCTCGGTGAATCATACTAAAATGCTGCTGTATTTTCAGCTTCTGTCAGTTCCCCCATCTATCATAGACGACACCACACCTAGGTCGTTCCTGCCCTCTCGACCCTATGTCGAACCAAACCCTCAGTGTTGTCGATCCAGAAAAGAACAGCTCCATCCTCCTTCGCCCGACGCGAAGCACATCCAGGAGGATACGGACAGCCTACATGAACAGTTCGAGGTCACCTTAGATCCAGAGGATGACCCCAAGGATCTGCCTGCCTTCAGGAAATGGATCGCTGTTCTCGTTATCAGTACATCGGCATTGTGTGCGACGTTTGCTTCTTCGGTGGTGCGCACTCTATCCTGATCCATCCTGCGCTCCTCCAGCTTGACATTGTCACGCGTCCATAGGCTGGTTTCACGGAAGCTGGGATTGCGAAAGATCTGCACACCGTGCATGAAGTGACAATTCTTGGCATTAGTCTCTTTGTCTTGGGTCTAGGTACGTTAGCCTCGACGAGGATGCGATATACGTTTTCTTACGCGCCACATAGGTCTCGGACCGCTGGTGGTCGGACCACTATCTGAGTTGTATGGACGGAATGTCATCTACCGCATTTCGTATCTGCTCTTCTGGGTATTCACATGGCCAGTTGCTTTCGCTCCCGATATTGGTGCGTCTCTTCTTTCAGCCGATAATTTAGCAGCTGACACGGATCCTTACTCGTGTAGAGGTGTACCTCATCTTCCGGTTCATCACTGGAATGTGTGGCGCGGCATTCCTCAGTGTCGCTGGCGGAAGTGTGAGTGACCTGTTTATCAATGCGAAAGTCGCGAGGTGAGTGACTTTTCATGACTTTGTGGGTTTCGCCGTCACTTATTTCCATCTAGTCCGATGGCCGTCTACACTATCTCACCGTTCATTGGGCCCGTACTGGGTCCACTGATTGGCGGGTAAGCTGATTTTCCCCGCTAATTCATCGTCAGTCGCTAACGAATCGTTCTAGGTTCATCAACCAAGTATGTGAAGTGGTTTATGTGGAGTATATGCGCTGATATTTTATGCTTGTAGAATACGTCTTGGAGATGGACCTACCGGCTACTTTTGATCTGGGAATTTGTGCAAGTTATATTCTTGTTCACGGTGAGTCTGTCCGTCCTTTGAGCGTGATGTTTTATGTTTCTTACGATGGGCTAGGTCATACCCGAAACATATGTGCCTGTCATTCTCAAACACAAGGCTCAACGGTATGTTATTCGTCATTATGGCATCTCAATTTAATTGACGTCTCCGTGCAGTTTGCGCAAGGAAACCGGGGACAGTCGATACTTCGCTCCCATTGAACACCAGAAGCACAGTCTCGTGAAGATGCTCCTCTTCAGTATTTATACGCCATTTGGTGGGTTGCTTCGATAAAAAATCAATTCGATCGACTTGCTGAACCGTGTGGCAGAACTTTTAATATTCGATAGGATGGCTCTGTTCCTTGACATCTGGTGTGTACACTGTGGTGATGTGCAGCCACTGTAGCTAACGGTGATTTCCAGGAATTCCCTTATTCTTGGCATCCTCTATCTCGCCTTCCAGGCGTTCCCCGTGATCTTCGAAGGGGTCCATGGGTTCAACGTTCAGGAGACAGGACTGTCATTCCTCGGTATCGGTGTAGGAATGGTGTCTGCGTTGTTGACTCAGCCTCTGTGGAATAAGTATGTGTTGAGCATTACGCCGATTGCGGCATCGTGCTGAATTCAACTATTATAGGCATTACCGGCGTGAGGCCGCCTTATACGATGGACATCCACCGCCAGAGGTCCGACTTGTAATGGGTCAAGTCGGAGGTATCCTGGCACCAATTGGTACGGTCACCCCGTCAGCTACCCTCTTTCCTACTCCTGACAGCTTGCGCCACAGGTCTGTTCTGGCTGGCCTTCACCACATACAAGCAGGTACACTGGATCGCGCCCATCATCGCCTCAGTGCCATTCGGAGCCGGGGTATACTTCATCTTTACCTCTACGTTCACATACCTCGTGACGGCGTACCGCCCCATTGCCGCATCAGCGATGGCAGCGAACAGCGCACTGCGGTCCACCTTCGCTGCGGTCTTCCCACTGTTTGCCACCGCGATGTATCACAAGCTGGGGACGGTCGGCGCCACCGCGCTTCTCGCGGGCCTGACGACGATCATGGCGCCACTACCGTAAGTACATGCTTCATCTGGTGACATGCGCAGTGGCCTGACGTTAGTCCAGGTTCATCTACTACAAGATCGGCGGACGGCTGCGGGCTAGCTCTCGCTTTGCCGCGAAGTAAGTTCTGGAGTCCTCGAGGTTGCATGTTTGCGTCGGCATACATACATGGGCTTTCTACTCACCATTTATCATTATCCCCGAGCGCGCTCGTCGGGGGGACTTTACATACTGTACTGTGTTAGCGACGATCTCCCACGTCTGCACTAATGTGGATTAACGCCACCGTGACATCGCAAGGCTCGACCAGCCGTAGACTGTACATGTACTCACATAGCATCACCGTTGTAGGTTTACACGCGGAATACATTTGGTAGCGTGGATCTTGGTGGCAGGATCCCTGTGGACACTAGTGTTCCCTAACATGTGCGGACAGGAGTATCAGAGGAGTTGGGACAGATGGATGATTTCCTCGGTGTTTCACACTGCGTGGTTTCCAGCATGCATCGCTCCCACTGATGGCGGCGAAACGTGGCGCTGCCTGAGAGTGGTCGTAAGATTGCGGGCGTGTGTGGTCGCCTGTGCTCGCAAGATGTCTGTATATGTCGCGTGGGATTCGAAGTTTAGGAAGAGTGCGGAACACTGGAAAATGAGATATGTGTTTCTGGAGGCGACACGACGTCGACTTGGTGCAGTTCATAACAGCTCGCGCACGGAAGGAGAACACCTTGCATAGGACACAGCCAATAACATTTGACGTTCAACGGAGTGGCTCGGAGTGCTGATCTTCTGAAAAACTTCGAGTTCCGGGCTCGGGTAGCTGACGGAACTCTCAGTTGCATGCTCCGAGGCATTTTGCAGGATCCGGGGAAGCGCTGACAGTGCATGGGATTTTTGGACGCGATTCGGTGTCGATTTTTAAGTGGACGAACGCATCCGCGGTGAAAAAATGAAGCGGGACGATTCGGACGGGACCCCGGGAGGCAGCGGTTGGATAGCAGCGTGTGGAGCAGCAGCAGTGCGATTGGCTTTCGGCGTTGCACCCCTCGTCTCGCCGAAGTGGCATCGGACCTAGCGACGAGAAAGGCAGGAAGGGAGGCGATTGGTCAGCGACGCGCCGTGCCCATTGGCTCCCGGCTGCTCGATCACGCCGGACATCACCGGGGAGCGGCGATTGGGCAGTTGTGTAGTCGTTGATAGTCGTCGATTGGTTGTGTCTCGCCGTGCCATTGGCCAGCGTCGCTCCTCCAGCTCGCCGCCAGCTCGTCTTCCAAGTAAAATTTCCGCTCAGCACCTAATAAAATGCCCGCGCGGACGCCCCTGCGGTTCCCACGCTCCTCATACCCCATCCTCCACCATGTCCATCCTCGCCCGCTCTGCTGTCTCTCTCCGCCAGGTCGCTGTCCGCTCTCGCGCAGCACCCTCCCGTTCAATGCACGGGGAGTACAAGGTACGTTGTCACCTGGCGCTGCATCAGCGTTAGTGGACGTGAGGCTCACTCGCCTATGTAGCACCTGCCGTTCGAATACAAGAACAAGGGCGCGTTCGGTACCAAGCTCGCCGTCTACATGCTCTCGGGCTTCATCCTGCCTTTCGTCGCTGCCGGTTACCAGCTGTGCGTTGCCTGATTCCTCCCCCGTCTCGACATCGAGTGACTCACCCTCCACATATTTTTCAGGAACAAGTCCGCTGCATCATAACTGCTCCAGCCCTTATCCACATCATAGACCTAATGTGTATCCTTATGCCCAATAGAATTGGCTTTCGCTTGTACTATCTGTGAATGTGCACCACTAAGTGTCATCGATGTGCAAGATATGACGGCATGAATCGGCTTGCGTGTGCTACCCAGACTCCTCCTCGCCTCCATCCCCCACCAAACTCTCCACTATCATCGCGTCGTCCGGCTCGTCGTCGGGCTGCTTTCGCTGTTTCTTCTGTGATTTCTTGCCCGGCATAGTGACACGACAATCGCATGTGCGCGCCAGGAAATCAGATGTCCCCTCCAACGCGTCAAGCGCCAATATTGACGCCTTGCGTATCGCGGCGGCTGTTGAAGGATCCACCGCACTCGCCAATACGACGTCATGTACGACGACTGCAACGTAACATAACATAAGCATCATGTCACGGGAACGTCCATTGCGTACGGGTGATGGGAAATCTCACCATCGGCCTGGGTCGTCGCCGTCTGTCGGTCAGCACGTTTACGAATGCTGTGCTGCTGGCATCCCTCCGCCTGCAACAACTCAAGCAGGGTGGTGTTAGGGTGCTTGGCGAGTGTCTGGAACCTAACATGCCGCTCGTAGAACGGCTTCACCACATTCTCGAAAAAGGCTTCGACCCCGGCTGGGGAGAAGTCGTCAGACACGTACAGAGCCCCAACAACGGACTCGACAACATCAGAAAGGACCTCAAATTCGAGAAAAAAAATTAGACACGTCTCAGGATCGCCACCAAGGAATGGCTCTTACTTTGGGTGGCTCGAGCTCCATCCAGTACTGACCGGGGAGCCTGTTTTCTATCGCGGCAAGCTTGAACTCGTTATCCTGTTGCACGCGCAGGTTCTCCGCGTATGCGCGGATGGATTTCTCCAGGTCAGGCGACGCATGCCGGATGTGCTCGTGTAGCCCGATGTGCACACAGAGCGCTGCTAGCGCGTATTTCGATACCATAGCAGCCTTCCCAGCGCATTAGCAAATGCTATGTTTGAATATACGAAGCCTTTACCTTGAGCATCGAGAGGCCACCGGGAGACATTTGTGGGTATCGATGGAACACATGACGAATAACAACTGTAATAAGATATTGAGTAAGGATAACTCGGAGAGCTCAGCGATTTTTTTAAAGCTCACGGAAATCTAAAATGGCATCCCCGACAAATTCCAACCGGTCATATCCAGCCGCTGGGTTGCCTTTCAGGATGGAAGTGTGACTCTGCAAATAACAAAAATTTAGACCACCGAAATAACATCAGACTTGATAACTTACGAGAGCTTGCACTAGTAAATCGACTTTGGTGAAAGAACGTCCGACGATGGTCTCCACCGCCGCGAGTGTGCGTACCGAGCAGGCAACCAAAGCGACCGGAGAGATCGTCCCCAGCTTCCGTCCGAAGTCAGACCAAAGCGCTACGTCAGGAATGCCGACGCCCAGAATTTTCGAAACCTCCAAGGCGACCTCACACCCACCAGACAGGTACGCTGCTCCGATAATGGCCTCGACGACATCCGCAACGGTCTAAAATCGCACAACGTCAGCATTCGGCCAAAACAAGCACCATAGGCGCACAGCACCTTCTCCCCGAGCCAGAGCACGTTTTGGTCTTCCTGCTGCCTCTTCCTCTTCGGGCGCTTCGCCCCGCCCTTGTCCTGGTCGGCAGCGGACGCCTGCGGCTGTGATTCCTCGGTGTTCTCCATGTCAGTTGCTTTGGTGTCCTTGTCCTCGGGCGCGGGGACAGCGGGCTGCCAGAGCTTTGCCACGAAGCGCTTGCCCTGGACGAAGGAGGGCAGACCGATGCGTGTCGCGCAGGAGAACAGCGCCTTGTTGCTGATGATTTTCTGGCGCGCGGCGTGCAGCGCGCCTTCGTTCTCTGTGGGTTTGGTCACGTAGCAGTAGATAGACGACACGTCTTTCAGATATGCGTCCCCTGATTCGCAAGTCGGTAATGAGCAAGCATATATGTGAGACCGGTGGGTTAACGTACCGAGGAGTTCCAGCCGCTCGTAATCATGTTCCACCCATGCAGCGGGAGGCGACAGCGCGGCAAGGAGATAGTCTTCTTCAATAATGTGCTGGAAGAACTTGGCGTTCACCTGCTTTACAAGGAGTAGATCATCGATCTTGGAGGTAATTGACGGCATGAGGAGCATGGTCCGGAAGGTGCTAGAAGTTAGCATGACAATCGTTATTCACAACTTTCCACGTCCAAAGTGTAAGTTCACGTGCCTGGCTGGGACCGTAAACATGAAACAAAGCTCAGGGATCAGATCTGTAATTTTTGTCAGTCCTTAATTCGCGCTAAAACCCGGCTACGCTTACATTTTGCTGGGGGCTTGGATGACGGCGTGGCCGGCTTGGATGTAGGATGCAAGTTGTTGATCACCATTGGGACCGCAGAAATCTGTATGAGCGGTTGCTCATAGTCCTTGAGCCCTTCAAATCCCTTGCGGCGAGCCCTGCAATACTCTACGAAATTCGTATACTCCGCCTCGCGCTAAAAATATCAGTCCGACAACGGAGGCTCACGAAATAACAAGATCCTCACCGGGCTGTCGTCGGCCTTACTCAGCGGCGTGAGATCGCGCCTCAGTGCGACCACAAAATGCCGGTTCGTAAACTCGACCGACCTGTCCTGCACGATAACATCCCGCACGCTATCCTCGGTGATACCTGCGTCTGACACCAGCGGGACGACTGGTTGTTCGGCGGCGAGCTTCACTGCGTCCCACGGAATATGGTCGACTATGGAGGGCAGATGCCAGTGATCACTGGAACCTGTCCATGACTCCCCAAGCGGCGCGAAGAAATACAACATGTCTTCCATGGGGCATTCAAATGGCTTATTGATCACAGCCCGACAGATTCGCGTAGTATAGCCATAAAGCGCATGCAGCTGGTCTCCGTCCGCCTCGAAAGGAGCCCCTCTTATGAAGTGGACTGTCGCACGGGAACCTGAATCGAAGACGGGGAAGCTTGGTAACTCTGGAAGAGCGCATCTGGTCAGGATCAACACAGGAGCGTGATGCTCGTCCTTGAGTTTTCCGGGTATTACAACAGTTGGGTAGAGACGGCTCTGCGAGTAGGAAAGACTGTTGGTCCAGAAGTCCGGCCTCTTTCTGGGATAACAGTGTGTCTTTGCGGAGGCCTTCGCCGTGACTTCCGGCTCGGAAGAAGGCCCCTCTCCTTCAATGGCTGTTGTCCGATTCGTTGCATCCTGAGACCACCTCGGCTGCGGGAACTGGCGGCAGTCTAGGAGACCTCGGTCGTGCAGTTCCGACAGGGCTAAATAGCATGCCGCCCGTCGTGCCTCCGCCAGCGATGCACAAGCTGGCCCAGTGACTGCAGAGACATCCAAGCTTTTCGGGAATAAGACAGTGCATGCGAACAGTGAGGGACCATCTGGCTCTTGGGTCACCTCTGCAAACTTGAACAACGGTTGTCCGCGCTCCGCGTCATCTTGGTCAACCGAGCCTGCCAAAATACGATACATGACAGTAGTCGCTTCTGTCTTGTACAACCGTGCGCTCGTCGTTGGATCCTTGATAAACTGATCGGACTCGTCATCCTCGTCGCTATCAGATCGGTACGGATCCAGGTCTTCGTGCAGTATCCCTGGCGGTACAGCACTACACACGTCTGCGGAGACCTGTGCGATCCAGGATTGTAGACTGGTGCTCGGAGTAATGACTTGAGCCAGAATCCGTCGATGAATATCGTTATCACTCTCTACCATATGGATAAGGTGGCTCCGTGCACCATCCGCATGAGCAGATGAGAAGGCATATGACACCTGGCTATCGAATACGTTGAACCTATGGAAAATCGTACCAGTGGTTCAATGTAATGACATACTGACTTGAGACACTACTTACCGTACGACTACGGAAGCGGGAATGAAATCAAGATCCTCCGAGGATTTAGTCACAACAAGGAGGTTCAGATGTCTTTCTGAGAATTTACGAAGTATCTCTTGCTAATAATCGAAGTGAGAAAGATATCAAGGATGCGGCTTGTACCACTTGCCTGATATTCCGGGATGCCAAGTCGTCCGTGACCGGTCACAGATCCAGCATGAATGAATGGCACGAGAATTTCGAGCAACTCTGCCATCACTATTGCAACGGCTCTTTTCCTCACTGAATTCAAAGACCTCTTATTAGGAATCATTCGATATAAAATCGTTAAACTCACCGATGACCAAAGCGCGAAAATTAGCACCGCGAGGCTCGCATGTCTCCAAAGTCTGTATCAACTTGACAAGCTGAGGAGATAGACCGCGCTCCTGAGATCTTTCATCGAGCGCAGGCTTGCTGAATGACTCGCTGTCTATAACAGCTTGCGCTTTGAGCTTCACATCTACCATAGCCATGAGTGTGATGCAAGACAAAGAGCTAGAGCTCGAAGTCGGCATGGTATCCAGTATTTGGTTAACAGTGCGACGCCAATATAAATCTGCTGCAAAAGAGCCAAGTTCGGCGAGTACTTGTCGGGCACGTCTATAGTGGCGGGGGAGGAAGAGCAGCTGTTGCGTATCTATCTCTCGCAACTTGAGCGACAGAGGTGTTTCCTCATCCAGGACGTTGTGTGGACTGTACGGAATCACCAACTCCATCGGCCGTTCCCAGACGTCGCCCCCTGCAGATTCCTCTTCCACAAATACCGTTTTCGCTTCCAGTGCCTCAAGCTTGCTAACGTCCAAGTAGTGTCTATCAGCTTGAGAACATGTAACCATGGTCAACGCCTTCGGTTTTGAGGCTATATCAAGATTGCGATAAAACTCCATAATACGAAGCATGGGATGTGGAGTCCGATTCGACAAGATTCTCTGGGCATCACTGATGATAAGCAGATGAGCATCGGACAGTGTGATACTGCCATCAATGAGGCAGTCACGGAGCAGCTATTGAATTGTCAGTTAATGTACTTTAGGACCAACACTGTGATCGTACGTTCGCAGAGACAACAACGACGTCGTATGCTATCAATGCCGACCAGGAACTGATGGTAGCGCCATGTATAGGCAGAGCATATGACGCAATAGAGAGATGATCGTCGGACTTTCCCAAGGCAGTCACATACCGGCCGATTGCCAGGTCGTCACTAGAAGCAGAGGTCATGCTAGTCAACCACAAGCAATTTAAGTCATTGAGAATGGACTGACTCTACAACCAACAGCGCAGTGCGTTGTTGTGACGTAGAGCGACGTCTTTCAGACTCGCAACTTTGTTGCAATATATGGCCCAAGAGGGTGAGCTTGACTATTTGGAGCGAACTCAATTTCTAAATATATGCACTCAGAACTCCGAGACTCACCATCAGTACCAGTCACGGCAATAACTTAATGAAGGGTTAGACGTGAAGGTGCAACTTGACAAAGGAGAGTCACCATTTCCACGCAAACATTGCTTGTATATTGCTTGTAGGTCCAGCACAGTTGGGGCAGAGACAGAAGACGCGTGGTCTGTCTTACGTCTTTTGAGAGGACGATCGTCGACTGGTGGCTCAAGTTTGCGAACGGTGCCTACTCGATCCGCACTGGCAGTAGATACTACTACCGACTGACTGGCTGCCACCGAGGAATCCGCCGATAGGCCAGCATGAGCATCAGTCCGTTCATCGTCGCTGGGTTTTCTAGTGTTTGAATCGTTCGCTGAGTCCGATTTCTGCCATGCTTGTTTCCAGAGCTTGAGCATCAACTATACAACAATGCAGAAAGTCGACACAGTGCAGATAAAACTGGAAGACAATACTGTAGAGATAAATGGTAGCCAACAAGATTGTAGTCTGCAGGCGTGTGGCAAGTATGTAGTGAGGTTGGACGAAAACGAGTAATGGGCGTCAATATTCAATGCTACATAGCGCCAGATCGTAGCCGCCCACGCAAACATATCTCATTGCTCCGACAGGATGTCTTCAAGAAGATCCTGATGATACCTGGCTTGCAGAGCCTTCAAAAATTCCTGCAAGCCCCCACCTTCCATAACAGATGGCAGATTCATCACGGAAAGCCCAAGTCGGTGATCAGTCACCCGATCCTATGAAGTGAGCTTTGAGTCCAAATTCTCAGTCGCTGCGATGGTACAAGGACACAGTACCTGAACGTAGTTGTATGTTCTGATTTTTTCACTTCTATCTGCACTTTTGACCAGATTGCGGCGAACGGCTCGTCGCTCAATCATTTCTTCATTGAGCTTCCGATCCATGAGTCGAGCTCTTAGCACTTGAAATGCGCGATGTCTATTCTGTAGAACTTCAGGTTACTTAGGTACTCGGATAAATACAGAATTTACGAACCTGGGTGTTGACTACGCTCATCTTGCATTGAAACTGTTATGCCAGTTGGTAAATGAGTCAAGCGTACAGCGGATTCCGTTTTGTTGACATGCTATAAATCACGTCAGAAGTACAAAGGACGCAGACTTTTGCATGCTTCTTACCTGCCCGCCAGCGCCCCTTGCACGCATAACTTCTAATTTAATTTCATCCATCTTAAACAGATCGTTATCTGACGTTGATGACGATTCCGATTCCTCGGTCAATGGGAGCACCTAGACAATTATGAGATCCAGAAGATACTACAGACACACTGATGGCGACGTACCAGTACGGCAACAGTGCTTGTATGTGTCCTTCCCTTCGCCTCTGTTGCAGGCACTCTCTGCACTCGATGGACACCACTTTCCCACCTCAGAGTATCGTACGCGCCCTTGCCTTTGATTTCCAGTACTGCATCCCGCATACCGCCATCGTCAAGGATACTGCTGGCCACAGTAGACGCCTTCCATCCGAGGGAGCTTGCTACTCGCACATACATTCGCACCAACTCGCCCAAAAACAGCGCCGCTTCAGAACCCCCAACTCCCGCTTTAAGTTCAATGATGGCAGAGAGAGCGGTTGTCGACGATGCTGGCACAACTAACTGAGGAAACGTTGTTTCAGCCAGTTGTGATAGAGTCTCCGACAAAAACGCATGCTCCTCCTGAGCAAGATATCGCATGGTCGGGTCGGGATCACTCAAGAAAGGTACGGTTTCCTCCAGTGACTACTGCGCGGCTTTCGGTCAGAAAATGACGGCAAATGAAGCATACTCATACGGACCCGTTTTGTACGAATCCACTCGTCCCAGGCATTTTGGAGAGGTTCTAACTCCTTGACCTTTCTAAATCGTTGTATATCCTCCTCAGATAGAGAAGGATCTTCTGTTACCTAAACACAATTAACTTCAACATGTCTGAGACTCTAAACATGTGATCCTGACCTCTGACTGCAATTTGTTTCGCTCCTGCAATTTCCTTTGGATATATTGTAAAATGGGCGCATCATCTGGTCCTGCCCCATTTCGCACAGCAGTGCGCTGTTCTTGGGCAAGAAGAATGCGAGAACTTGTGTAGTATCTAAGGCGTCGTATTTGAGGAACGACGCGGAGATGGGAGAGTGGACGAAACATCAAGCAGAGACCAAATCCGTCGATTGTCTACAAGATGGCCAACGTCGGCGCCTTGCCTCATACAACGATGGTCCTCACAGGCATCGTCACTGCATATTAGCATTCATATTATCTATCATCTGTGGCTCTGCTATTGTCATCTAATGCTTTAAAGCCTCTCTTGTTGTACAATAGCTTCGATTCGACATACCCCCCTGGCTCACGCACCCTAGTCAAGTCTGTCCACGACAAACTGAAACGCAACGTATTGGTCATGTTCAACAACACTGCCTTGATTGTGTCCATTACAAAAGACATCCATGAAGTTGAAGACGTTCAGGCTGGGCCTCGGAGAGAACATCTAGCTCCCGAGCCATGTCTATTGGCTCGTCTCCCTTCTATTGGTCTGTCTTCTTCTCATCGAAACATTTTGGATACCGACATAGCTCAAGCCTTCTTGCAGCGCGAAGCTGAGCAAATTGCACCGAAGACAGTCGCCGACCAGCTCAAACGGTATAGACACCTTCGCCACCTACTGTTACAGGAGACGGCCAGCCGGAAGATGTACACGCCTCAGAAACAATAGAGCCAGAACTGCCGAAAAAAGGCGGCGTGAAGTTTACCCTTGCTTCGATTATACCCGTTATTTCTCTCTCGAAGTCGATACGTGGTCCGAAGGGGAGTAGCCAGAGCAACAATTCTTGGAAGCCACCACAGGTTAGCACGTATCGGCAAAGTTACATCTCTCAGTGCTTATGGATGGTGTCAAGTCGTATGAAATCCTGCGTGCGATTGAGCGCAAAGACATAATGTTTCTCATGGAAGTTAGGGATCGAGCATTTGAGGTTCGTTCATACTATTCTCTATTTCCCCCGTTCAACTGCACATTTGTCTTTTGTAGTGTCTTCTGCAGAGAACTGGTGATGCGACGCCACTGCTCCACGCCATGCGTATTGAGAATGTGGACATGGCAATAATTCTGCTAGGTGCTTTTTCTCGATATATCAATCACCTGCAGGATGAAGATATGGCATTGCCTGACACCAAGAGGATTCTGAAACTGCTGCGTATGTCGCTTTGTCCCGATTGGACCGTCATATCGAACGTTTGTCTCTTTAGGAACGAATCTGAAGATAGCTATCGACTACGGATTGCAGAAATCTCAAAAGGACTTGATGGCTTCCTTCCTGCAAACACTTATCATGAGCGAAGGTGATGCATGGGTAACAGCCCAGATTTCAGATGTGGCGTTGGCATTGCGAGCAGGGACAACGGGCAAACCTGTCCATAGTGCTGAAGCTGCTGTGAGAAGTTTCGCCACCAGGAATCTAGGGAAAGCGGATCTCATAGCCTCGTTGGAGGATTAGTGAGTTCGAAGGTCGACTCTTTGCGCCCATTTCATAATTCTTCATGTTAGCATCGCCAATGCAACTGCTGACTTAGTAATGATGGCCGCTTGGTCCATGACGTTGAAGTCCGTTCGGGGTGAACCGATACCGGTATGATTTATTGCATTCGTCACGAATAGTCAAAATTTCTGATGATGTACCATTTTGCTTCAGTCTTGGTACTTTGCTCGAGATGACCGTGTATACAAGGCCTTCGTGGACAGACTTGACAAACACAAATCTGCCATTGATGGAACGATCGGTCGACGACTTCGGTGGCAACTCAGATCCCTGCGGAAGCACCTGGAAGGGCGCAACACGACCTACCGTGTAAATTATATTGTCCTCATCTTTCATCTTAGTAGCTCATTTCTCCATCAATTGCAGAGTAGGGTCGAATCACTTGCGAAGGAGCTTGATGAAGGCGACGGGGTGTGAGATGCAGCGGACGATATATGGGCATCTCAGTTGGTGTAAGTTACTGACGGACATTGGATTTAATTAGGACTATGTAACGATATGATATAGTGAGTGGTCCGCAACTATGTTCACTTGTATTTTGGTCTGTGTTTCCACATATGTCTCTGCTCATACAAGGTGCCGTCCGGGTCCAAACTCTCCACCCGTTGTAATGGCGTATCATTGAGCAAACAGCGAATCATCCTTGCAGGCTGGAGCAATTTAGTTCTGTATGGCTATGTCGATTCAGGTCGACTTGCTCGTAAAAGGTGCCATCCGTGCTCAAATATACAGCGCGTCTTGTGGCGTATTCTCGAGCACACATTATTCATGTTACCATCGGAGTTATCATCGACCTGTGGACGTTCAATGTCCGTACTTTTGTCTGGTCCAAATCTATATATTGTAGTCCGTAATCCATAATACTAGTTTGAAACGAATCAGAGGAATAGCTTCATCTTCTTGTACCACATCCACGCATACACGACAATCAAACTCAACGTCGCAGGGCCAAGTTCCAATTGAACTATGGCATATATCCATATAGTGGCCAATGGTGGACTCTGATGAAATGTTGATATGCATTAAGCTGTATGCAAAACGGCAATGGACGCGCCTGTTTCATAACCATTCGCCAATTTGCACGGTTTAGTAGCCAGATAAGCCGGGATCCTGCGAAAGTAGACAATAGGAAAAAAGCGGCCTGCATCCTTCTATGCTGTTTGTAGCGACTGGCTGTTGTACTGGTCAATTATCATAACACCGTTGCAAGAGAGGTCTCGTACTGTAGAATATGAATATCGAGAGGACTTTCAAAGTTCAGAACACTCATCAACCTGCTGCTGAGGTGAGCAACGTACTTGGTACACTAGGAAGCATCCTATCCATAAGGTCCCTGTAAGACGGCTCTCTGCCATACTGATAGTGGACCAGACTGTCTCGGGAAGTCGTAAGATCTTTGTTGTAACATACACGGATGAATGAAACGTACATCTCCATGAGCAAGAGCAGAGAAGACATGGGTATAATCAATGTAACGGCATTGAAAATCTCATTAGCAAGAATCGACTCTTCTTCTGCCTCTTCCTCCGCCAGCTGTTCTACCTGCGTCGCCTGAGGTACTTTCTTGAGAATACCCGTGTCATTGATAATGCGCCACTGTTCTTCCTCAGAAATCTCAACAGCCTGTTCAGAAGAACTAGATGGTTTCGAGTGTCCTTTGCGATTTTTGGCCATTGAGAGTGGGATAGGCACGAGACGTTCTTAAGTGGTGTACGCTCTCGAGCGCGGCAAATTGCCACGCGATAGTCCTTCGTTTGGTGATCGACATTTTCTCGATTGAGCCTCAAGCTTGTGCCTGGCTTGCCTACAGCTTTTGCATCGTTGAGCACCTCAATGGCGGACGACCAGCAGGACCTTTTACGTATTCTTGAGGCTCACGGCCAGCAATTTTTAGAATCGTTTCCTTCCCCAGCATTGAACGGGAAGAGGAAGACCGAGGAAGAAGAGGGAAAGAAAGAGGGAAAGAGAAAGCGACAGAAAACTGAATTGGACCAGAACAAGTCGGATGAATCCGAAGCAGAGTGGACGGGATTCGATAGCATTTTGAGCGACGACGAAGTCGGAGAAGAGGAAGAAGATGACCCTGGTGACGGTATGCCCATGCTTGATTCTCGTTCAAGCGTCATGGTTTGACCTTAGGCATCGGCAGAAGACGATCAGTTCGTTTATGAGACACATCTACACCAGCCCGATGTTGTTGTTTTCTCGGATGTGCAAGTTGGATCGTCCTCGAAATCGGTCAAGGCTCAGATGAAGGCCTTTATGGTGGGTGAGCCCATTCTTCCTACGATGTGTTCCAGCTTACTCACTGGTCATCAAAGAGTTCCAAAGTCACCAAACTTACACAAGACGTACGAGTCAATCCCTCTAATGGAGGAGTATCGGAAGAAGACGATGATGAATTGTATGTGGTTTTATTACTCGCAGTTTGAGTATTCCTGACGCTGTTCCGCCAGAACAAATGCACAGAACGATGCGCTGCTTCATCGTTTAGTACATACTCAGATTCTTTCTGGCTCACTCAAACCGGACTTGGATCTCAAACCTGCACAGCGTAGGAAGGCCCTCGCGGGACGCGTATTGGAGGCGTCTGGTAAGGCTAAATTGGGTAAAGGAGAAAATGCTGTGCGGTCTGCGGAACGAAATCGTGCGGCGCAGCACGTGCGAGAAGGCATATTAGAGAAGCAGAAGGAGAGAAATCGAAAGGAGTTAGAGGAGGTCAGTGCTCTGTTTCATGACCAACTGCTTTTTATGTACTCATCATTTCCATGACAGGCAAAACACATGGGGAACTATCATCCGACACTCAAGGGTCTTTTCGATGCTTCTGCTTCAAAGACTCGAAACAAGAAGAGGGAGAAAGGGCTCAAATTAGGTGTTGGTTCATTCAAAGGAGGTATTCTAAGACTCGGTAGAAACGAAATTGAAGCCGCAGAGCGTGGTAGTTTTGGGGGACGTAGTAGAGGTTCTCATAGGAGGGGTGGCAAGAGGTAGTTTCCAGCATTCACCCACATATATATTTTATGTGTTGTTAGGCAGGCTCAAAACGGAGAGCTATAGTACAACAGCGGGATAAATACGGAATACTGAGGGGTTCAATGAGTCTGTCTGGGTGTTAGCAGAGTCTGTGTCTTTTCATTCACCGCCTTGTATCATACTCGTCCCTATATGATAGTCCGCTCGAGGAACCACTCGACCTGGAGTCGCCTCTGCACCAATTATAGTCCCGTTAAATCTACGAGGTTCGGGAGTTTCATCCAAATGCCTTACCCTGTTCTATGGCGCCTATGATGATCCCTGCGGAGGGCATCTGGAGGCTCATAATCGCGATCATATGATCTTGCAGAACGCTCGGAGTATCGGTCGTGGCGAGGACTAGATCTGCCCAATGTATCATTGGAACGACTCCTACGTTGCAGGCTCTGTCAGCCGTACAGATTGGAGACCAAATAATATTTACTCACCCAGTGGATCGCTGATTGTATGGGTCGATATAGACCACATTCGGGGTATCACGGTGTCGTCGATGTTCTTCCCTGTCTCGCGACGCATGACTACTAAAGTGATGGTCAGATATCTCCTTCATGCTCATGAGAAAACCAATCATACCGATGGCTTCTGTCTTCATCATAGTAACCATCGGGGCATAAACACGCGATGAGGCATGCGGATTGCCACGGTTCGACAAATATTCCCTGTTAATAGCTCACGTCAAACTGCGCGAAGACGATCATGATTGCGAATTTCACCTATCATCGCGTCGGGAAGAGCCACCCCGATGAGCTGACCTGTCTTCGGTAGGACAATAATCATCGGAACGGCTCCCGATAGATATCTTGTCATCACTGAAGCCAGCTCTACCAGCAGATAATTGTATCTTTTTTTATTCAAAGTGAACATCGTGGAGACTGACCTGCAGATCTCTCGACCATATTGATCTTGAACAATGACAGGACGTGGCCGTCGTGGCCTGTAATTGCCGCTGAAGTCGCCGACACTGTAGGTCGTGGAGATTTAACACACTCATTATTAACGTAAAAAGACTCTGTAATACTCACCGCGTGAGCTCGTTACCATCTTCGTCCTCGAAGATGACAGGTGCGCCACCGGGTATGATGTAATACTTGTCCTTCTTGCCGTTTTTTCCATGCTCCACAACAACAATGACAGGATATTCCTCGTCCTGTGACTGGTCCTGCCAATGCATAGAAAAATCTCCAGGCTGAATGCAGCCGATGTATCAGCATGAGAACGTCGGAGGAATTTGATATGAACTAACCCTAGGGATCTCCTCACGATCCCTATTACGTCGTTCGTGATGGTAAGGTGCAGATTGCATAATATTAGGGCGAATGCCCTCGCGGGGCACGTTATTCACCAGCACCGGTTCATGTCGTGTCTCGTGAACGGTGGCCATCGGCCTCATGAGTGGATCATAGAGCGGAGTGCCGTGCGCAGCAGAGGTGGCTGCAGATGCGGCCGGATAAGTCCCATGATCAGCAAATGCCTGCTGCAGGCGGGTAAGAGAACTCTCGCGCTGTACGAGAGGTACTGGGTCATCGTTCCGCGAAATGATCTCGTGGAAAGACTCTGTGTCGTCACTGGGAGCATGGCGCATGGAGGGGTGCTCGTCGGGGTATTCCACGACCGTCGCCTGATGAGTTCGGCCCAGGTACAAGTCCTGCATCATGTGAAAATCAGCAACAGCACTTTTTTCTTAAAAGACAGAGCAGCAAATGCACCTGATCTTCTCTGCGGTGTGGCTACAAAGATATTCAATATAACCTTTAACAAAAGGACGCCAGCTACGCACCCTTTTACCGCTGGCTGGCTTCCTCGATAATACTCTGCGCCAGGCAGAGGGCTGTCGAGACTCGCGCCCGCGGTCATCGTATCCATAGTCGTAATACTCTGGTGCGGCATCATAACCCTCGTATTGAGCGTAGGCGTCACGACCATGCTCTCTTGAGGAGCGACCGATACTTGGGAACAAGCGAGGCATCCCGAGAGGCAACAATCAAAACTCAAGTTAGAGGAAGGTAGACAGATGCCCGCAGGGGTCTGAGAGATGGAAGTCAAGGTCAAGTAGCGGGCGTTAGGGGTACTGCAGTCTTGTTATCAGTTTGTCGACGCATGCATAAGCCACAAATAATCCACCAAGGCGTCTTGGCGGACATCGTGGAGGGCATGCGGATGCCGTGTTGAAGAAGTCGTGTCTGAGAAGAGCACAGGTGGTGCCGTAGATGCGTGTTTAGGCTTCCCGCAAGCCAAAATTGAGATATGATGATGCGGCTACTTTGCGGCCGGTTCTCAGTATGAATATCTATGAGCGCTTCGTGGCTCGAGAATAAATAGCTGATGCATCTGCATGTCAACACGCTTTCCGTGAGAAGATTCGACCATGCTGTATCGGTTGGCTTCCACACCAGATGCTGGGAAATGAACGGAAGCAAGGCCTACAGGCTTTTCACTTGTTCGTTTCGCTCGAGATCTGACTTTTGGTGTGAAGGAATACTACATTCTGTATGCAAGCAGGCATTCACTGCAAAAATTATCGATGTACAATACCCTAGCATTCCTATGAGTCCAGGAAGGAAGCTGAATTGAATTTGAACTTACGTCCGACCCAGCCAGCGAAGGCGTAACCTATATACCACGTGCGTGATTTTCGCTCCAGTGTAGTTGTTTCACCTGAGTCAAGGCTTGTGAGACCTTGCTGATCGCGTCAGCCGTTTGCCCAATCGAGGATACATCCACAACGGGGGCGCTTGCAAGGTACTTCAAGCGACCAGACAGTGTATAAAGGCTCAGCTCCAGCGACTGAGCAGAAACTCCAAGCGCAGATGAAGTCGAAGACGTTGCAGGCTATTCAAACAATATGAATGCGTGCAAAGGATGTCATAGCAAAGAACACGTACTGGGAGCATCATTGGAACCTCAGAGGCGAGATAGGGATGAGTCTGATATGAATGCATGGGCTAAGGAGCAAACGAATCAATTTGTGTCGCGGACAATTAGACCATGTAGATGTACTGGTGTCTCAGGTTTTTCTATAGCCTTTTCCTTTCCCTTGCTAGTTAGTACAGCTCTTGAACCAGATGAAACTGCTGGTCTCGACTGTGTAACATGGCTGAGTTGGTGGGATTCAGGCTCAGTAGTCGAGTTAAAAGGAACTAGACGATCCTGGCCTAATGCGTCCTTTCCGTCAACATAGACAGACCCGCAAATCACGCACTCCTAGGTTATACCTTGTTACTATGTAAAAGATCACTGATGGCTATTCGGCTGACCTTGCGAGGATCCTTCTCCGGTCCCGCCTTAGGTGGACGAACAAGGGGCACACCATAACAGTCCGTATTTGGACATTCATCAGCTAGCATCGTCCATCCCCTTAACATTCGTCTTCCAATCTCAGCAGATGCGGTGTCTGATTGCAGACGTCGACGCAGTATTTCTTCTGTGTCCACAGGAAGGGCGAATGTAGGAGAGCTAAGAGCACTGGAGACTTCTGTCGGGGTGTCGAGGAACGTGATATATGACTACCTGAAGAGACACTCGGAGAAGCCGTGATATCAGGACCTGCGTTAGGCTGTGCACTCTCAGCTTGAAGTGAACTCCCAGGTGATGGACTCGAATCGCAATTTGCACAAAAATACGAGTCAGGAGAAGTCGGAGAGCGCATAAGAGGGACTTTGGAACACTTTGCACATATTTTATCTGTCAAAATCTGAGCAGAAATTGAATCTGTCTGCTACAAGTCAGAGTTTCACGACAACGTACCCAACCCTTGAGCATGTACTCCCCCAACTTCCCAGATACATCGACGATTGAGGTCATTTTTTGCTACCGAAGCTGAGCAGAAACTAAACGTTGATGAAGACCGTCAGCTGACGAACACAGAAAGCAGAAGGGAAACAAGAACAGGAGGCATGTTTAGATCTCGTACTGAGACCGTGACGTGACGAGATCGGGAATTCATCACGTGCAGAGCGCGAAATAGTTCCACGTCGATCGTGAATTTCCTCGGTGGCAGCAAAATCCTGGGGAAGTGCACCCACCACGCTGGCAGTCCTATTTGTCTCGCTCTCAGCGGAACTGACGGCATTACATGAAGTGGCTCGCGTCTTGCCCAAGAAGCCTCCTCGCGGTCCTGATAATTGGTCTGGAAGGTCACAATTTGTCTTATGGCCCTGCCAAAGGTCTTGTCGAAGCGAGTGGATGGACAACTGCAAGGAAGCTTAGTACAAGGTATGTGATGGTCTCTTCCTATTCACCTTACATGCGCAACGAGAATATGTAGGGAGAAAGCGCGTGATTTGTGGTATCACGGTTTCAACAACTACATGAAGTACGGTATGTTAATCTCGCTCCAATACTGACAGGTGCTCTATTAATGTGATGCATCCCTTTCTCTTAGCCTTTCCCCTGGATGAGGTATGTATGAGAATGCTTTGTCTAGTGCCACAGGCCGAAATTGAATTACGTACAGCTTGCCCCTCTTTCTTGCACCGGTAGAGGTCCAGATTGGCATAATCCGTACAGCGCACCATATTATTGTGTATTTTTTCCGACAACTGATTTGTGGTTCTTTCAGCGCTAACTATGCAGCGAACGATGTTGCTGGCAACTTCTCTGTAACGCTGATAGATGCCCTCGACACATTTGTGGTTCTCAACGATCCCCCAGGATTCGAGCGCGCTGTCCACGATATTATTGATTGGGTTTCCTTCGATGTGAACACCAAACCCCAGGTGTTCGAAACGAATATCCGAGTACTTGGTGGCCTTCTCTCTGGACACTTATTCGCGAACCAAACAGGACAGCCATATCATCTGCCCTGGTATCGCGGGGAGCTCCTTGCGCTGGCTCGCGACCTAGGAAACAGATTACTGCCCGCCTTTCAAACTCCTACTGGTCTTCCGTATGCTAGGGTGGTTAATCTAAATTGTTATTACTACATAAGAAACTTACTCCGGTACAGCTAAATCTCCGGCATGGTGTCCCCAAAGGCGAATCAATTGAGACGTGTGCGTCTGTCAGTACAACTAACAATTGCATATCACAGATCTGTTGTTTAGGCACCGCTGGCGCAGGCTCTCTGATCATTGAGTTCGGTACACTCAGTCGTTTGACAGGCGACGAGCGTTTTGAAAAAGCCGCATATAAGGCATTCTTTGCGCTCTGGAATCGCAAATCAGACCTTGGCTTAGTAGGCAACACAATCAGCACGTGGACTGGTGTACGTTCATGTCCAATCGTTAACCCGCGTACTCATTCATTTGAATACCACCGAAAGGCATGGCTTCATCCAGAAGTGAGCGGCGTCGGTGCAGGGATTGACTCGTTTTATGAATACGCACTGAAGTGGTATATCATGAGCGGTAGGTTAAACTGTTCCTATTACTAGCAACTCTGATTGATAGTTTGATGTGACTATAGGCGAAGTCGAATTCTTGGACGTCTGGCAGGAAGCATATGCTGCAATAATGCGCTACTCTCGATCACCAGATGGATTTTGGGTATGTCTATTTGACATGTATCAATACGGTTGCATTGGCTTATGCCTGACAAGTATCGTAATGTGAATATCCACACTGTAAGATCTGATGTACTTGATTAAGACCTCGCAGACCAACTCATCTCAGATTCAGGGCGATGTTTCCTTCGCAACCTTCGATTCTTTGTCTGCATTCTGGCCGGGCCTACAGGTCTTGGCAGGTGATGTTGAAAATGCGATAAAGTCTCATTTGATCTGTGAGAATTGCTTCGATTGTCTTATCTATCCTATTGAAACATTAGCATGATTGATAGACTGGAACATCTGGCGTGGATTTTCTGGATTACCAGAAATATGGGACATGAGCTACCGTCAGGCGACGTCTTTCCAATATCCACTACGACCTGGTGAGGGTTGTTGAACTTGGATAGATTTAGCTGCTTATTGAATCAATGCGGAGCAGAGTTTGTAGAATCCACCTGGTACCTCTATCGTGTAAGCATGGTCTATCAAACTGTTTTCGTCCAACTTACCTGTTCAGTAGGCGACGCGTGACCCATTTTACTTGGATATAGGATGTACGTTCAATATGCCTTCCTATTACATACCATTGCGAGCTCAATATTTCGAAGTGCGCATTTTGCATGATATCACAGCTCGCGGAAAAGTGGACTGTGGGATTGCTGGCATTAGCGACCTGCGAACTAATGCCCGCGAGGATCGTATGGAGTCATTCGTTCTATCTGAAACCTTGAAGGTTTGAGTTCGACGATGACGATTAGTCAGAAACTGACCACAACTCGCCAGTATCTCTACCTGCTATTTGATGAAGCCAACCCCATCAACGGCGACGATTCTAACTTCGTTTTCACCACAGAAGGCCATATATTATCTTTAGATCGTAATCGCATCAAGCCGCTATCTTCTGTTCGCCGCAAGCTACGAAGGGTGGAACATGTTCAATGTCCCGCATACCAGCCTATAATAATTGCGTACGACGATTGGGACTCGGAGAATGGTATGTCTGGTGGCATCCGCTCCAGACCGGATGTCGATTACGTTAGAGAGCTTATCGGTATTCGTCCTACCGACATTGACATTCAAGCGTGGTCCCCAAGTGGTTGGTGTGCTATACCGAAGGTGGATCTATACGTGAGCATCCTCGTTTTTTCTTTCTGGATATTATTACCAACACATTGCTATTTCTGTAGTCATACGACTTCGTCTTATCCGCTGATGGTCAGACTGTCTCAGAGGACCTCCACCCGACAACTGACAAGATTATATCGGTTGCTGATGGGTACGTTTTGCATAATGTGACCGGTATTAGGGCACATATCGTTAGTCGTCTCGACGGGAAAGGGTACGATGTGACCAAACGTGAGTAATCACCAATACAAATGGGGGCTTTTGTACTGATGATAGCTCTAGTCGGACCCTATGCGGTGAAGACCGGACAACTCGTGTACATCAACGATACTGCCCTAACGCTTGCGCCAGTCGCCAGTATGAGTGCTCCAGACGGCCGACGAAGCAGGCGTAGTCCAGAAGTCGAACTCCGACTCTATCTCGACTACGTTGACCCGCTATTCCATCTGCAACAGCCTGCGGCGCATGACATGATTACTGAAACGATAGTCGTCGCCTCTACCGCGCTATTTGGTGGCGATCCTGCACCCTCCGACCCCGGGGAGAAGATTCTCCCATTCGGACGAGGAGAGGGAACACGCGTTGTCCGGGATCACGAGAATCCATATGGATGTGTGCCCTACTCTAAACCGTTCAACATGGATGCTGTTGTTGTACGGCGCGGAGAGTGTACCTTCCTTGAGAAGCTGGTTCTAGCACAGATTGCAGGGGCCTCCGGCGTGGTCGTTCTTGGTGATGAAGACAATCACATCAATCCTTCCGCAGATGCAGACGAACTCGCAGCGGTGGGAGATGCGATCAATGATGTTACGATGGTTGTGCTGAGGCGATCAGAAGCAGAGTCACTTGTGGCCTTATTAAGCACCGTAGAAAGGCATGGACTAGGGCAGGTCATGCTAGTCGTGGAACCATGGGGAGGGACTCCTGCAGACAACTGGAGGGGTAGTGAAAATGCATCCGGGGACGTCGGTCGTGTATTGTATCTAAACGGCCATCCATTGCTCAACACGAGATTACTAGTCTAGAGATGAGGCTGTATATGTACCTATGAATACAACGTTAGATCGGCGTTCGTCTACTCGTCAACCTTTACAATGGAATACATTGGCGCATCAAGTTTGTCGGCCGCATGGAGGAAAGTTAGTTCGATGATGAACAAGTACTCCAAAGTCTTTCCCCCAAGCTTCGCGACCAATTCGCCCGCTGCTTTTGCTGAACCGCCTGCGAAGATGGACATTCCGTCACGAAACGTGCAACGGAAGGATGAGCAGAACACACCGGTAGCAATCAGGTCATCCACGATGACAACGTTCTGTCCCGGCATGATTGCATCGGACTGCATCTCAAACGTATCCTGTTTAATGGATGAACGTGGTCAAGACCATTGTGCAGAAATCGTGCGAGGATTCGAGTTACCGCTCCGTATTCCTTCTCATATGTTACAGCTACACACTCGCCAGGAAGCTTGCCCTTCTTTCTGACCGGAGCGAATGCAGCTCCCAGCCTCATTGCAATGATCGGTCCAAGAAGAAATCCCCGGGCATCGAGGCCTACAACAACATCGATTTTCTTCGATGGCGACCGTGCAAGCGTATGAGATGTCAAGCGATGCACAAAGTGTGTTATGAGCGTCTCAAAGGCAATGGGGTTCCGGAGAAGGGGAAATATGTCTAGAAAGTTTATGCCCTATGCTTCATGTCAGAAATACCACATCGGAGGGCAGAATGTCATCTTT
This sequence comes from Grifola frondosa, assembly GCA_001683735.1. NCBI lineage: Eukaryota > Fungi > Basidiomycota > Agaricomycetes > Polyporales > Grifolaceae > Grifola > Grifola frondosa. Next base: position 468,458 of record LUGG01000010.1, read on the forward strand.
ACTACCTTCTTAGGGTAGTCCGGGAACGTCCTCAATAGACCTGTCAAATACTCGACGTCGGCCATTGTGAATGGTCTTGGTTGAGCGTGAAGGTATAGCGAGCTCAGATTCCATGTGGATCTTTACGATCGTGCGCAAGATAATACTTTTGAGTTTGCACTAATTAATGATGCTAACTGGGACTTCGCGATAGCATATAATTAGGGGTTTCAAGTATCGTGTTCAACGATTTCGAGTCCATTAATGCAGAAATATCCCTAGAGCTCAATGGAGGATGGCAAAGCAACTCAGAAAAATGCAAGGGATACTATATCGTGATCATAGATTGGTCATACCCTTGCAGCATAAAAAGAAGACCATGGATACAAATGCGACGACAAACTAGGACTTTTACACGGACTCGAGAATCTCAGGCTCCTTGAAGTCCTTGACCACACGAGTGCCAGTCTCCTGCATTCAACATGCAATAAGAATCCACAGGTGCAAGAGGGAACAAGGAGTGTACTCACGTCTGTCGACTCGCCGTGGAGCTCAAGTAGCTTCGACATATCGAACTTCGGCGCCTTCAGAATCTTCGCCTTGTGGATATAGACATTCTGGAGGGGATAAATGCCTCTCGCCGCCTTCTCGATCTCGCGACCAATCGCCTCTGGCACGAACTTCTGTACCAACTCCTTCAAATCACAACTCGACGCTTCCCGGGTCATGATCTCGAACATCTTTTTCCGGATCTCCCGGATCTGACTTGACTGCGCGTACGTCGTCTTCTTGACCTGTGAAGGCCGACGCTTCGTGAAACCGATAGCGAACAGGCGGAGAAGGTAACCGTCGGTCGTCTTCACGTCGACGTGTGCCTCGATAAGTGTCTGCCACTTGCGCACAAGGGAGCGGAGCTTGTCAGAGGTGAAGCTCATGCCGTGGAAATTTGTCAGACAGTTTCTTTCCCTGGACCTCATCAATCCGTAGCTTGATCTTGCGGAACGCCTGCTCCTCATCCTTGTTCAGGTCTGCAAGCGAGAGTTCAACAATACGACCCTTGAGAGAGTCGTTGGCATTTTCTGAACTTTGATAAGTAATCCAATAACACAGACGTTACAAATGACACGCACTAAGGCCCTGAGACCGGTTGACAAGGGTCTTGCCAACGTTCTTAACCTCGAAGATGGAAGGCGCCTTGATATCGTACCAATCTTCGGACGCAAACCGCTCAACAACATGCAATACACTGAACGGACGTTCAACTCACCCTTGCGGGAGAAGGGGTCAACGACCTTCTTCTTGATACCCTTCTTGCCCTTAGACAAACGCTTGTTCTGTCAACGTATCCTCATGTTAGAAATCGAGCCCGAGAACGGTGTCGTCAGAATCTGGTGCCACACAGACCTTGCCAACAGCCATATTGAGTCAAAGGAGAATGCGGGTTAATGGAGACCGCAAGGAGGAGCCGGCACTTGGACGGGCTGAGTTTTGGGATACGATATGCAGCAGTCACGGAGCTGGCCTAGGGCTGGACTGTGGGAAACCTACGCTGTGGCTGAAAACCTTACTTTGCAACTATAATCATGATCCCACGCCACCATGTCCCCATGGCTCCAACTCTCACTCGCACTCAGTTTGACAAAGCTTGTAAATTGTTCGTCGCTTTCTGTAGCGATGATGCTGCTCATGCATTTCCACGAGGCTCTTCTTGTGGTTGGGCTTGGAAGGAACACGTTGTGCGCTCGCTGGCATATCTTATTGCTTAAAACTTAAACGGTCTTCAGTCTCTTCCTGGACTCGGCTTTTTGTCCCGATCAATTTTGCTTTCGCGGAACTCCGGCAATACCCTCAATGGTGAAGTAGAAGGACAAGATGACATCGGTCTAGCGACCTCGGATGATAGCGAGGCTTGTTCTCCGTCTGCGGATCTTTTGACATCCCATCAATCTGTTGTGTATTCCCCGACTTTCCAAGTGCCGACGTTCTACTTTACCCTGCACGACACCAGTGCGTGTGCCCTTTGGACGTATCCTGCGACACTTCTGACTTAGCACAGCCGGCTCCCCTTTGTCTTTGGACGACATACTACGATCACCTCTCTTTGACCGCATGCGTTACCTGAAATGGAGACTGGATCCTTTGCGTTGATGCTACCAGACTCATCTTTTGCTTTGCTGTCCCAAGGCGAACACCCCACCCTGGGCACTCCATCCTGGTATTTCCACCCTGTCGTACTGCCGAAGTAGTTGGGGATCATGTCAGAAGTACGACGGAGTGAGTGGACTGAGGATGATTATCTATTACGGTGGATGGAGGTGTGGTTTTGGTTTTAGGCAACGTTGTCGATTTTAGCTCTGGAATATAAACGTTATGTTGTCTCCCTCATGCATAAGGGTTGTCGGTTGCCATATATTTTTGCGATGTGTGCTCTGGAGCTGGTGAACGATTTTGGAGAGTGCGGGACGGTGCGGGGAGGCATTTAGCGCTGGTGTAATCAGCTGTTTTCTCGCTTTTCACGACTGTTCGGCGGAGCGTGACAGCGTCGGTCATGCATTTCCGAGTCTTTATAAGAGGCCGAAGGCAGAGGACATACGAGTCGACATCTTCGTTCCACACCGGTGCTGTCGGTGCTTTACGCAGGTCTCTCGTCCTATTTCGTTGAGACGTACTTTTCCAGTCGTACGATCCCAAATTATCGACAGGCCCGCCGCCAATTATCGATCAGCCGTCCAGCGGATATAAAGCTGCAATCTTCTTGTGATGCTCGCTACTCGTTTTTCTATTCCTTCCAACGCTACCCGTCGACAACTTCGAACATTCGTCCGCGCAATGGTTTGTGCTGTTTGTTCGGGTACCTGAAACCCACTGACACCCATATGTAGTCCTCACGCGAAGCTGTCATCGTTGCGGCGTCCCGGACACCCGTTGGCTCCATTAACGGTGCACTGAAGACTCTGACCGCACCGCAGTTGGGTATCGTTGCCCTCAAGCATGCGTTCGAGCAGTCGAAGGTGGACCCCGCCGTAGTTGAGGAGATCTACTTCGGCAATGTCGTCCAGGCCGGTGTTGGCCAATCACCCGCTCGGCAGGTCGCACTCGGGGCTGGAATGAAGTCGAGTTCAGATGCTACAACGATCAACAAGGTTTGCGCCAGTGGTCTTAAGTCGATCATGCTCGCCGCGCAAAGTATCGAGACTGGCTACAAGAGCGTTGTTGCTGCTGGTGGCATGGAGAGCATGAGCAATGCACCGTGAGTCGTGAAATGCTTCTTTATTGTGGTCGTGACTAACCTAGCGGTGTCAGCTTTCTTTTGCCGCGCCAGAACCCCGTATTTGGTAAATTCACGACCAGGGATTCCCTTGAGAACGATGGTCTCTGGGATGTTTACCACCAGTTTGCCATGGGCAACTGCGGTGAGCACTCTGCAGAGAAGCACTTCATTTCTCGAGAATCACAAGATGAGCACGCCATCGAATCATATAGGCGAGCGGAGCGGGCATGGAAGGAAGGAGCCTTCGATGCGGAAATCGCTCCCGTCACGATCAAGGGTAAGAAGGGCAACACCATCGTAAAGGAAGACGAGGAATACAAGCGCGTCATTTACGAGAAGATCCCACTCTCCAACCCAGTTTCAAGAAGCAGGGTGGTAGCATCACTGCCGCGAACTCTTCTAGTTTGAACGATGGCGCATCTGCGGTAATTGTCATGTCTGCGGAGAAGGCAAAGGAGCTTGGCGTCAAGCCTCTGGCGAGGATCGTTTGTAAGTTCGCCATGTTCTGTCGTGTTATTGGTGTACTGTCTCACCACCTTTCTTTCTACAGCGTACGCAGATGCTGGCGTGGAGCCCATTGATTTCCCCAGTGCTCCTGCGTTCGCTATCCCGCTCGCTCTGGAGAGGGCTAACCTCAAGGTTGAGGATATTGCTCAGTTCGAGATCAACGAGGCATTCTCCGTCGTTGTCCGGATCGCTGAGAAGCTCCTTAGCATTGACCCTGCGAAGGTCAACGTCAACGGGTATGCACTAGTTGTTATCTTAACTTCGCTGGGAGCTGACTTCGTTGCTTAGTGGCGCGGTTGCACTTGGCCATGCTATCGGAAACTCTGGCTCGCGTATCATCGTCTCTCTTGTACACTCACTGAAATCTGGCGAGTATGGTGCTGCGGGTATCTGCAACGGGGTAAGCCTCTCCCTCATGTCGTAATCTACCATGTGGACGTTAAGATGAATTGTTTGATAGGGTGGTGCTGCGTCCGCGATGGTGATTCAAAAACTGTAGATTTAGATTAATCTGGTCAGAATTGTATCGCTGTCTCATCTGCTATTGTATCTATGCAATTTCAAGGAATGCTGGTGTGCCTTTCGTTCCTGATTGCACGACGTGTGAGTCTCGAGTATGGATGCCGCGCTATTTTGATGACATGCATCACTTGTGGCCGGCAGCGTCTGCCGTCACCGAGTGCATTCTTGCTATCGTCTACGGGGGTTCTTTTTGAGCTAGTCTTGTCTTAGGAACAGCAAGCCGTGGGCTTATCTCCCACTTTTAGTTTCAGTATCACTTACCCGTGCTCTTTCCATAGACTCAATTGGTATCTCCCAGGTCTTGGCACCACCGAACGATCACAAGATATGTTCAAATGGGCCTTAAGTATAAGCTAGTTGCTCGTGATGCTGATTCTCTGTGGAATCAGTTCTTCATATCTCTTTGACCCGTTGCGCCGTTTCTCTTCCTCGTTTGTGCAACCAACATGACTTCTCTCCAGGACCGAAACTCAGTCGACGTATCGGCAGAGAAGACTGATCTCGCTCGAGATGAGAAGGACGTATTCGATGCCAGCGTCTCCATTGTGGATAGCACAGATGGCGATGAGGCCCTCAAGCTCGTGGGCAAGGAGCGGGAAGTGCAGTTCAGCGAAGAGTACAATAGGAAGCTGCGGCGGAAACTGGTGCGTACGCTTGGAGGCGATGATAGCGGACCATGCTGATGCGCGGTCAATCATAGGACTTAGTGATTCCACCTCTTTGCGCGGCTGTGTACTTCACCCAATTTCTGTTAGTGTGAGCCGTGAGTCTGCTTGATGAGATGCTGATATGGTTAATCTCGCAGTGACAAGACTTCGCTCAATTATGCAAGGCAAGAATATTTGGATATTCAAGTTGGAGATGCTTACGTCAGTTCTACAGCATCATGGGTTTTCCCATCGTTGGCCAGGTTAGTGATTAGTATCATGACCACAGTCTACATGCTGAGGACGTCCAAAGCACTATAACTTGGTTTCGCTTGCGTTTTATCTCGGTAGAGTTATTGTTTACCAGTTACAAGGCAAGATTACTCACCGTGTAATCCACAGGGTTCTTAATTTGGGAGTTTCCGACGGTATACATCTCTCAGAAACTCAGGGTTTGTCGTTCCATGCTGTTCTGCTTGAATGCTGTACGATAAAGAACAGGTGGCCAAGTATCTTGGTGCAAACATCATAGTGTGGGGTATTGTTCTCATGTTGCATGCCGCTACGACATCGTTTGGTGGCTTTTTCGCCTTGCGTGTCATATTGGGTGAGTTGATATTTGCCTGCATTATCCCCTAGTCTGTATTCAGTCCACCGTGTCAGGCATGTGCGAGAGCTGTGTAGCGCCGATCTTGATACTCATTATATCAATGTTTTACAAGAAGGATGAACAGGTAAGAGTGTCATGTACTCACAAGGTGCCGCAATTGACTGATTTGTAGGGCACTCGAATATCATGGTTCTACGTTATGGTGAGCCAATCTTTTTTTTTCGCGGTGTCTTCAACTAATTGAAGCGATTTCTTAGAATGGTTAACGGTCTTACTTACTACCACTAAGTCTCTTCAAGCTCACATTTCGTACTGTCAGGCTTGACGCAAGTCTTCGGCGGGTTTGTTGCATACGGGATCTCATTCTACGAGGGACATCGCATCGCTCCATACAAGATTATCTACATTCTCCTTGGAGGGTTGGCTGTTATTGTTGGACTCTGTGTGATGATTTGGATGCCCGATTCCCCAGTGCATGCTCGAATGCTATCGAGAGAAGAGCGGATTGCAGCCCTCGAGCGTGTTCGTGATGATCAGGGCGGCACCGAGAACAAGAAGTGGAAGAAGGATCAGATCATTGAAGCTTTACTCGACATCCGTACTTGGCTCATCGCATTGACAACATTGCTAAGTAAGTTTCCCGTTTACGGTCTCATGTCGTCAAGTGTCTGACAATTTCTACAGCAAGTATCCCGAACGGTGGACTAAGCAACTGTGAGTCTCTGAACCAGTTCCTTTGCGGGACCTTACCGAATCCATCCGTAGTCAGTAACATTATAATCAAGAGCTTTGGTTATACGTGGGGTCTTCCTCGCACGGTCGTAGAGCTTTCCACTCAGTATTTGCCACAGATCTAAACAAACTTTGATCTTGTCGACACCTGGAGGAGCAGTGGCTTCTCTCACGGTTTTACTGTGTGGTTGGTATTCGGACCGGAAGGTATCTCGAACGTTGTACTCCTCTCGTGCGGTTCAAGATTGACCATTGTGAATGTAGAACGAGCGAATGATCCCGATCGTCTTTTGTTTGATTCCAACAATTATCGGCACAGCCATGTTAATTGGCCTGAATAACTCTGGGAATAAGGGTGCACTGTTGTTTGGTGAGCTATCATTTACATCTCTCAGAGATATGATGCTCAATACCCTGAATCCTGATAGCATCTTACCTGATCGGAACGTTTGGAAGTGCTCTTTCTACAGTCTACGCTTACAACGCTAGCAATACGAGTGGTCACACGAAGAAGGTATTGTACTGGCTTCGGCCGCTATTGTTTTCCACTTACGAATCGCCATCGCAGAATACTATCAATGCTATAACTCTGGCCACATTTAGCCTTGGAAACATTGTTGGCACGGAGATCTTTCAACCGAAGGATGCTCCGGCCTATATTCCTGGCAAGGTCGCCATCATGATTTTGCTAACAGTCCAACTTTTCGTATCTTTTCTTCTACGATGGATCAATCTGCATCTCAACGCAAAGAAGCGGACAAAGCTCGCCGAGGAGAAAGCTCGTCGCGGATGGACTGATGATGATGTGCAGAAGGAACGCGAACGTCACGCTTTTCTCGACTTGACTGATAAACAGTGAGTCTCTTATCGGTCCTGATTTTGGTCTAACTCACACTGTCCAGGAACATGTTTTTTGTCTACACAGCGTAACGGATATCTCGCACTGTGTATCGAGCGACTTGACAGAATGATACGTGAAATCTTGGACCCGACAGTTCCATGAGAGTTTTGGTCTGTACGACTTCCTGCCAAATCGATACATCAGATGCCAACGGGTGCATTCATATTTCATCGGTATCGTTCATCCGGATTCTATGTTTGCGTAGCGCAGTATCGTGAATACGGCGCGGTACGTCTGCTCAGAGTTGACGCCAGAAGCCATATGACCAACTATTCATCTTGAATGCCCACAATCTGACCTTCATATTCATTGATGCCGCTCGGCACCCAACGGGATATTTTTCTTCACCTTTATAATCGTTGATGATATCTTATCAGCCCGTCTTCCAAATACTCTCAAGAAAGTAGGGGACCCGCATGCTCCAATAAGGTCAGCTTCTTATCCCATCCGCAATCTCTTTCTCACCCCCTCCTTTACTTAGAACGCCCTATCTATTTCCTCAGGAGTATTTAGTAGGGTCTTCCGAAAGTCATGTCTTACCGGCTGCCATTACGATTGTGCCCGATGGACTACATTGCTAGAGACGCTAGCCTCACGCGAAAAGCTTCAGATGACTTCAAGGAGAAACTTGATATTACAGATCTCTCTGAGGTCAACTTAAGGGACAAAGATGAAGCGCTCAAACTCGTCGGACTGGAAAGAACTGCGGTATTCAGTGAAGAATACTATGCAAAGTTGCGCCGGAAACTAGTATGCAAACGTTTGCGACTTTCTCTGTGAAGATTACTCAATCTGTGTAGGATTTGACGATCCCACCTCTCTGTGCTGCAGTGTACTGCACCCAGTATCTGTATGATCTATAGCATATATTCAGATTATATGAAGGTTAACCATGCTTTCAAAGGGACAAGACGGCATTGAGTTATGCAAGGTGAGTTGTGTGTTTTGCTGAACGTGAGTTCCCTGCCGCTCATCATCAACAGCATCATGGGATTTCCCGTTGTTGGTCAGGTATATATGAGGGATTGTTATGCCGTCCATGCCGCGAATTGATATCGTCTATCTTCTTCAGCAATACAATCTCGTGGCTCTATCCTTTTATGTCGGTGAGTATCTCAAATCGGACACATCTTTTCAATTCTGATGTTGGATAATTCCTTGTTGCCATAGGATTCCTTTTCTGGGTTTTTCCTACGATGTATATCGCACAGAGGCTAAGGCTGGGAAAATATCTCGGCGCGAATATTGTTGCATGGGGGATTGTTATGATGTTGCACGCCGTTCCTCGATCGTTCGGCTCTTTTTTCGCTATGAGACTCCTACTGGGTATGCATTCATCATTCAATCCTCGACATGCCCTCATGGGACAACAGGAATGTTAGAAAGTTGTGTGTCACCGGTGTTGGTGCTCATCATCTCAATGTTCTATAAGAAGGATGAACAAGTCAGTAGACATCCTTATTCGGGCATTGGATCTGAGCTAACGAGTTTCCAGGCAAGAAGAATCTCATGGTTCTATCTGATGGTGTGCAATTCGCATCGAATTTGAGTTCAATTCATTAACAGCACTTGCAGACCGGCGTGGCGGGAATATTTGGCGGTTTCATTGCTTATGTTGGTATTTGAAAGATGTGTTTCAACGTACACTGAGTTTTCTTCAGGGCGTCTCCTTCGACACCAATGCAAGTATCGCGGCCTTTAAGATCATCTATTTGCTGCTAGGCGGTCTTGCACTTGTCACTGGCGTTGCTGTATTATTGTGGATGCCGGATTCTCCGTTGCATGCCGGATTTTTGACGAAGGAGGAAAGGATCGCGGCTATTGAACGTATACGAGATGACCAAGGTGGGACTGAGAACAAGGTGTTGAAAAAGGATCAGCTTATCGAAGCACTGCTGGATATTCGAACCTGGCTTATTGTTCTGACGACCCTCTTGAGTATGTTCCACATTTCATCCTCAATCAATTGTCTCTAAAACACGTTCGAATTGTGTAGCCAGCATTCCGAACGGCGGACTTGCGAATTGTACGTTACGTTGTGCTAACCTGATGAAGAATATTCACGTTAATAATAATTGTGGCCTGTCAGTCAGCAACATCATCGTGAAGGCGAGTATGCTATTCGAAGCATGTTAGCAGCAGCCAGTGATCTTACGACATTTTGCAGGGTTTTGGTTACACGTAAGATTTTCAGTGAGAGATTCTGCGTGAATCATATGATTGATATGGTGATTAGAACGAAGCAAACATTGATTCTATCCATTCCTGGTGGCATTATTGGGATCCTTAGTTCTCTAATTTGTGGTTGGTATTCCGATAAAAAGGTTTGAACTCTCAAAAATGTCTTCTAGATTTTTCCTCATACATGGTATATCTTAGAATGAACGGATGTCACCGATCGCATATTCTATCATTCCGACAATCGTTGGCGCAGCAATGCTTGTTGGACTTAATGGGTCGGAGCAGAAGGGAGCACTGTTATTTGGTCTGTGTTATTATCTTGTGCTTGATGCATGATATTCACTTCGTTATTTAGCGACCTACATCGTCAACACATATGGAAGTTACCTTGCTATTATTTATGCCTATAATGCCAGCAACACAAGCGGCCACACCAAGAAAGTCACAGTCAATGCCATTACACTGGCTGCTTTCTGCGTTGGCAATATTGTTGGAACGGAAACTTTCCTTCCAAAGGACTCTCCAGGTTACTTACCAGGCAAAATTTCGATCTTGGTACTACTGAGCGTGCAGTTCTTCCTCTGTTTTATGATCCGGTGGACCAATCTCTATCTGAACCGCAAGAAACAAAAAATTATTGCAGAACTGAGGCAAATAAATGGATGGTCTGATGCAGATATCGCGAGGGAGAGAGAAAGACACGCGTTTGTGGATATGACCGATAAACAGTGAGCACCATTGCCGTAGCAATCCGTTAATTGTCGCTGAGTTCACTATAGGAATCCGTATTTCGTCTATACGGCCTGATGCACACATGGAGGGATAATTAATGATGCACATGTATTAGTAGCGGTCGGGATCCGGTCATCCCGGGGGCATGAAGAGAGGTGGCGATTAGGTTGAAAGTTTGCGGCACCACGACCAATTAGGCAACTGTTCAACTTGAACTTACACGTCATATTCGAGTCCTCGTCCTCACTTGTTACTCGGCGACTATTACTCTTGTTACCTGAATGGTTGAATCAGAACCCTCACAGATCGTGTTGAATTCACCCAACCTTCGCAAGCACGTGTCTTCCAAAGTCGACAAGGATAGTCTCCTTCAGGCTTACGTCTTGGCTCAGAAGGCGAATTTGTCTATCTACGCTGCGGAGGGCAGAACTGCTAGCGCATCCTGGGATACTCAACATGCCACTCAGACAGCTTCAGCACAAACAGTGCACAGACCAACTTTTGGTTTCGACTCCCCTATCCTTAGACCACGCGTACCGAACAGTCGAACGAAGGACAAGTCGAATGCACGCGAAGCTATGGTTACCGAGAAATCGACTGGAGGAGACCGAGTTACAACGGATACTATCGAACATAAACAAGCGGCCAAACGTTCCAAGCAAACGCCGGCAGCTGAGAAGACACAGAGCACGTTAGTGGTTGGAAAGGGGAAAATACAGATATCGAAAAGAAATCAAGTTCGCGGGACGGCGCGGAAAGAATCATCCAAGAAACGTCAACATGTTCAAGACGAAGACGAGGAACGCATTGGCGCGTGAGTAGGCTGCTTTTACTCAGCCAGCACAATGAACATATTCATTTGCGTTCGTGTTGATTTAGGATTAACCGAACGTCGTGAACGCAGGCGGACCAAGAGGGCCATTGTTGAACCTCGGGCAGCTGATGACCGTAACGAGGAAGGCTCACTTAGCGTCGGGAAAAACAAGGGGAAGAAATCCAAGGGTCTTACCATGCCTGCTGGGCTCGCATTGATGCATGGATTTTCTGCGACAAACATTGGCAAGGAAAGGCTCACGGTATGTTATTCTTCATGTGAATTGATAAATACTCACGATCATGGATTCACGTTCTTCGATTCTGTAGCTGAAGAGGGATCCCACAATTGGCGTTTTCAACAAAGGGAAGGCATCCGCGAAGACTTCGGTAAACAAATCTGGAACCAAAAAGAGTGCGTCCCTACACCTTCCGTGCTGAATGTGAATATACTCATCCTAGGGCTTAGAATTGCGATCTAATATGTTCTCCGAAGAGTTTTTTCTCAACAGCAGTAGGCGCCCGCCGAAAGACGATCCAACTTCTGCAAGTGGTTCCTCTTCAGAGTCAGATTCTGATACTTCGCCCGATGCCGAGTCTAGCTCCGACCATTCAAAGCTGAAAAATGCTCGCAAGGCACTCGGTAAGGCCCCCAGGAAGAACAAGCCTAAGACGACATCCCATAATCATGACGCCGCAACGTTTGACTCACAGGATGAACACGGCGGTGTCTCATCTGACGCAATTGAACTACTAAACCACAAGCGGCGCAAGATCCAGAGAACAGAATCGGTCGTTTGGGACATTGAACTGGACGGAGCTAGTCTAGTTTCTGGCTCACGTTCTTCTCGCAAAACCCACCTTGATCGAAATGGCTCAGTAGTGCTGGACACTCGAGGCAACAAGTGGGTAATAGCCAGCCCGGATAATCGGAACACCTCTGCGAATACCAATACCGAGGCGGCGAGACTCATCGGCAGTTATAAATCTTCAAGCCCTTCTCTTTGTCCCTCACAGTCAGCCTCCCAAGTTGCTGTCCACGACGTCGCTGCGCAGGCTCGCTTTGACCCCCTCCCACTGTCTCAAAGTTCTTCCAGACACCAGGAGACGCTGCGCATTTAACGAACGCCCATGAGGATTTACCCGAAGCTATTCCAGACGAAATGCAGGACATATCACTTGCCCTACCATCGACAATGGTCGCGCCTGCAGACATACCCACCTCGTGCTCTCCGGCGCCACTCCAAAACGTCCAACGAACGACCTCCTCGGATGTCTGGGAAAGTTACCTAGCGCTTTCGCCTATATCTCCTGTCAGGAGCATTGCACCACTGGAGTACGACATCGGTGCTCTCAATGCCGACGGGATACACGCACCTTATTTCTATGAGCCTTCTGGCACGCATGGACCACTGACAACTTACTTTGATCGCGCTGAACTCGTGTACGAAGACGTCGAAACCACTCTCAGTTACGTTCCTTTAGAATCTCCAAGTTTAGTTGGCGGTGATACCATGGACATATCCTTTCGCGAATTTCCGGAAGGTCCACGGCCCTACCTCCACGAACATGTCGCTTATGATGGTATAGCCCCTTTGCATCACGTTTCGCCGGGCCTGAAATTGACCATATATCGAGAAGAGCTCTTCAATCCCTGGAGCCGTTTAACGATGACGCGGACTTGACTTGGGCCGCCACAGACGAGATTTCTGGCGTTGTGCACGATGACGCGGACAATAACGATCAGTCGACTTGGCAATCTTGCGGGGAGCTAGATGCGTCTGACATACAACCGCTCTGGTCTGGGTGCCATAGCTCTTCTGGCGATACTATAGAATACTGTGACCTGGAAGCTCGGCCAGATTCACCTTCTGATTTCTTGATGCACGACCACGGCTCGGACGCGGATCAAAGCATTTCAAACGGTTCTTCGAATGTCATTCCCCAGAGGTTCTCGCAAGGTCGTGCTCTCCTCATCGGACTACCTGATTGCGATAGTGGAGTGCATTCTTCAAGATACAGTAGGGGAACTGGGACACTGTCAAATGCCGAGGAGGATGTAGTAAGAAACTTACGAGGTCACTGGCTTCCTCAGAGGTTCTAAGAGGATGCATTAGCACAAATCTCACCTGTTTCATGTAATGTGTTATATCTGTGTTCAACTGTCCATGATTTCTGCATGGCGATCTTAGACGGCTTGAAAACATCTCAGCGAGCGTGTCTTCTTCAAGCGTCTACGCGGTGTGACAGCTGTGACGGGACGCGTTGTTTGTTTGGTCGATTCGACTCCAACTCCGACATAAGAAGTGCGGTCGGTCGCGTCCGAGCGTGTCCCACCTCTTGACAAATACCGGCCCCTTTGACTTCACTCTTCACAGATCAATCACCGTTCGCTTCCTAAGTTATCTCGGAACGCTCACAGGTATGAGCCACAAGGAAAACGTAGGCACGGCGGTACGCGTCAGATCTCGACTTGTTCCATGGTATTGTCTGACGTTCTGCATAGAACGTGCCTCATATCAAATCTGAGCCTCAAGAACAGCACGTTGTTCCTTTAAAAAAGTCTTCATCGTGGCAAAGCTCGAGTGGCGAGTCGAAACCCATAATACCAGTTGTTAAGCCTGAGCCCATGACATCGCACGCGTTGTATGTGATTTTTTGATGTAATGGACCCCTAAAAATTTGACTCACTTTGTCAAGCCAACTATAACGAACGTGGTCTCTGATCTTCAGATTGGTTCTTCCTCGACGCCTGTTGCTCAACTTGTGAAAGCCGAGTATGTCGCTGTGGCGCAAGCAAAGCCAAGCGTTTCGGAACCTCCGCGCAAATTGTACAATGTGTACACGACGGCAGAGGACATCCAATATCTTCCCGAGAGTGCGCTCAAGGATGGTTTGGGTATGGTAAAGACTCTCAAGTCGAGCATCAAGAAACTTGAGTTAGGGAGCAAGCTGAGGAGGGATGTCTGGCTGCACAAGATTGAAAGGTGAGAGCTGTCCGCTCTTGCGAGAGGGACTTCAGTTCGCGGAATGCATCTTGCCGGTATAATGCTCCTCGGCAGGATGCATCCCGATGGAGTACCCACCAAGGCCTAATTTGAGTGATCAGATGACAAGATGCATCCGGATGCCCAAATGCATCCGAATGTAAAATGACATCTAGCGGGTTCGAACCGACGACCTCAAATCTGAAAACAGGCAATGCTCCAACTGCACCAAATGACTGTTACAATACTCTGAATTTAAATTTAATACATACGCATTTTTCCTCTCCTCTAAGTATTCAAGACAACATACATCCAATTGAAGGCAAGATGCATCCGGGCGAATCAAGATACATCCGGACAAGTTAAGATACATCCGTCGCGCATCCAAAATTGCTCCTCATACCATAGCGCCGTGCCTCCTCGACCATTCGGTTGATCTCGTCCTCCTACATGTGCGGTGCGGCACGTCACTGCCGCAGGTGTGTCCGTCATACCTACAATCATGAGGGGGTACGAGGACGCAAACGGTGCATGCGCACTGCGTGTCTTTCGTGCAGCTCGTCCTCGGTGAACAGCGCGCAGAATGCCGAGTACCCGAGCGTGATGGTCTCGTATGTGCAGAGCTACTGCATCGCCTGCACGCTGGCAAGGTCGAGCGTCACGCCGCGCCGGCGCGCCTGCATGTGCGGCAGCATGCGCACGAGATACACCGCCATCCAGTTCGTCGTGTACACGGTGCCAATGAGTCCGCGATGGCGTTGTTCGCGTTCGCGCACGAGTTGTACGGCGCGAGCATCCTGTTTAAGCCCGTGTCCTCGACCTGGATGAGCTGGTGGTATGAGGTGGAGAATTGCTGCGCGCCGAAGAAGCCGCGGACATTAGCGGTCGGTGGGTCGGGATAGATAGCGGATACATACCCTCCTCAACGAGCTGCCGCTCGAACGTGTATCTACCTATTATACAGACTGCGATGTCCGTGCGTCTGCAGCAATCACATCAGAGGCATCACCGTCGGTCCCAGCATCACCAACGAGAACTTCTGCAGAGACACCGCTTCCAGACGCGGCGGGTAGTACAGCTGCGGCAAAGTAAACTCGTACTCGGGCCATGGCACCGTCGCCTGCTTTAGCTGCGCGAACAGGTCTTCCCGAGCTCGTTCTCGCTAATCCACAGGAAGGCACCGCTCCGTCGACTGTGCGCGACTCGTAACGGCCTGCGGAGCCTGCTTTCATCACGGCCTCTGCCATTCGACTTTCTCCATGGTCGATCGATCAGCGTACTGCGCAGGACACGCACAGGAGATGAATACAGTGGGTGCATACCTTGGGTCATATGCATTGCCCATCCTTCGAACATCAGGTTCATACGGGTGTTTCTTGTCCTGTGCAGACGTCGACGGGACGGTCGTCAGTCGACAATGTCTGCGGATGTTTCAAATCCACAGAGGAGCAAACGACGGGGACACGTACCACGACTGCGAACTCGAACAGAACATACTCCACGTCCGTCGCATACTGCCATATGCTGATGTCTCCTACATGGCGGCGGGTGTTGACAAGGACCAGGAGGTGGCGGCGGGCATTGACGTCAAAGAGGCGGCAGCTGCTGCTGAAGAGGGCGAGGCGGCGGGCATGACGAACAGCATCCTCGATGTAGATGCTCAGCAAGACTCACCGCACATGTACAATCTTGCCGCCCCCACGCCCTCTCCCCGCTCACACGCGTGGCTCCCTAACACGGCCCGCTATCGTGACCAGCACACGCTCGTGCTCTCCACACGCATGCTCGCAGCACCCGTCCCAGAACCGCTTCCTCGCTGAACCTCTCGTTCGGAAACCCATTCATGCCGGAGGGCGCCGACGTTGTGATTTAGGTCAGCGTGGGGTGGCTGCTGCTGCTCCTCGTCATCTTGTCTGTGTGTGCCGTCCAGCTCCAGATCATGGCCGAAGATTTCAGCCTTCGTGATGATGGCGCGGTCGGAGGCGGCGAGCTTGTCCTTGTACCCGAGCCCCGCGAGCAGCGCGCGGTCGGCAAGCGGAGCGTGGTGGGCGGCGGGTGTTGAGAGGACCAGCAGATGGCGGGGAGCTCACGTAGCTATAGATAATAAATAATTTAATCAACGTCTCCGTTCGACACTAGCGGCGGGCGCGCCCGACGCGTCGGGACGCAAGTGTGCAGCTCATGCGGGAAACTTCAATTTCTACTTCACAATACCGCATACATCACCCCGCGCTACATCACGCTTCCCTTCGAGTCCTCCCTGGCGACGAGTAATGGAAGACAATATGAATAATGAGACAAACCGGCGGCGGGAGAGGACAGGCGGGGGCGGCAGGCGTTGACGAAGAAAACGCCGCAAGCGTTATGCCGGCGGGCGACACCCAGGACGAGGAGGAACCGGGCGATACCCAAGAGAGGATGAGGAGGAGGGCGTTGAGCCGGCGGGCGTTGACGAGGAGGAGGAGGCGGCGGCGGGCGATACCCAGGACGACGAGGAGCCGGCGAGAGAGGACGAGAACGAGGAGGAGCCGGCGGGCGATACCCAAGACGTGGACGAGGCGGCGGGCATTGACAGGAAGAGGCCGCGGGCGTTGAGCAGGCGGGCGATACCCAGGACGAGGAGGAGCCGGCGGGAGTGGACGAGGAACCGGTGGTAGGCGTTGCGGTGGCGGGCGTTGAGCAGCTCTAGATAACTGAATGAACATACCTGTTACGCTAGGGGTGCGCGCCCCCATGAATCGTCCTTGTGATATGCGAATTGTAGACATCTCGAATTGAGCAAACGGCGTACGCAGCTTACAGGCACTCAAGAAAGTACGCTACTGCTGTATACCTAAAATTCGATAAATTGGAATACTGCTATGGAGAAACGAGACCTACTATACAACTGCTCATTTCACGCGTGGGCCTTGCCCTTGTCACCAACGGAAGACAGTTCATGGCGGCAATAACACTCCATGCGCATGCCGATCTCCCAGAAGTCTAACGGTTGGAAGACGTGGGGCAGCTGCAACAGCATGCCTTTGCGAAGCTCGCGATGGACCCATAACGGATCACTCAATCTCCGTGATTTCCAGCTGCTCGTGTTAGTGTCCCAGTGTTCATAAGCGACAGCGTCGTGATCCTTGAAGAGTTCGAGCATGGCTTCATGCTGGGCCATGGTTGTGTAGCCATCGGCCGGAACGGTCAGGAAAAAATAATCGACCTCGGTATCCGGCTGTTTGAGGGCGGTGAGCGATTGCATTGAGTGTAAGTATATAGAGGCTTACCTGAAGCCAGAACCAGATCGCTACAGTGTAGCTGGATCCGTCGTCAGAAGTGGAGTCAGCGTCGCCGTTGGCCATGCTAGCGTCATCTTCGCTATCTTCGTCATCATCTTGGCCTTCCTCGTCATCAGTGTCTCCGACTTCAGCCTCTTTCTTCACTGTAGGAGTAACATCGACATCTCCCGACTCCTCTCCGCTGTCCGGAGCGAGGATGTTGTCATGAACGAATACATCTTCGTTAGGGTCAGGACGTGCAACAACCTCCAATGGATGCGCTTCATCGTCGGAAGCTCGGAAGACCAAGGCGAGGATCGAGGCAAAACACGGAAAGCGTAAGGCTTCCGCTGCAGCTGGCTTGGCCCCTTGCTTCCCCTCCACTGGAGTCGGTATCTCCGGGTAATCGCCGGTCAGCGTCCGTCTCCTCATCTTTCTTTGTCTCCTCAACTCCCTTCTCTGATGCAAGGGCTCGCCAACTTCGAGCCAGATCCAGCGGCTTCACCGCACCGCCCACGGCGGAAATCTTGGGCACAGGAGGCAGCGGCTTCTGGGCTGCGGCTTTTGGAATGGCGAAGATATCGAAGGGGGGTGGAGGTACTTCCGGGCTCGCAGCATCGTGCTTGACGGCGAGTCCGGCATCGTCGTCGGAGTCGCTGCTGATCCAAATCGGAGACGATGACCGCTTGAAAACAGACGTGACCTTCTTCGACGGAGACACCACCGCGGTAGAATGCTTGGTACACGAAGCGCAACATCGCGGACCACGCCGCGGTAACAGGGACGTGGCTTCGGGCGTTGAACGGTCGGGCTTGCGGGAGAAGAGAGCGCCTGGATATGGTGAGTGCTCTCACCGCTCTTGCCTCCAACTTTTAAAGGATACGGGGTATGACCCGTGGACCGCAGACGACGTTCATAGTGACGGGTGGGCCTATCGGTCGTGGAATGGAGGTGAAGACGGAATCGTCATCGTCGGCGGGGCGCGCACGTGGCGCACTAGGCGCGGCGACAATGGGAAGGTGCTTGGGCGATGGGGCGCGACCCTTTTTGCCGCCTGAATGATTGGATAAGGATGACAGAAGCCAATGGAAGCTGCACGCGCACCTGTTCTTTGGCGAGCAAAGGACGAGTGTCCGATCTTCCCGAACTAGACACGAGAGTGTTCCACGGCTGATTGACCATTAGTGAGCACGAAGAAGCGGAGGCAGAGAAGACGTACCTCAGGGCTTTGAGACGCAGACAATGCCCGCTGGTTCGAAGATGTCATACGCTCCTGTACATGTGATAAGGCATAACGATCAAGGACATGGAGAGGACGGACCTGCGTTGCGGGTAGCTCAGATGGCGTGGGGACCAGAGGGCTGTCGGGGTGGTTGGCCAAGACATCGTCCAAGTCGTCAAGCCACTCTAAGTCGAATGATTGGGACGCAGGGAGCACTCGACCGCTCGAGGACGCCGTAGTCTGTAACTTATAAGTACCGCATCACGAGTGTCAAGGCACTACATACCTGCGAGCTTGATGTCCAGACCCCTGAATTCCACTTCTTCAACGGAGGGGCATCTTCGCTGTCGGAGAATGCACGACCCCTTTTGAGGTGAGATCCCTGTGGTGAAGTCCGTTGGTTCGCAAGTTTATCACGGACATTGCATGATGAGACTGCATACCTCCTCGTCCAGTGCCTGTTGGAGCCGTTCCGCGATCAAATGGTCAGCTTCCTCTTGTGCCGCCAATGATTTCTCCGTCTTCTCCCTCGCTTTCTCCCTCCTCGCCTCAGCTTTCACCAGTTTGTCCTTCGCCAATGCGGCGGCAATCTCTGCCTTCTCAAACTGCGACTTCGCCATCAGCGCAGCCTTAGCAGTTTTTTTGGCAGCGCGTTCCAGCTTCGAATCCTCGGTAGCTGCCTTCTTCGCCGCGTTGTAGCACTCAACATTGATCACCTCGCTGAGCCGAATGTCCTCAATGGCCGCATTGGCCACGGGCGAGGGGATCTTCTGTGCGGGATAAACGAAGTAGCTACAACCGTCCGTGCCGCACTGCTCGAGATTGTGCGTAAGTAGTCAGCTCTTCCCAGTGCGAATTTACACACCTTGAAATAGAACCACCCGCCCCGATTAAGCTGGTAGGTCATGCCTCTGAATATGGAGTTCGGGTGCCAGCACAGGGGACAAGCAGCAGGCGGCTTGGGGGGGTTGGGATCAGCAACTGCCCTGCATTTTGCGCGAAGAGCGACTGAATATTGAGATTTCGAGGTCGGCGTTAGTAACGGCGGCAGGGTCGATGGAGCACAGGTTGCAGAAAGGTGAGAGTTCTGGTTGCGAACAATGTTCGGATATCTGCGCAAGACAGGCATGGCAAGTACAAGTTTGTGACACTGGTAAAGAGGGTGGAGGGCGGGCGGGCGGGGCTTTGGTAGAAAGCGAGTTCCAAGCCTATAACTCGCAAATGTGAAGCTAACGTCGCCGCTGCGCCGGACGCCGTTCCACGGCCATGGCGGAAAAAAAGGACGGGTGAATATAGCCCTATCAGAGTGCACATGAGGTGAAACGCAATTTAAAAAAAAAGGGCTAACCTCCCGTAGATCGCAGTTGCCGGATGAACAGTCCCGATCGCGCAGGAATGTGCAGACGTTTGCTCATCCTGTGTATGCTTGCAAATCGGTGTCGGCGTAATACGATCCCTCGGATTTATTCGTTCCAGCGTACGAACTATGGTACGAGACGAGTGAAGTAACTACGGAAGTTCTAAGGAAGGAACCGCTGGACCACCTACAACGTCGCTACAATTTACTGACGGGTTTTGGCTTCTTCAGAGCACTGGCGTCCTCTATACCATCCGTCCGCTGACGCTTGGCACGAGCGACAGTAGTCATGAGCCTAGTCACGTCTCCAGAGTTCAAATATGCAGGGAAATCACAGAATAAATTCACACTTACGGGTCCTCACCCAGCGACCGACTAGATGGGCGACGCTCTCGCGAAGACCGCAGAATTTGAGACTCTACTGAGCGTGAAGCTTTTGCTCCTGCGACCTCAGCCGCGACAGCTTTTGCGACGGCAATCTTAGTAGTGGCAACTTTGGCTCGGGCTACTCTAGCGGAGGCATTCATGCGCTGTGTGATTTCTACACAGGAATTGGCTTTCTGGAAGACGCTCGGAGGGGGCAAGCAATGTAACTCACCCATCGCCGTTTTATCCGCCGCCGTCGACGTCTTCGACTTCTTCGACTTTTTCGCCTTCTGGCGCGATTTCTTCTTCATGCCATCAGAAGCAATGGGTAATGTGGCCGCGCTTGGTGCAGGAATTGCCGAAGTGGGAGTGTGAAGAAACAAAACAGGTGTCGAGGAAGGAGGCGCAGGCGTGAGTGGAGAAGCGCCTGATGTACCGACCACGCTTGGTACAGGGATCGCCGGAGAGGCAACGCGAGGCGCCGGCGTAAGTAAATGAGCAAGTTGTTGAGAAGTAGTCTCAACTACGGTTTGGGGGCCGTGCGTTTCCCCGGGAGAACAACCGGGAGGTGACTGCGAACGAACGGTTGTCAGCGGTTTCATTGCATCATCTGCAACGGGCATAGGTCCTACATCCAGATGGTGAGTACACATACGTAACTATACACGATGCGGCTCACGTTTGAACACGTCGGCCAAATATTCCCAGAATTTGGTCCGGATGTCGTCTTTATCCCATCTCAAAACGCGAGCCAACCGTTCTTCGAAGTTGGCACCAGTAGAGTCTATTCCTGTATTGGTACTATCCAAAGGAACGTTAGATATGGACGTAAGTTCTTTGTAGCCAACTCACGCATATGCCTGCAATTTCCCGGCTGCGTCCACTCCACCTAAGATGAAATAACCTATCCAGCCCGTTTGTGCCTCCCAGCTCTTAGCGGTAGCCTCCATCCACTGAGGCAGCGCTGCCATTTCCTGTGAATCGATGGTTCGTCAGTGCCTGAATGCCAGCCTACGGATATATTACCTCGCCCGTTCATCATCGTCTTGAAGTCCTCCTTCATTGACTTGGCCGGCTGAGCGAGAGCGTGCCTCGGCGTCCAAAGCAGCCTTGTCCGCGTCGTCAAGTTGCTCGAAACGAACCTTGGCCTCGGAAGCAAATTTGCCGAGATTCGCTCTCATGCGGCCATCCCGTCCTTCGATGATCTCCACTTTGGGACGGTCGGGATGGGTGGACTTGTACACATCGAGGGCAGTGACTTTGCGTGGCGTGCTCCGCGCAGACGGAACGGGAGGAACAGGCAGCTCCACAGGTTTCTTCTTCTTGGCGATAGTGTTCTTCATCCAGTTACGAATGCGCTGTGGACCTGCATGTCAGTCATAATTTCATTCTGGCGACGAGTAACAATTACCGTAGGAATTTCTGACCGTCTGAGCTGGGCCTCGTCCGCCGTCTCAGCTAATTCCCGCACCAAGGTCTTGCGATTCTTCCTCTTGGCGGCCATTCGGCGCATTTCGAACGCCTCTTCACTTTCCGCTGGAAATGCTGTCTCACCAAAGTGAGCGTGATACCGATCAGTGAGTAACAACGCTGCCTTGACCCCACCGCCCTTTTCTTCCAGAGTGCTCTTGATATCGGGAGTTTGACAGCACTGATGCAAGAATTCGAGTTCTGCAAGTCGCCATTTTGTCTTCCCCATCCCTGTGAAGATAGTCAACCAGTGCAGACTTGAGAACGGTGACATACTGACTTGTTGATGCGACGACGCTTGCAAGTGGACTAACGGAACGTTACACTTACCTACCCTCAGAGAAAAACTCAGCGCTCCAGAGGGGATAATCGTATACACAGTAAATTGCAAAAATCATACAAGCGACGATGCCACAGAGCAATTCTTCCGATCAGGCGAGCCAAATCCACGGCACGAGCGCCCAAGTGTGCCGACGCTGAACGCACGCATCCCAAGACCAAGTAGAAGAAGCAAATTGAAAACGACGAAAGCAAAAAGAACTGCATGGGGGAGGGGAGCACAAGAAGTCCGCGATGATCCATCTACTCGTACAGTACGAAGGGGCGATCACTAAGGAAAGAACAGTGTCATTGCTCAAGACAAATTGACTAACACGGGGCAACGTCCGGCATAAGCATGAAGGCTGGAGGGATGGGCAAACGTCTGAAGACCCTCACAAACGATTCGGTGTAGAAGGTCACCGCATCCCGTTGAATGCGGGCATGTTCCTCGCCGAGCAGGTGAGAATGTCGTCCGACCTCAGCACGAGATGGCGTGGCACCCTGGGCCAAGAGGCAAAGACGTGCACGAGGGCAGCTAAGTGAAACCTCCCTCGTTCCCAACCCACAGTCGTTGGAGGGTGCCAGAGATACGCCGCCGGATTGGTATTCCACTCCACGGGCACAATGCTCATACCCGACCCTGCTGGGCACCACACTCGCGCAACATCCATCTCTCTACCCCAACGAATGAGATCCGTCCATGATGACCGGTCCATCTCCACTTCATCCAGTGCCAGCAATTCCCGCGGAAGTTGATCTCATGCGACTCCCATGCGAGATGAGCCAGAACACGCGGATCGTGGCGAGCGCTCTCTGCCGTGACAGTGATTCCAGCGAGCGCGGGCTGGTCTGAGTCTTGATAGGAAGTCAGACGAGCACCTTTCGCGCACAAACGACGCATATCAAGCTTAGCGGTGTGGCGCTTCTGGCCCCTCTCGGATGCACCCGCAGGGGCCGGAGCAAAAGCATCGTATTCGTATGCACCCCACAGAGCTTCACGCCATTCCACGAGAGTGAGCGGCGCCCCTCCTATAGACGGGTCGATCAAGCGCTGACGGCAAAAAGACCTGATGCGCGCGAGATTGTGCAGGTATCGCCCCACCTTCTCATGCGCTGCGGTGGTCGGGGGGCCGCTGATGGCATCAGCTGTAGAAGGAAGGGAGGCGGATAGAAGTACTTGTGGGACGCAGGTGGGGAGGGTACAGGAGAGACCTGCTGGAGCGCGGAGATCCAGGGCGGAGAGATACCGATGACTGAAGGAGGAGGATAGTGTTGAACCGTAGGATGATGCGTCACGATAGCAAGCGCACCCCGGTTGTTATCGCGAGCCTCTGCGTCCGCTGGTACGTCACAGTGGTCATCTCCTTCATTCGCCTTCCCGTCAGGCCGAGCTGACTTCCTGCCCCGCCTGCCACGATGCGTCTTCTTGGCTGGAGGCTCAGACCTATCATCATGCTCGTGCTTGCGCTTCTTTGTCTCTTCAACTGCAGGGAGTAAGGACCCGAGACGACGATCACCAATGTTATGAACCAAGGCATTCCACATGATTTGCTGCCAGTTGCCCGCTTGATTCATGAGGGAAGTTTCATCTCCGCGCAAAGTGACGAACCTCGCACCGCCAGGATTCGTCGACATGTCGAACGGGAGAGACGACGCTGACACTACATCGTAGATAGTAAGACGAGGGGTGTGCCACTGAATGAGCCACACCGGAAGACCGACTCGATACAACTTCTGAGCAACTGCAGCGCTCAATGCGAATGCTCCCAGTACAGGCAAGACGTCAGCGCAACGAAACTGTGATTATCCCAGCGATCGGCTATGATTTCAATCCAAGTTGTGAAACCTGCGAGCTCCAATGCCGTACGTTGTACATGCGCAGCAACACAAATAGCGGTCTCGAGGTGGACGGGTAGCAATCGAAGACGATCGAGGAGATTGATGAGGATAGCACGCAGATTTTCTCCCGGATAGCGCTGTTTGGGCCTTCGGAGCCCGGAGACTTCCCAACGCCGCATAACTTTTTCCACTCCAACAGAGAGTTCAGCCATAAACGCGGGTCGCAAAAAACCCAAGCCGTCAAGACTACGATCGGCCTCGAAATCCTCATCACGAATGCGACGGAAAAATACCTCCGTCGGGCCGTCGGGGGAGGGCTTTGCGGGAATGCAAGCGTGGTACAACGAACGGAAATCAAAATTCTGCGGCCACCGAGAAAACTCATGATAGCCCCAACGTCCATCCTCCATGGTGTCGATACCACCGTTACGCGCCACAGGAAATCGTGGAACCCACGTCTGGTTTGGCGACGTCCAGATTGCACCCGAACTACTCGCCTCTGCTGCAACGAGCGCGTCGAATGCATGGAGGATCTGGCTGCGCTCTGGAAAACAATTTAGCGACCCGCTAGACCGGTACGATGGAGCCACTTACTGAGCTTCGCGTTCTTTTTCAAAACAAGCGTGCCGTCGGGGGCCTGCGACGGGGGCCCGCCACCGAGCCAAGTGGTCGGCCGTGTCCAGGGGGCTCCATAACATTTTCCGGACGAGGCATGCTGTTTTTTTTTTCATTTTTGTGTCAGCATCTACTGGTGATCGCATCGAGCTGAAGGCCTACGTACAACGGCGTGCAAATTAAGATTTTCTATTCGAAATCAAGAGCCGGATACAGGATACAGGCCAACTATGAAAATCTGGTATGGGACAGCAGGTAACAATATTAACTACGGACACAGACGCGTGCATAGGTGAGGCAATGTTGCATGAATGAGCGTGACATGTGTGCAAACGAAATTCAAGACGTACCTTGTGATATCACCACCACACGTACCACACTCCTGGGGAGAACGACAGCGGAAGAGAGAACAGCCCAAAAGAAGCGCTGCAGCAAAGCAAAGAAAAGGGCACGTAGGGAGGATAGGTGAGATCGCCGGAAGGAAATGCTGATAAGTCGTCCAGGTCGAGTCGTCCAGGTCGGAGGAGAGCAACACCCGGCAAACAGCAAACGATGCTGTCGCTCAGGATGGATTGCCGGCGTTGGGTAGCTGGAGCTCCCTTCGCACAGACGCTCTTGCGTGTAGTCCTGTGGAAGAATAAAACGCCGCGATGCTGCGAGCAGTCAGTGTGGGCCTTCACAAAAGGGGCGGGACTTACTTGAATTGGACGGAAGGGAGAGGGGCGGGATGGAACAGGAGGAGTGTGACGTGGCAAACCTTGATGCGCGCTTGGAAGGTCCGTGCTGGGAATTGTTCCAATCCCCGCCTGAGCGCCCGCCACCTGTCTGTTCGCGGGCGGTGTCTCTGTCGACGTCTGTCTGCGCTCAACCCTGCCGCCATCTTCTTCAAGACCGATGAACTCCGGGCGCACAAGCGTTACCGTCGAGTTCATCGCATTCGAGTCGCGCTCCAGTGGGCTTCGCCCACTGTGGAGCCACTCGTATCCCTTCGGATCAACTTTTTGGCCACTTCCAACCCCCCGGCTTCCAGGTTTTCCTCCGTCGTCTTTTTGCCCGGGCCGCTTGCTTTCACTGCATTCACTTTCCATTCGCTGTTGAGTCCTGCAATGGCCCCCGTTGGCTGTTCGGATGCTGGTGCCAGTCGTCGAACCCGCGCTCCGTATAAATCTGTGTCTACTCAAACGACCGCGCCTCCTGCTCCGATGGAGCCCCCCCAGCCCACTCTGCACCTCCACATCGCGAACTCCGTTCATGGAGTGACGATTGCCATTCCTTGTGCTTCCGCTCCCTCCGCTGTTGCATCCAGCGCCACTGTCACCGCTTCCCAAGGCTTCGCGCTTCGGATCGAGCCCGAGAGAGTACCTGACGCCTCCCCCGACGCATCCCAGGGCCTTGCGATGCGCGTTGAGCACGAGAGGCATATGGATGGCTCGCTTTCGGTGCAGTATTACGTCGAGTTAGTACATTACCCCCCAGAACTTCCTCGCCAGGAACGGCTGGTATGCATATTTCTAATGCTCGTCTCCACGGCTTGTACTCACTTATTTTCAGTTTCCCATGCCCGTTGAGAGAGGAAACGTGGGCTATTCGATTGAGTGGCGCAAAGTCATGGCTCGCCTCGACAGCCCGGATGTGGTTCGCGTTACGTCGTCGTTGGAACGTTCACTCCTCCATAGTTTTGCGCAGATTTTCCTCTTCTTCTGCGAGGAGCGTGTCACACACGACTATGCCTTCGAGGAAATTTCGAAGATGGTAAGGATGGCCTCGACGGCTGACCCTCAGGACCTCGACATGAACTTGCTCAAAATTGTGCGCTATGCACGCGAGCATCTGCCTGTGAGTAATAATGGTTGTCTGATTGACGATTGCTAACGTTCAGTTGCAGTGGAGCAAGTTTATGCGCAGTTACACGCACCTTCCGTCATATTACAATGCAGAAGAGTGAGGAGGACCGCATCGTTTGCACGCCGTGCCTTTGGCCATCGCGCTGGAACTGTCCTTATCTCTTCCTATTCGAAACTATGAGTATAGTAGTTCGTACCGACGTAGCCGTTGTTGCACTTGTGCTGCTTGTACCATGTCGTCTGCTATGCTATGCTATGCCATGCTACGCGGCCCGCGGCCACGTCCCAGCTCCTGAGAATTGACAACATTGGAACGTCATGGATTTCCGCGTCCACGCCGCGTTCGCTCTCGTAATACGGACTCCGGAAAGTCACAGATTTCCGCGTAACACTTCCAGCCCATTTTTTAACCCTCCAAAGTCACGGATTTCGCGCATCACGCATCACGCCATTCGTTCAGCCATCCCTAGTAACACTTCAAGCGATTCTTTCTTCCGTGCCTCATGGGTCCAAAGCCAAAGTCTAAGCTTCAAGCAAATCCTCGTGGTTTTTTTGGCCTGGGCAATGTATTCGCATCCAACCAAGGACCGCCATCCACGCAACGGACACCCCTAAATCCCTGGGCTGCGAGAGATAGAAAGCAAGAGAACGGGGTTGAAGGACCTTCTTCCGCGCCTGAAGGTGTCAGTAGCCAGCATGCATCGGAAGACCTGCCGGCCAAGAAGAAGGCCAAGGTTAACAACACGATTGTAAGTTACGGTCACTTGTAGAATGTGTTCGGGTTCGATATGACGCATGTTGGCAGCCTCCTTCGGTGCGAATGACGCAGTTCTTGAAAGATTGGGCCGTTCGCGCGCTGGGAACGTGGTTGGAGGGGGAAGCGGGCCCAACGCCACCCCAATGTCCATCATGCGGTTTATCAGAGGCTACGCCGGCGACAATGTACCGATGTTTCGACTGCTACCATCCGCCGACAGTCTGTCTTGCGTGCATCGTGCGAGACCATCAACACAATCCCTTTCATCGTGTGGAAGAATGGGATTCTTCGAAACGCTTTTGGCGTCGACGCATGCTGGGCGATCTCGGGCTTGTCATTTTTCTTGGACACGACGGCGGCAAGTGTCCGCGTTCTTCATCGGAACCTCGCCATATGACGATTGTCCATAATCATGGTGTCGACACGATGTCCGTGCACTTTTGTGCTTGTCTGTCACAGGGCAACGTCACTCCCACTCCTCAGCCTCTCCAACTTCTGCAGTTTGGGCTATTCCCCGGCTCATGGGAACAGCCCATGACAGCTTTCGTGGTCGACATGCTTCGAGACTTCCATTTACTTTCCCTCCAATCGCAGATCAACGCTCACGACTACTACACTTTTTTGCGGCGATCCACGAATAATGTTTTCCCAGAAACCGTGCCGGTGAGTTGCGCCTATCGGGTTGAGTTTGATGTTTGGTCTAACGCAGGCATAGGATCGATATAGGGAGTTGCTTACAACGATGCGAGAGTTCATTTTTTTGCGAGCGGCCAAGCGAGCGGGCGAGAAGCCGGGGCGGATATGAAAGCGGGATCCTTAGCGATTCTATGCCCAGCATGCCCTCAACCGGACATCAATATGGATCCAAATTGGCGTAGCAGGCCGCGCGGTGAACAGTAGGTCATGAATATTCTAATATGAAATGTCGCTGATGGATTGTCAGATATTTAGATGCTCTTTTCCATACGGTGGATGGCAACTTCCAACAGAACCAAAGAATGAAGCCGATGGATCCCCTCGATTTTCCTCTGAGTTGGGTGCGGCTTACTACGCGAACGAACATGATTTCGACAAGTTCGAAAAGCGACTCGGTCCAGCACAGAAAGAGGTGAGTGATTGATGTGTGTTTGCGTAAGTTAGCTTACATGGATACGCCAGCCAACGACCTGTCATAAATTTGGTGCGATGGGATATGGACGATACGGCGGTCGTATTTCGGGGACTGTCGGGCTGTCTTGTGCTCGGCACATGTTCGTGCTCCCTGGCGGAGGCGTTGATTTACAGAAGGGAGAAAGGTACGAGTCGGTACGAGTCGTGCTATTTTAACTGATAGGACGCTGCTGGACAGGTTTGCCTATGTGGATTACGCGATGCTTTCTGGCTTACAGCGATGGATACTATTATTATTGCACGTCTCGGGTTACGACATCAACTGCCAATATCGCATCCACTTCCTCGAGCGCATGAAGTGGGATCGCCGTCAATATGGCGGACCTGGCTTCCATTAAGGATAAGATATTCCCGAGGACGCTAGCTGCGGTGGGCAAGTTCCACCTACCAGCCCACAATGCACAATGTCGCTACAAGTTTTCGTACTACTGGCTGCCCGGCGTGGGTATGACGGATGGTGAAGCTCCGGAACGAATTTGGGCAACCCTCAATGCGCTCGCCGGTCGGACGAGAGAGATGACCTCTGGACATCTCACGATATCATCAACGACCATCATTCCGACATGAACGTGTGACGGGCGCATGCATTGAGTAAGTCCGCCTTGATATCCAGAATGTGGCGCTAACGTCTGTTGAATGAAGGCGGCACACTTGTGTCAAAATATGTCATCGCCATTGAACAATTAGAAGTAGCTCGCGATCATCTTGCGAAGGTTGAATCCAGGTTGCGGCCCAGAAGCTTGCTGAATGGAAAGACGTCGAGTGCACATGGTTGAAGCAGGTTACGGACATCAACAACCACAAGGGGCTGGAGAATCCTTACGAGCCCCGCCAGGACACGGTCGGTGCCTTGCTTCACCATCTCTCGAAATCGTTGTTGATGCAGGACATCTAGCGCTTATGCAGACACAACTGCTGGCTCAGTTAACGGACGCGTTCGACAGTATCCGGCAGGACGACATGTGTCCTGATGACTGTGATTGAAGAGGGGATGGCATTGGAGGACCTGAAGTA
Organism: Grifola frondosa; assembly: GCA_001683735.1. NCBI lineage: Eukaryota > Fungi > Basidiomycota > Agaricomycetes > Polyporales > Grifolaceae > Grifola > Grifola frondosa. The sequence goes on from LUGG01000010.1 coordinate 497,575, forward strand.
TGTCTCTTTGCGTTCACGAATCATTTGACGCTTAAGGATTTTAGGATCGAACTCTTGACGGACATTGCGGGCGATGATGGAACGGACAGCATGCGAGGGGATATTTCGGCCAAGCGAAAACAATTCGTAGAGAAGCTGGATCTTTGGAAGGAACAGTACGACCGGCACGTGGGTCCCCTTTTGGAGGAGGCTGCCGCAGCGGTCGTTGTGGCTGTCCAAGATGCTGTTCACGCCTCCTTCCCTTTGGCCGCCCCTGACGTCGACGACCCTGCCGATGACGACACCGGGCAAGCGACCACCACAGCAGGCAAGCGGCGTCATCCGCCAACTCCGCCACCTCGCCCTCCTTTGTGGCACGAAATCGATGCAGTGCGAATTGATCTGCCATCATCTTACGACCCCAGAGTACAGCGGCATGCCAGCATGGTGTCTGTGGTCGAGGTGGAGAAGACTTTACGCCAAGTTCAGGCGAAAGCAGCTCTCGACGAAGTCAGAACACACATCATCACCAACAAAGCCTTCAAAATCCAAAAACACAATGTTTCCGGCCAAAAAGCAACAACCAGAGCAACAAATCAAATCAGAAAGAAACAGCAAGCCATCAACGAAGCAGCAAGTAAGTATCGCAGAGCGCGACGGACACTGATTACCCTAGGCATGAAACGAGAAGATCGGACATATCGTGAGCTCAAGCCAGAAGATGTGCGCAAGTTTACTTTGTATTCTGCCCAACAGCAACTCGGACAGAGCAAGGAGACTCCATCGTGGATATGGGAGAGTTTCTCATTCGTGGAGGAGCAGCAGGATGAGAAATATAGGGATTTCTTTGATGACGGTACCGGCCTATGGTTACTTCCGAGTGACAGATTGTTTGACATGTTTCTTAGCGTTGCGGGTTCATTGGTTCAGATCAAGTGCCCTGAAGCAGCGCTGGGACGAGCAGGTCCGCTTATTGGAGGAAGAGATGCGACGAACGGTGCGCTTCTTCTCGCACTTCAAGAGGCACTGGAGCAAGAAGGCCGATGCGGCGGACCAGTTGGGTCTGCCGGGTGAAGCGGCATATGCTCGAAAGTAAGTGCGTTTGCACCTGTTTGCAGGCCTGAATTAATGATGAATTAATTCATAGACAGGCTGACCGTTATTTGAGGTTATTAGAAGCCAGATGTGATCATTTCGTGGACAAAGTGGATACGGTGAGTCGACACTACTTACCGGAGTGTCTTGACAACACTGAAGATGATGTCAGCGTGGTGCTCTGGCAGATCTGGGAGTGGATGACGGGATGGACTTGGATTAGACACTAATATTCGTGATATAATACATGAAATTCACTGCATCTATACTCTTAAGGTACCATGGCAATCAAATTTCTGCGGCATGCCTTGACTTTGCGACGATGGCCTTCCTCCGCCAGAAACTCCTGCCGAAGGACCCGGTCCCGTAAGGCCGTTAGCTGCGTTCCGTTCGGCAGCGGGCCTTGTGTTGCGGGCAACGTCGAGATGACGCTCCCACCATCGCGGTTGGTCATCGGAAACGCGGGTGGTTGTGGCGGCATTCCGTTCTCTACGGAGCTGGTCCCTGCCTACCACGCACGGACTGCATGCGCCCTCCATCGAAGCTGATGCGGCACGCCTTGCTGCCGCTACCTGCCACAGTGCGACACCCGGGCGAGCTTCGTGCGTGCGCCACAACCATTCAGCCCCCCGTGGAGATGGAAATTAGTTGCGTAGCTTGTTGAGTTTCTTGTAGGCACTATTATTAAGTACTTAGACGGAAATGCATGAAATTTACATCAAAAAATTGTATTGTCAAGAGCACACGAGAATTCAAGCCCTTTGTTAAGATGAAAAAGACACGAAAATGATCTGAAGTTCATTGATGAAGCCGCCTCTAACGTATCGAGAACTTGGCGCTCAACAAACCCGACGCGTCAAAAGACAACTTGAGGCCCGGATGCATCTTGCCCTCTGTGGGATGTATCTTTCCCTGGATGGGACTCAAAAAGGATCTTCAACTGATAGAGCCGCCTTGGGCGCTCAATGAACCCGACGCGTCAATTGGCACTTGAGGCTGGGATGCATCTTGCCCTCTGTAGGATGTATCTTGCCTCGGATGCATCTTGGATTGATTCAAAGTGGCAAAGAAAATGTGTATGTATTATATGTAGAATTGAAATAAAATATTGGTATATGGTGCAGTTGGAGCATCACCCATTTTCAGATTTGAGGTTGTCGGTTCGAACCCGCTAGATGTCATTTTATATCCGGATGCATTTGGGCATCCGGATGCATCTTGTCATCTGATCACTCAAATTAGGCCTTGGTGGGTACTCCATCGGGATGCATCCTGCCGAGGAGCATTATACCGGCAAGATGCATCTTGCGAACTGAATCTCTACCTTGCGATCGTGATGAATTCTGATTTTTTTCCTAGCCTACAAAGCCAAGGAGCCCCTACTACAATGATAGCCATTTGCGGAGGTATCCATCATTCATGCGTTTTCTCTAGACGTAAATTCACGATACGTATTTGCAGCTACCGGCGCTGGCAAATCCTCGATCTTGAATGCGATCCTCGACGGTGAGCGGTGTCTGTTTTGGGAGCGGTTGATCTTAACGCTAAATGTTGCCATGTAGACAACATCGTTCCAACGAGTGGCATGCGAGGTGCGTTACAAAACATTTTTGGCTAAATTATTCTGACAGTTGGTTCCGTAAAGCTTGCACTGCCGTGGTCACCGAAATTGGTTACCATGCAAGGAAGACCATAGACGCTGATGTATCTTTCCTTTCCGAGCAGGAATGGCGAGAAGAGCTCTCTGTTCTTCTCGACGACCTAGTGGATGAAGATGGACATCTCAAGCGCAGTACGGATTTGCGGAGTGATGCCGGCATCGCCTGGTCGAAGGTGAGAGTTTTTAACATTGCATGATCATATTGTACTCACTCGCAGTTGTGGGCAGGTGCATGCGGTGTATCCTTCAATATCGCAGGAACAGATGGTGAAGTTAACCATTGATCAAATCATCGCTCGTGATCCCAGTACGAGGATTCTTTTCTGCAATTTGTATCTCTCTTCACAGCAATTTTAGAAATTGCGAAGATCCTTGGTACGACAAAGCATATAACCGCTCCTGACTCGAAGACTTTTGCCAAGGAGATAGGAAAGTACATTGACTCCAAAGACCAAAAGCGCGGCGACAAAAAGGACAAGTCGAAGTCAAAGGAGAAAAACAAGGAACCCAGTCTCATGGACAAGCTCAGAAAAGAAGTTGGCAAGAAAAAGAAGGACGAGGATGCTGATGGTCCTGCTTATTGGCCGCTGATCCGTCAAGTGAATGTCCGCTGTTCTTCTCGCGCCCTCTCGACCGGCGCTATTTTAGTCGACCTTCCAGGTGTCGCCGACGCCAACGCTGCAAGAAACAACATCGCGAAAGACTACATGAAGAAATGTGATTGCGTATGGATTCTCGCTCCAATTACTCGAGCTGTGGACGACAAGACTGCTCGAGGTGAGTACAGGACTTATATTGCGCTGCTGTTGAGTGTAACCCATATTTCTTATCAGACTTGATGGGTGACGCATTCAAGATGCAGCTCATGATGGGTATGTCGGCTACAATCATAACTACTCGGCATCACTGAGTATTTTATTTGCAGACGGGAAGTAAGTATCAGGTTACATTTAAACCGCAATTGCATCCTTATATATTGCCTAGCTATGACGCAAACGCTATCACTTTCATCGGTAAGCCATTTGTATTGTGATAAGGGATCTTGTATTTTATAACAAACACTGTCTTGCAGCACGAAATGCGATGATATTTCTTGCTCGGAGGTTATTCGCGCACTTAACTTGGAAACTGAGCCCGTGCTTGAAGAGATTGAGGAGCAAATTGAGAAATGCAAAGAAGAAACCCACGAGTGGAAGGGTAAGAAGAGCGAGGCTGAGGCCTCCGCGAAAGGTAAACCGCTTCGTTTCGGCATTTGTTTGAGTTCTCACCTTCTGCCGCCATAGAAATCGACAAGCAATTGAAGGAGGCCAGAGAGTATCTCAAGGAATATCAGGCCCACCTTGAGGCCTTGGAGAATGACGAAGATTTCAAGCCTGTTCTGACCGCCAAGGCTTCGAAGGTGAAGAAAGCGAGCCATCTCAAAGTAAGAAACGGAAGAACACTCGTGGAGGGAAGAAAGCCTCTCCCAAGAAGAGAAGGGCCGATCATGATGAAGATGACCCCATGGACGAAGACGACGATATGGATGAAGACCTCGACTTCTCGGAATCTGAGAGCGAGAAGAATTCCGACGAGGATCAGGATGGCTCTGACGGTTCTCAATCAGGGTCCGGATCTGAAGACGAAGACGCAGAAATGGCAGGGAGCGGTTCCGAAGCGGAGAGCGAAGAGGAGGAAGTGACGATCGACAGTTTGAAGGCGAAGATTGAGGATACCCGGAATGCCATCAAGGCCGGACGAGTGCAGTTGTCGGAACATCGGAAACAGAGGAAGGAAGCCAGTGATATGCTCGCCACGCTGAAGAAGAAGCAGGTTAAGGCTCAAAGGGAGAAGAATGCTTTCTGCTCTCTGAAGCGCTCCGAGGTGAGATTTCATTCGCATTCATGTTTGTGTCCCGATTGACGCTTCGTTTTTCACGTTCTCTCGCGACGTTCTCAAAGAAGATTTCCGGGTGGGATTGAAGGATCTCGATGGTAAGTCCTGAATCCAAAGAATCTGTGACGATTACTCAATCGTCACAGATGCCGCACAAGAGCAACAAAACCCTGATACCTTTGACCCGACCGTGAACATTCGAAGTAAGTTTCAACCGCTTCCGTTCCTTGGCATCCATGAACAATCCATATTCTTTAGACTATGATGAAATCGATCTACCCGTCTTTACATGTTCCTCCAGAGACTACGTCCGCCTGAAAGGTACGCGAATTCTTTAACGTGTCGTTCGCGTTCTAATTTCAGGTTACCCAGGCCAAGTGAAAGGTGACGGCGATCCTACGTGTTTCTCGAAGATCGAAGACACATGTATTCCGGAACTTCAAGAATGGTGCCACCAGCTCACTGTCTCTTCTCGCGAACGTGCAGCCCGCAACTTTCTCACACATCTCAAGACCTTCTCCAACTCTGTCCGGATATACGTGCAAGGAATTGGTGACGTAACACAGAGCGATCGCGAAGCCATGCGGGAGAAGTGGGAGTCAAGCATGGCGGAAGATGTGCCCGACTTTATGGATGACGGTTGGGATAGTTCAGATCCCTATGATGACGAGCTGTTGGCAGCCTTGGCCTCGTATGGCGGCGGCGGCCTGTTCTCGATGAACAAGCGCCAGACCAAGGTCGACAAGTATGGCGAGCCTGTCGGAGTCACGCCTCGTCTCGTCAAGGTTTGTCATTTCATCCTGTTAATAGCTATTTCCGCCTCACGTTTGCTCTAGGACTTTATAAAGGTCATCGACGATTGCGTCCAAGAGTTGCAGAATCGCTTCAGCGACGGGCTGGAGGAAAAATGTCAGCTTGGTGCATTGAGCGTACGTGGTGCAGTTCTTCAAGCATCAGCAAAACTCGACACACTCTGATTTGCTCTGGATGACTCTGTTTCGTCTGAGTATCTGAACCACCAGACCATTCAGACATAACAGAGGTTTCATAAGCCCTCATTGTCTGAAAGCTCTGAAGCCTCTTGATGGTCTTCAGCAGAAGCTTCAGAGCTTCAGAATTGTCCGGACACAGCTCAGATTTCAGATGGCATTGAGAAGATGTATTTCATACAGACTGCTCAGAGCTTACAGACTGCCTAAATGACAATTTAGCTACTTCTACATAATGTCCGACAGCACCTCTGCAATCAGCACCAACAGCACAAAGTGCTCCAACACGTACGTGCACCACCTGTTGACTATGGTATGTTTGCGTCCAACGGCGCAATACGAGCGGCCGCCTAAGCATGCTGTGGTCCCGTGCAGATGAATGCCTCATTCGCACTGGCATTGCAGTTGATGACGGAGCGCACGACATGGAGCAGCATGTCCACGAAGATCGGGTGAACGACGTATGCAACCCTTGGAAGCGGCCGCAGGCAGCTGCACAACCGCATACACGTCGATCCCGTTTGCCTAGATGGTGGTAAACTTCACGCTGTGGAAGATCAGTGAGTAGGCAATGATGCGCGAGAAGACGAGATCGTACGCAGTGCACATGTAGAACATCTCTGCAGCGCGGGAGTCGAGCACGGCCTACCGGCGCCACTCGACCATCGTGTTTGCGAGCATAAGCTTCAATGCACGCTACGAGCTGCTGAAGACGCCCGTGCAGTATGGTTGGTGTTCGCCGTCTGTAGTGTATGAGCTGATGCCAAATGTGTAAGCCTACCTCTCGCCAGATGCGTTGAGTGTGATGTCCATGCATACCGGGCGTGCGACACACGGAGAGTGGACGAGCATGTTGAGTAGGTGATCCTGACGAGGTCGAGTACCGCGTCCGTTGGCATGGGCACAAGGCGTTCGAGCACATGCTGCATGCCGGCCAATGCGAGTTTGTGGTAAACCGAGGGTGGGCACAACGCGAAGCCAGACACCTTGTGGCCCTCAACGAGGTCCGCCAGTTGGCTGATAGGTGTCTCGAATACACCATCGACACCCTCTGCAGAGGGCATGCCAACACAGGAGTCAAACAGGGAAAAGCGGGGCTTGGGGAGTATCAGAGTGAGTGCGGCAGCAGCCTGCGGTCGGAGGTCACCAAATAGCGCGTGTCGGCGAAACGATACAGCGGGAGGTCTACGAGATAGACGCGAGGGCGTTGAAGACCATGCGATATCATTGGCAATGGGCAGTGCATACAGCCCAGCGAGGGCAGCACAAAGCACGGCGAACTCGGAGGCATTCTTGCGTAGCGAGGGGAGGAGCAGAGGTGCACCCGCGTGTCCCTGGAGGCAGCGCAGCATCGGGAACATCATGGGGTGCGGACCGATGTCGATGCACGCTGCGACAGTCTTAAATTCGGGGCCGCGCACAGCGACCAGCCGCAGCGCATCGTCCAGTTTCAGCACCCAGGCGGTGACCTGGGCCGCGTACTTACCAAGACTGCATCATCCACAAGCTACCTGATCCTAAGTCCAGAAAAAGGAGAAACACACCTATGGCCCGCCACGGCATCGGGCTTCACGCCCCACTCGATCCAAAGCGATGCAAGCGCATGTTCAAGGACGAACACTGTGCTCTGGAACGCCCGGGATGCCTCTGCGCTCTCCACATCCACCTCTCCTCCCAAGCTCTGCACCCATCCCGACGTACTGCCCGCCCTGCCCGCTGAATGCAAACAACGCCTTCGCCTGCTCCCCGCCCTTCTGCGGCACGACCGCCGCGGTCTGCACATCATGCAGGTTCGTGAGGAGCTCCGCGGCGGAGCATCCGGTGACTGCCATGCGGTGCCGGAGGAGCTTGCGCCATGCAGTGCTGGCGTATGCAACGTCCGTGAGCACGAGTGCATCATGCGGAGTGCCCTCAAGTTGAGCAATGAGTGTCGCACGCCGCTGACCCGCAGAACTAAGGCCGCTGGAAAAAACAGCAAGATGCTAGCGGGAGGAATCATCGTGACGAAAGGTGGGAGAGTGGAGGAGGGAACGAGGTATACGATGCAGCCCAAGACTTGTGGTACAGGTGAGTACTGAGTGAGCGTGAGAGTATCAATCAAAGTTGAACTTGAACGTTTGAACTTGCGCGCTTCGAAGTTCCCAGTACTTCTGGTGGCTGCCGCATCACGTTCGAGTTCACTTCCACCTTCACGTTAATGGTGTATACAACTCCTTACCGCCTCGCTGCCCTCCCCTCCGACATTCGCCCTCCCGGATATCAGCACGCTCTATGTCTCTGTCGCCGTGTGCTCCACAGGGCAGTATCTGCGGTTCTTTGTGACGAACGACACCTCCATCTCGCAGCCGGGGCCGGGAGACGTGGACGACTCGAGTGTGTTTGAGATCTCGCTGGGCGCGGAGGGCGTTGGGACTTGGAACGGGACCGCTACGCATGGCGGCGTCCTTGCGATCTACAACAGCCCGGCGGGGGCATCGTTCCAAGTCGGTATTTCCGACGTCCGTGAGTACCTGTTCCGCAAGAGGACTAAGGAAGGCCACTGAATGTCTCTCAGAGGATATCTTCAATATCACAGATATATATCCCCTCCTTGGAGGTACCGCATCTAATCAAGCACTGCCCTTCTCCCCTCCCTTCTCTCCAATCACATATGCGTCCCCGACCTACCCAAACTACACGCTCCCGCCCGCAAACCTCACCTTCCCGCCTGCCCGTTCTTCACCCCCAGATTATAGCCTGCACATCGTGCAGACCTCCTCTTCCTCGCTGTCAACTATGCCCCGCACTGCCTGCGCAATACGCAATTTGCGCACGGCAAGCGCCACACTGGTCAGCGCGTCGTCGAGCCAGGGCCTGTGGCTGCACGATGACGATGGCTGGCTGTGGCAATGGCTCATCGGAGGGCTCACACCACTCACGAACTATACGGCATTCGCCATGCAGGACCAGACGAAGATGAGCCGGCCAATAAACTTCGTCACAAAATCCGGTACGTCTCATCTTCCGGATTGCGCCTCGCCGACCAGCTGACGCCTTACCCCAGCGGCCTTCATATGCCCTATCATGACTTGCTCCCATTCTGCCCGTCGACTGGCTACGTGGTACCCCTTCCTGCGCCGCCTGACCCAGCTAGGGGGCACACCGCACAAACGATCCCTGCAGATACGAGCGTGACTATGCTCGTGATCCTCGCGGACTTCACGACGCTCACCATGCTCGCATGCGGGCGCGACGAGTACAGCCCGCTCGTATCCTGTGCGGAAAACCCACATTCTCCGTCTATGACACTACACGCAGAATCGGTTTCGACCCCATTTACCGCCAGGCCTCGCACGCGAGCAGAGCATCGTGCAGTGCCGGGAGAAGGAGGAGGAGAGCAGCAGCAGTGACGAGGAGGACGTGCGTGGCACATCCGTCATCGAGAATGCGAACATCGACCCGCAGCTCCGCAACCAGGGCCATGTCGTCGGCAAAGGTCGTCTGCGTGCCGAAACACGACGCGCTCCAGCACCCACCGCGGGCACTCGCCGTGCACTACCAGTTCCTGGCAGGGCTCCCCGGCACGCGCGCGGCTGCACATGACCCCCACTCCGACCCCCGTGCCCGTGCCTGTGCCCGTGTCCGCTCCCGCTGCTCTGCGCGCCGCCGTCTTTGGTCAGACTATGTTCGAGCAGCCGATGCGGAGCTGGGTCCACTTACTTTTACTTAAATGTTCATTTTGTGCTCGGTTTTAATTTCTTCAGTCTGTGAGCTCTAGTTGATCTGATTCGGATCAGACAACTCAGAGTGACCAGACAAATATTCTTGGTGGTCTAAACAGTCTAGGATGTCTTGCTGATCTTATGGTATAAGTGCCGAACTTTTGGTCTGACTGGCTGATGGCTCTGGCCCCTCTGTGATGTTTCTGGACTTGACTGAACTGCAGATATGTAGTAGTACAGTACCTTGTTCTGAGCCATCTTAAGTGTCTGAATCCATCTGATGTTGCTGTGAGATCTGTTTGGTCTGAATTAAGACACTTCAGACACATTCAGATGAACTCAGATGAAACCGAGTTTTGCTGATGAAGTGACCATGATGAGGTGTTGATACGTCATTTCATTCAGGCCGCTGCCGCCGCCCTTCAGACTTCAGACACATTCGCAGCGTCGATGTATTGGAGCACTTACCGTGCCAGTAAGCCGACTTCCTTTCCCTATTGATTGAAGTATTGTTCCTAATCGCAAATCAGCTCTGCGGCGCCATGGCTCCTGGCGACAGGACCTCAACGTCGAGCTGACGAATCCCTTCACGCGCAACATCGCAAGCTCGTGGTCCAAAGTGTTCGAAGCGGACCTCTTCGCCTCGTTCGAGAAGGCCGCCACGAGCGCGATCAACAAGCTGCTCGAGGACGTGGAGAAGTCCGCCGCGGTGGGCTTGAAGGAGCGCGCCAAGGGCCAGGGGAGCTGTGCCTCGAGGAGGCGCGCTCGCGCTGAAGAAGACGCTCGACGTCGTGCGCGAGACGATGAACACGGAGCAGAAGGAGGTCAGCCGCTGCCTCGCGCCGCATGTGCAGAACCAGCTGGTGGATGGGTACGACCGCGCGATGGAGGAGCGCGGGAGGGGCAGCGTCGCCCGCCAGAAGGTGCGCCTCGTTTTTCGTGCGGTTTGCAGATGCTGATGCATGGGTGTAGGCGGTGTTCCATGACTATGTGGACGATCTCAAGGACGAGATCTTCACGGGCGCTGCGGACGTGCTTCTGACTCGCTTGGCGAAGGCAGCGGAGGCGGTGGGTAAGGCCCTCGAAGATGCCCTTGAGGAGCTCGCCAAGAAGGTGCGTCGTGGCGTGTATCTTCTGGTGATTTGTCCGTGGTGCTGATCGTGGCTGTGGCTGTGCAGATCGAGGTCAGTATCGCGGTGCTGTGGGAGGGCCAGCGCGACGACCCTGCGCAGGTGAAGGCGCGCGAGGAAGTCGTCCGCACTGTGTGCGAAATCATCGGGCAGGTCCAGATATGGTCGCAGGCCGAGGAGTTCGGGCGCGCTGACGCCGTCTGAGCCTGCCTGTCGAGTCGCGTTTCCAAATAAAGGATCCGCCCGGTATGGTGTTTGCGTTGAAAGTTATTGTATTAATCCGCGGCAGAGAGCTGTGTTCGTAGACCCCCTCCTATGTTACGGTGTGGTATGTTCCTTTCCTGTTGTTTGCTTAAGATTCGAGGTTCCCTATTGTTGTCTGTTATTGCACGCCGCGGTCGTTGAGTGACTTGTTCTGCGTTGTACTGTATGTTCTTCTGATGATTCTATTCCGAGTCCTGACGTTCTGGGTCTCGTGTTCACTGCAGCAGTGCTAGTGCTTTGTTCGTTCTTAGTGTGTTCTATTTCGTCTATACATTATTGGTATATAGTGGTCGCGTAATCTGTGTACCTTAGCAGGACAGTTTTCAGCACCATAATATCAGCATACCTGTTTTATCGTAGTGTCTGCCTCAGTTCTAGATGTGACTTGCGGCGAGAAAACGGGAATGCGGATAGTACATAAGATTAAGCAGTAGATTCGTTGATAAAAGCAATGGTATAGGTAGGATAGCAAATTGGGCAGCAGAGCGGGAACGACTAATGTAACAAAACTTGGGCTACACAGGGAATAATTATCCAACAGAGAGCATAGGAGAGTCGTACAACGAGAGCTAGTAGAACGCGCATGAGGCATAGTCATCAGTCGTGAGCATAATACGGGGTTATCGTAACAGTCTCCAATAACAACTCGGAAACGCAGAGAACATAAGAAAGCAAGGATAATGATAGTCCAGGTTCGCACGAGGTAAATTTTGGAAACGACCAGCGATGGCACGACCAGCGCAGTGGATAGAAGTCCAATCGGACGACCGTTCAGACCCTGTAAATAGGTCTGCCACGCCAGTCGACGGTGCGGCCCGTGCGCGGGTCTCTGTAGTCGGCCCTACGGGAGGGCTCGTGGTGCATCGATGGACCAAAGCCGAAAAAGTGACGGAGGCGGTCGCCGACGGAGGGCTCGTCGTAGGAGTAACGACGGTGTGAGGGGCGGTGGTGCCCGCTGTCCGCCTGCGCGCGTCCCACGTCAACATTGCGCAGACGCGAGTGTGAAGAGGAGCGAGGACGTACGAAAGCTGCGGGCTGGTGGTGCCGGGTGCGCGCGTCGACGACCTGGACGGGGCGGCGCGGAACGGAGTGCGAGCGGTGGTGAGTGGACGACGTGGTGTAGCGCACGGCGGGGTGCCGTATTGGGCTGCGGCGGGGGCGGAGGAGGCGTAGTAGACACCGCCGTTGCCTGTGCTATACTGCTGTGCGTAGCTGGGGCTAGTGTGGTGCACATATTGCGGGGCAGCGTAGGTGTA